>VXAD01009408.1:0-15432 GCA_013399195.1 Dicrurus megarhynchus
TGATGGGTCCCTTCCAAATCAGTCTATTCTATAATTCTATGATAAGTTTTCATTGGCAGTGTCAGCTGCTTTAGCAATTGTAGGTATGTCACTGCAATTGCAGCCTACACAAACTTGTCCTTAGTCACACATTGCAACTGCTAAGAGAGGAGCAGATAGAAACCCTAGTGCCTTGCTAGTAGAAGTCAGATGTATCCTGTGTTGCCTCTGAAGGAAACAAGGCAAACACCACCTAGCCAGAGTTCTTCAAAATTGACTTTTCCTTTTTATTACTGCAGAAGAAAAACAGATGGGGCAAAGGAGATTCCAGTCAAGAGGAAGGATCATCATCCTGAACACAGAAGACTAAGTGACATTCTGAATTTTCACTTACTATGTGCATTTCCTTTGAGTGATATTTACCATCTAACAGAGGTTTATTAAATTCTAGTTCCCTCTATTAGCAGATTTGAAAATACAGGAATTGTAGAAGTGACAAACTATTACCCACTGGTGCTTCATCCACTTCATCTGGGAAAAGTACCAAGCCCTGTTTAGTGAGGGTGAGGGGGTGATATGTGCTGCATTAACATCTGTTCAAAGTATTTATGAACTACACAGCAAATATAACCAGTAGCTTGGTGCACTGATTAACATCTTTTGCAAACCAAATTAAGAGAGGAACAAATTCTCATTGGAAGAGGAATATGCCAGCACTAAGTGTCATCATGACTTAGCCACTGGGTGCTCAGGTCCCATAGTTCACTGCCTGTTAAGATGTGTTTACAATGTCAGGATCTGATAGATTGTTTTTCATTCCCCGAGCATTTTCGGCAGTGTAGTGAACCTCATCTGAATGGATAAGTAAAGACCTGCAAGAAAATATTCTGATATGGGCCAGCTCTGCGATGAAATTTATCATATGTTCACACAATGCAGAGGATTGTGTGGCAAGAGGAGTGAAAGCTCGCAAAACAAAACTAACTTAATTGGGGCTCCCACGGGATGAGAAATTGTGGTATGGGTGCTCTTGCCTCTAACCTTGGCAACAGGTAGTATTATACACAGGGGTGTGTGTGAAATTATGTTCCTTACCCATACAGGAATGCTTGTTATATCAGTCTGGTAATCTGGCAGCGTTAGTTGAGCTCCCATCTGCCTCCAGAGTTAACCCACTTAATTCAGAATAGTGAGATGAATGAAAACAAAAGGGTGCATTCTAGTGTGATGCAGAAATGTTACAGCATATGCTCAAATATTGAGTATGTGTCCAAGAGCTGCTATAAATCAGCTTTGTTTAGCAGTGTGTGTTTTCTGATCCCACACTAGGATTTTATTTGCCAATGCATAAGCTGTAACTTCGATGTACAATGAACACAGATAATCAGTTGGCTGCCACAATCAGCTGCAAGGAGACTGCTGGTATGTAGCTGTTTGCTCAGAGCTTTTGCATGCTCTCCTATGTGCCCATGGTATGTTCTTATTAGCATCCTTACTTACTAGAGTACCTGCCTATACTGCAGGAGGAAGTGTCCCACAAGAGATTTTTCTCCTTTCTTCATGAAAAAAAAGTATTTGAGAGTAGTTACTGGAGGAGTCTGGACTAAAACATCATTTACAATACAGATATGTATAGGCTGTCAGGATGGATTTAAAGGGAGAAGTTGAAAAAAAAAGGTAATTCATAATTCTCACTGAATAGTAAACAGAGTGAGGCAGTTTCCTAACATTTGGGACTTCGAAAAAATTCTTCCTAATAAAGAATAATTCAAGGTTTAATGGAAAAATTAGAGACAGCAGGAAAGCAAAACCAGCAAAAAAGGTTGGAGGTCTAGGAAATGAGGCAGCAAAAGAAACGTTAGCAAGGTTTTAATTAATTAATTGAATTTATAGGAATGTAGTGGGCTGGAGAGTGTGTTCTAGTGGGCGTAAGTAGGGATTGGAGGAGAACATGGAATGGAAACAGCAGGGTATAACCAAAGAACTAATTTAAACCTCCATGTACTGGAGGGAAGACTCCAAGTGTGGCAGTCATAAATATCTGATCTGGGCTTGCAGATCTGTGCCCTGATGGAAAGCCAGGGCAGCCTTACATGCAGGTAGGGGCTACAAGTGAAGATAAATGATAGGGGGAGAAGGAAACGAATAATGATTCTGTGCCAGACCTAATCATCATTTCTCTGCTTTTCCTTCTTTTCAAATTCTGTTGCTTTTTGTCTTGTAGATGTTAAACAGCCTGAGGAGAGTGAGGTGCAGAATTTCTAGTGTATTCTAACGCACTCTGTAACGTGTGGCCACTAATTCTCTGAGTGTTCAGCTTCATTTCATACTTGTATCACTGTAAACTGCCATAAAGAAAAAAAAAGGGAAACGTCCTTTGCTCCTCTGTCTGTTACTTTGTTTTTTACAGGCCTAAAGGAGATGGGAGTTTCCAGCTCTGCACCATACTTTCTAGGGTATCAGCTGATGTGATTATTAAGTATCAGGATTTTTGCCTATTCTCATGTAAGTGCTTCTCAGTAAGACAGAAAGTACCCTCTGTCCCTCAGTGAAACTTTGTGAATGCCAGAATATACTTGCATTTCTTGTGATGGTTGATTTTGGCTTGCTGCGTATTTCTCAAAAGTTGAGATAATGCTGCTAGTGTCTGTGAGGAAAATAAAGGCTGATACATTCCTCTGCATTGCTGGCCTGCAAATTGGAGAAAAATGCTACGAAGGGAAAAATTGATGATATTTTTATGCTAACTTTTATGTCCATGATACTTAGCTGCCAGCTGCAAAGACATTAACCATCGAGTCTCTGCTATATGCAAAATCACAGCATTGTTTTCCTTTTGGATCTTAACTTGCCTTTTTCTTTACAATTTCTAAGTTATTAGGGTCTTCAGCTACAGAGGAAATTCACACATAGACATTTTGGTGAAACCATTTGCTCAGAGAACATATAAATTCATGAACATTGAGCATGAAGTATGTACAGGAGAGTACTGGATTGGGGAAGGCTTCACTGTGTTCCTCTGGTTACTTCAAAACAGATTCAAACCTCCTGCTTTCTGAGTGATCCAGCTGATTTCTGAGGGACCAGAGATTAAATCACCTCTGCTTTGCCAGGTTTGATTCAAACTTAAACATCACTCTCCCTCATCTGCAAATCTGGATTTCTATGGTCCACTTAATAGTCCACTTAATATTTAAGTTGAACAACTCCCCAAAAGAAGCTAAGAGTGTACAGGCCTGATTTCCACACAGTGGTTCTGGCTGTGCCTCAGTGCTACACACTTGTGCTGCATGGTGCACGTTACACAACACACAGTGCAAACTGCTGTTTTCATCATGTGAGATTCTGATCTAAACTCGGGAGATGATTTGTATTCAGGACTTTTGAGGTCTTGAGTACTAATAAGTCTATTGACCTATGCAGTACTCTGTAGGTTAGAAAGTTAGAGAGTATAAGGAAAAAGACATTTCAAATCTAAAAGCAGGTGGAAAAATCTTGTCCAGCTCTTGTAGTCACACTTCTCAACCGTTAGAAAAGTTGTATTACATTTTGTTGTATATTTATTAATATATTTACACTTCGATGATTTTGTTACATCCATTTGCCTACATTTGTTTGAAATGCATCCAATGCATTTGTTAATACATTTTCCCTACAATAAACTGTTGTATCTTTGAGTATTATATATAAGGTTCTTATTTTAAAATTCACTGGTGTCCCATTTCAGCTCTGATTGCAATGCCTCTAGCTGGCTATTGATGGATGAAACTGAGCATCATGTTGGTTGGTGGCAAAGGGCTGATATATGTGATGCCACAGCAGCACAAAGTGGTATGATGAAAAAGTCTCAAGGAAATTTGTGAAGAAAGGAACCTGTCCAGCAGATCTTTACTCTCAGCTAACCCTCAGGAGAAAATGTATCACTGCTTTTGTAGTCCTTTATTTTATACTATTTTATACTGTATTTTATACTAGAAACCGAGAAATTAAATTAAAACTTTTTTTCCACAGCTGACTTTGAATAGCCATAGGAGGTTTTGATTTTGTGATTTCTTTTCCCCAAGATACCATTTGCTAAGTGTGGAACCTCACCCACAGAAATGCTATGAAATCATCTCAATAATACAGAGACAGAACTTTTTCCCCATTTTTGTTCCATTTGAATAAAGGATATTATCTTAGCACTCACTGTGTCACTTCTCATCTATCTGAATATAAAGTAAGTCCTTTATATTTTCTGAAAGGTCTGCATTTCTCACTATTGCTCACCTAATCTCTGAAATATTTTTCTGCACTAGACTTGAAATCTATAAGATGTTAATTCCACAGCTGAAAGCCAAAGAAAGCCATTTTTAAAATGCTTCCCTGTTGCCTATTTGACTTCCTGTGGTTGAAGCAGAGTTCCACCAACCTTATCTTCCTCAGCCTCCTTCCTGTTCCCTGAAAATTACACTTGGAGAAAACAAGACCACAAGACCACCTAGTTTTAGTGTTGTATTGTCCTGGCTGGGCCAGGATGCAGCCTGCCCCTGGCGGCACCATAGACACCGGGAGGGCAGAGGGACTCCAAACCGCCTGTCCCGGGGCAGTCCCGGGCTGGGAACTCCCTTTCTGATTGGTTGTTGGCTGCCGTGGCTCCGCCCCACCCCTGACCGGGGGAAAACCACGCGGCAGAGCCCAAGGGGGAGAGAGAGCACATGGGAGAGAGACAATAAACAACCACCAGACCTCACGTACTTGGGTCTCCCCGCTCGCCTCTTTTTTCTCCGCTCCGGGAGGTTGAGGGGGTGCCCCGAGGGACCCCCTGGGACTGTGGCTGCATTCGCCAAAGAGCTGCCGGTGAGGGCAGCACGGGAACGGGCACAGCAGGCTAGAAAAGGTACTAACAAGCTGCTGCAGCTGAGCAGGTTTTGGAGGAAGCTCTAAACCGGCCAGCTGCACCACGCTACATTTTAGACTGGATTTTGTTTAGAAATCTGTCAGGCTGACAATTGCTTGCTTTTTAAACCCAAGTCAATGGTCTCTGAAGTAGAGAAAGAGTTCGGAAAACATTGGGAAGTATATCAGAATAACATGCAAAGTGACATAATAGGTTTTCGGGGAAGAAAGGATAAGAAAATATAAAGCAATAATCACACCACAATGAATCCATCATGCACCCACATCTTCCATGCTGAGTGAGAACTAAGTCCCCTGCTTTCTACTCCCATCTCAGAAAAGATCTAGAACAACTTGGAAGGTATGCAGAAGAGTGAACAAGCTGTCACACTGTGCAATAGGTTTTGCCTAAGAGGCATTTCAACAGCTTGGAAGGATTGAGAGGGGAGAGGTGTGTGTGATAGAGGTATATAACATCTTAAATGGTGTGGATGAAGTGAATGATTATTCAGTTTCTCACAATAAACAAGTAGGTGACAACAAGTGATTGTCATTCTCAAGCTGTAAATGAAAGACAAGAAATTGCCCTTTCCCTTTGCACCCTTAGTCCTGGAAATCAGACTGATTTTCATGGTGAAAATTGTAATTACTTTATGCAGGTTGTTTATAAAACAAATGCATGCACAAGAAAAAGTGTATTAAAACCCAGTGTTTTAAGTGATTGCCTGCTAGAAGTCCCATTTCAACACTCTTTTATGTATGTATGTAATAAGTATTGGATACTTTGCAAAGTGATTGTGGAGAATGGTCTTATTGCTCAGAGCAGCAGTTTAAAGAAAGAAGTGTTTCATTTCAGAAGGCTGAAGTACACAGCTAATCTGACTGGACTGATACCTATCCAGCACTGGCAGCAATATTGCTCATTGCAGAAGAACAGCCATACTGTGTTAGTCAAAACATCTATTTAACCTTGTATTTTACTCCTCCTGTAGCCAGCAGCACGTACTTAGACAAACACTGTAAGAACAGGGAAAACACACAAGTGCTTTTTCCCTAGTGCATATGGAGACACTCAGTCAGGGATGTCCTAAGCCACAGGAAACACTTTTGTGTTTAATGGAGAAAATATAATTGATGTGCTCGTGTATTACAGCAGCTTCTGAATAATTATGGAAATGTTGCTTTTCTGCCTTTTGATCTCTGGATAATCTCTGTGAATTTTCCCTTAGGAAAAAGACCTTTAGTATGTAAGGTGCATGTGTTTGGTTTGTCCATGTTAGTATGTCACACACCTATAATTAAAGTCTTGGGGTTTTATCTTCCTTACCTGCCTTTGTAGGCACTAGAGAATAGGCACACAGTATTTATATTGTGCAATTAGGGGAACTATTACTTATTGAAGGTATCACTGAATGTAGATCTGCCTATTGGTTGCATTTTAAACTGTGATCCAGGAATTGTTTTATCTGTGGATCATGCCCAACATATGACAACAGTAACTTAACAAGTAAACATCTTTTCACTGCGCTTATATTTGCCATATGGGGACACATAGCTCCATTGGAAAATTTCTAGACATCTGAAAACTGAGATTGAAAAATATATTAGGAAGGGAAAGTCAGTAAGGAAGGTGGGAAAAAGCTTTCAATCATGTTCAACAGAGATCTCATTTTGTTTTTTTTTAATTGACAGGTCACCCATAGTTCTCGAAGAAAAACAGTGATCTACTAACTTTCTGAGCAAAAAGAATGCACAGGCCAGCTCGTGCACCAGTTTTCAGTTAGAAGCAACCGAGAGGAAACCTGAGCTTTGAAGATTCTGTTCTTATTTTCGTGTTGTCTCTATTTGCTCGTTTGCACTCCCAAATACTGCTGGGCAGAGTTTTGTTTTGCATGTTTACATAACTTCATAGACTGCCTTTTTATGTCTGGTGTAACATTGGGAAACAAAACATTGGTCAGGAAGGTATGGCCAAAGAGACGGCCCAGATGCCAACGTCACATTCTTGGTCTTTCCCAGAAAGGTGTCCAGTGGTGTACAGTCACAGCCTCACACAGCCTGACTTTGCATTCGGAACAAACACCCACAAGCAGTCCCAGCCCGTACGCACCACGATCCTCCAACAGCTGTTAGTCTCCAGGATGCCTGCGAAGTGATTACAGAAACCATAAATTAAATAAATGATTTTTACACCCGACCTCTGAAGCGACACAGCCGTGCAGAGGAAGGAACCGTTCCCCCGCAGAACCACCTGGGAACCGGCTGGACGCCCCCCCAACGCCACTGACTGGCGCTGCCGTTACCGGTCCCACCGGGAACTGAGGAAGCGTCGACGCTTTTTTTAGGCTGCGGGGCTTTCCCCTTTCGGCTCGCACCTACAATAAAAAAACCCCAAACAACCCTTCCTTTCCTGACGCTCCGGAAAGCCAGGAGGCGAGGCACCGGCCCTCCCAGCAGCCCCGGCCGGGCCCAGCCGGTCCCCGCCCCGCGCTGCCGGGAAATGTAGTGCGGGCGGGGGTGGCGGCAGGGGCGGCCCGCGGAGCTCGGGGGCGGTGGGGGCCGGGGCGGAGTGCGGGTCCCCGCCGTGCCCCCGCTCGCAGCCCTCTGGGGCGGGGGGCGGTGCCGGGGGAGCCCCGCGGAGGCTGCGGGAGCGGTTCGGGCCTGTGGTGCCACAAAATGGCACCTGCCGGAGCGAACGGCCGGGCGGCGCGCACGGCTCTGCCGCGTCCCTCAGGGCGAGGGGCCCCGTTGCCGCAATGGTGGCACTTGAGCAACGCGGGCTGATAGAGCAGTAGGCACCTGATACAACAACGTGGGCCCCGAAATGTTTTCTCTGGGCCTCCAGGTTAGGTGTGCCCCTGTGATGATGTTTCCATGGGTGGGAAACACACCTGGGCGCTTGCATGCGAGCGGGTTTCCACCCTGTGCTCATGTTTTAGTTGTGCCAGGTTTCAGTGTTACAGGCCGTGTTTCAGCCAGACCGGCTTCTCCATATCACCAGGTCTGGAATATCTTTTCTGCATGTCTGTGATGCTAAAAGCTCAAGTCGTCCACAATTACTGGCTTGCCTTGTCTTCCCCGCAGCCTTTCCTTTGGTGGTGGTGTGCTTTCCTCAATTCTTTTGGTATAAGGAACGGATCACAATCTCTCCTCCTTTGGGAGGTAGTATGTAGTTCCACTGAGGAGGACCTTAGCCAGCCCATATTTACTACATGTTGTAATCCTATCAGTCTCCCAAGTATCACCTCTTTGACATTTGGATGTATCTCATACATGCACCTTTTTATGGCCAGATTCTCAGCTCTTCTCACCACTCCCTTTTTGTGCATTACTAACTTCAACACTTCTAAAACTCTACAGTACTTCCTACTCAGCCAGCTGACCACTGTTTTATTCTTTCCACCCTTAACTATTCTCTTCATTTTGTTTTTATTTCATCTCTTTAAATCTTAAAAATCAATCCTTTACTTACAAGTCGCCTCATTAAAATAGTATCTATGTTTCAGTCATTCCCCATTGACCTCAGAAATCTAAGGAAAAGCTTTCCACAGAGGAGATTGCCCAGACACCTATCAGGACACAGAAATGTGTAAAGATTATGAGAGACTGCTAGCAGATCAGTTCCCCATACAGCAAAGCCAGAGAATCTCTTCAGCATCAGGGATGTACAAACGGAGAATGCATTGTTAATGACCCACGGGGTCTGTTTCTTTCTTCATTCCGTGTTAGGTCTGGAAGGCAGGGACAAGAGAAGCTCTGATGAACACACCAGCTGCTCTCTCAGAGAAGCCTCTTCTCTGAGGAGAAACAACAGTAGTCAAGACTGGGATAGTGAAGTACATGGGAACGTGCTTTGCCAGCCAGACTTACACAGGTTAGGACTGCAGTATGAGAGCTTTCTGCTGCGTGGGCTGGAACAGGAGCTAGTGGGGAGCAGCAGTGTTGTACTGGCACCTGTGCTCTGTGACTTCTTTTCCTTGGGACTGGGAAGGTGCT
This sequence comes from Dicrurus megarhynchus, assembly GCA_013399195.1. NCBI lineage: Eukaryota > Metazoa > Chordata > Aves > Passeriformes > Dicruridae > Dicrurus > Dicrurus megarhynchus. The sequence goes on from VXAD01009408.1 coordinate 8,854, forward strand.
GGCCTGAATGATGCCAACAACGAACGAAGTTACCCATTGTAACTTAGTAAAATGTTACTGTAAAGTGCGAAGTTTCTCTCACAAGAAATTATGGGAGTACCTTGGCCACAGGCAGAACTCTTTCCAAATCCATGCAAATAATGTCTGACTTAAATACTTCCTAGATCTTGCTGAATGTTCAAATATTTAGGTGTGTCTGCACAATTTGCCGATTTTTTTTGTCCACCTCTTTATCAGTTCTGTTTTTGCTGTATCTAACTACCGCAGAACTGTTTCTGCATGTAATGAATTGTGAATGAAATTTGGGTAGGAGGCAAAGTGCTCAAGAACAATTCACTCAGTGGTTTGCTGGCTTTGTTTGGGTGTTTGCTTGGTTTTGTTTCTTTTACAGAAAGAGACCTGTTTTTCTTTGTCTGCCAGATATTTATTCTGCCATCACTGTGTTATGGTGTCATAGAAAATGAAACCTGCTGGGGTTTATTTCATGTACTTCCCTGTAAACCACCTTCATGTTTGGCAAACTTGCTTTGCACGTGGAAAATTGAACTGTAACCACTTTGAAACTAGATCACCTTTCTAATTTTTCCTCTGAATTATTGAATATGCTCCATAGAAAAGTTGGTAATACTCAACATTATTTCCTGATGGCCCTATAATTAAAAAAAAATAAATAACATCCTGAGTGTCATAATTCAGACATAGTGGAAGTTTGAAGAGATGATGGCCATTAGATGTTTCTAGAAATTACTGGACTGTTGAACGTACAAAGTTTGGTGCAGGACAGAGGTTTCAGGTTTAATAGGTTAATATGATTAATGAAAGAGTCTCATTTTAAAGTACATATTTATGCTAGTGTAGAGAAATTCCCTCTGTGTGTAATTTTAAAATTACTGCTAAATCTCTATGATCATGAAATCTTAAGTGAAAAACCTATGCAGTGCAGGGCATGTGACTCCTTGTACAGTTGAGCCAACTGTTGAGTGTCCTGAACAGCTGAGTTCAAACCAGTGGTGCCTGGTTTTCAGATCTAATGCTCACATTAATCAGTCCTTCCAGTGGAGCCATTATTTTTCTCTGTGTTCTAATCTTCCTTTCTCTGGTGTCCCTTTGTAGAAACTCCTTGAAGAAAGTTTCCACCTTCATTCCTGTTTCTTCTTCATCACTGTATTCTGTGAACTTCTGTGTCCTGCCAGCTTCTGGGGAGATGTAATGATGCATTCCTTCATTTGTTTAGGACCTGTAGCAACCACAGTAAAAGGTACACACCAGGATATTTGATACATAATAAAATGACACCTCAATTTGATTTGTTACCAAGAAAAATAGGACAACTCTAATAAGGAAGTCCTGGGCTTTCATATTTGAACAATTACATGTATGTGAAATGAAGCAGGAACGATTGTCATCCTGCTGTGTTCAGTCTTACCTAACCTCACTACAGTTCCAGTTGTTGATGACCATCTCTCAAGGCCTGACAGATTTAGAGTTGAATAGACATCAGAGATCAGAAGGCTCAAAAATAGAATATGAACACGAGCTCACTATAGGAAGAAGTCAAAAGGCCACCTTAGATTTTAAACAGTCAGTGTGTTGCCTCATACAGATAAGATAATTTTGTATCATCAGTAGATAGATTTATTTACCTCATGAACTTCCCAAATTTGTCTATGTTTGTTCCGGTTTTGCTTTGTTTATTTTGCAACACTTAAAAGCACAGTTGCAGGTCAAAACTAAAATGGACACCAGCTTTGCAGGATGTTATTTTCCAATATTCCACATCAGTTTCAAATATTTCTTTTAATCATAAATAATCATAATAATATTTCTTTTTATGGAAAGAAAATATACATCGTTTGTACTCTACAGAACAGTTTGCATAGGCAAAATGCAAGCTTGTTAGGCTTATGACTAAGTTGACAGCTCACAATAACAATGTCCATAAGCTCTTAAACCAGAAAACCAGGGCCAACACTGCATCACAGACTCATGAGAGAGAAACTGTCTTAATTTTTCTGAACCTGATGGTCACAAGACAGAAGAGAGGATTGCATATGGAAGGATGAGGAAGAAGTGGCTGATCTTTAAAAAGCTGTGGGTTTCACCACAGAAAAATGTGGTACCACATTGTCAAAATTGCTTTGCAATGTCTTATGCTCTTTTAGGATGTGTGGTTCAGTAACATTCTGATCCCTGAAAATCAGAATGAGGACTCAAGTTACGTGCTAATGCAACCTTAGCTCTTCCTCATTGAATGGATGATAATCACTTGGAATTGCCTGATGTTGTCCCCATCTTCAAATGGTGCTGAATTGAAGGGTTAGGGGATTAGCTGGAACAGCTTGAGAAAGCTGTTAATTAGATATGAGATGATTCACCCTTCAGTACAGGATGGAGGATGAAGGCTTTCTTCTGGACCCTCTCCAACAGACGATCACACAGTTGATTAGAAGGAGGGAACACCTCTCCTGTGAGGAAAGGCTGAGAGAGTTGGGGTTGTTCAGCCTGGAGAAGAGAAGGTTCCAGGGAGATCTTACTGCAAACTTCGAATATTTAAGTAGCACTTGTAAAATAGATGGGAAGTGAAGTGCAAAAATTTTAAACTGAAGGAGGGTACATTCAGAGTAGGTACAAGGAAGAAATTTTTTACAAAGAGGATGGTGAAACACTGAAACAGCTTGCCCAGCAGATGCCCAGTCCCTGGAAACATTCAGGTAGGACTGGGTTCTGAGAACCTGATCTAGTTGAAGATGTTCCTGCTCATTGCAGGGGAGTTGGATTAGGTGATTTTTAAAAGCACCTTCCGACCCAAACTGTTTTATGATTCTACAATCCACCTCATTTATATGATCAAAAGAAGACAAGAGAGATTCCCAAGATTCCCTAAGCAATCCAGAATGGTCAGAGTCAAGTTTTATACCATGTATCAGTGGTGGATTCCTGTGTTCTTGTCAGGGCTGCTGATGTACAGAGCAGAGTGTGTTGTAGGGGTCCGTGGTAGGCCTATGAAAGGATAACTTTGTGTAAGAGTTGTGTGGCTGAGAACAAAATAATAGTTTATAAAATTTAACAGGGTTAATTCTGGGCACAAGACTAAAAGCTTGAGTGCACAGCTGTGTGGGATGCTTTGGTTTAATACGTTGCATGTTAACGTGTAGGTGGCAATGCAAGTATGTCAAAAGCTGGTGCTTTCCATCTCATATTTTCTGTTGCTGGACACACCACAGACATCAGTTTAGTTTGGGGTTCAGGAGTTCTGGGTTACTTGAGGTATCCGATGTGCCTGGAGGCGCCTCTTTATAGTGGTGTGATTAGCTTCATTATTTTTCTTTGAAAAGGAAAGGCTGAGACTCTTCTTATATTCAGTCTAGTGAATTTATACCAAGATCTGATTGAAACAGCGACTGCATTGCAGCAGTTAAATCACTGTGTTGATCAGGATAGATCAGTGCCTTGGGTGGAAGATGAGCACAGGTCATTGACTCCTCAGTAGTTTATGCACAGCACTGGTAGGTTAACAAAGAGCTTGTGATTGCTATAGTCACCCAAATAATGTATAACCACATGGTTAAAATAAATAAGAGGTCAGGATTTTCTGGCAGCAGCTTCTGGAAGGAGCAGAGCTGAGATCTGCGATTTGCTTTTAAGAGCTTTATTTGTCTGTAGTGAAGAGACTTATTTAAATCTCATGAAAGTGGAATGTGCTGCAGTTTTACCCTTCCCAGTCTGAGGGTTAAATCTGCATTTCCTTCAATGTCTCTCCAGCTAACATGAAAATAACTTCCATGTGTCACTTCTCTCCTTAAAAATAGTTGGAGTTCCTTCTAAATTATGTTTGGTATTCAGAATATACCCCCAAACTACAATTATCCCCAAGTATGAATGTAGTTTTAATTTCTTTATTTCAGTGTTCTTGAGAGCTACATGCCATACTCTGTTCTTTCTTCTTGTGCTAAAAACAGCAGTATGCCAATGTATAGCTATTGTCTTAAACTCCCAACACCTTTCTGAACTTTAGTTTTAATAGGGTCTTTCATGTTTCTGTTAATAGGCAAGGAAATGAGGAGTGAGGTCAAGTTCCTTTGTGGGAAGCACAGTGAAACTTGGTTTTTAGTGTGTGTTGAGACCCCAGGACCCTTGTCTCATGAGCCTAGTTTCTGACTGCAATGACACGTTACTAACCAAGGTGTCTCTGCTAGTGATATCATCAGGAATATTTGGCAGAGTGACATAGAGGTTACATTTCCATACTTTTTGTGAAGAGTTGTAGGAGAGAAGAGAGTTGAACTGAGAGAAGTGTAGGAAGAATTGAGTCATTGCCTGCTCAGAGGCAGCCAACGCTTGGCTAGTCCTCCAGTGCTGTCTGAACAGGGTGCTCTCAGTCCCCAGCCAAAGCGGCAGGAGCTATGGAGAGGAGACTGAGCTGTGGAGAGGGGATATCAAGGTTGTGCACCAAATACCCTCAGCTAGGTATGCAAGGGTGGACTGAAGGTGTGGCAGGGTCCTGCCTTGATGGGGAGGAATTGGAAGAGTTGGGAAGGGATACGAGCGAGTGGGCAGGGGTGCTGTGATGGTGTTGCTGGGGGCATGTAGGGTGTTGTGCAGGGCCCATTAGTAGTGCTGCCCATGGAACGCATTGGAAGCTCTGATTTCCATTCAGAGAAAGAGATGAGAAGAAAATGAGGGTGGCAGAGAATAGTTCTGTTTTCTTTTGTGATGGAGTGGGATTTCAGTGAAGGGTGCAAGATCACATTTAGGACCAATAATATAGCTTTGCAGGCTCTTTCACCAAGAATGTTTTTGTTTCTTTGGAGATGAGATTACTAGATGTGACAGAGCTGTCTGTCTCCATGGTAGCAAAGCAGGCTATGGAGGGGACAAATGCAAAGCCAAGTTTTCATTTCGGCTAATGTTGTTTTCTCAGGGTTTGTCTACACTAGGACACTTTGAAATGTTAAAATGAAATAAATTACTGCACATATGCTAAGTTGCACTAAACTTATATGTGGATGCTCTCAGTCATTGTAACTTAGGTCACCATATCTTAGCCTACTAAAAAAATAAAACTGCCCTTCTTCTAAATTAAAATGTAATAAAGCCTTGCTTACATACATCACCTGATTAATTTGTCTTGACCAGACATTTTCCTTAGTGCCCCATGTGGGTGAAGCCTTAAGTGAAGACAATACTGGAGTCACATTGTTGGGCAACAAAGGTCACAAGCTTAGCTGAGGGTGGTGTTAGGGTATGATAGGACCAGATATCAACTTCTCCTTAGGAAGCCCTTGTTAACACAAATCTAAAAATATCTTCTTCTTGATGCAGACAGGCACATCTATTATAGGACATTTCAATCTGCCTTTTTGAAAAAGTTTATAGTGAGGCAATTCCGGAAATATTTGGAGGCTTCATATTTCCTTGATCCCCGCCAAATTGGTTTCAGGCCTCATTATGGTAGGGAAACTATAAGACTGTCTGTCTGATTAGCTTACTGGCAATAGTCAAAGACTTGAGTTTACACATCAATTATCTACAAAAACCAGGTCCAAAAATTTGGGGACATCCATGGTAGACAAGTATACTTAATTGACAAATATTTTTCACAAATGCATGGGCACTTCTTTCAGTGTAGGAAGTCACAGTGGAACTGTCAACTGGTCTTGTCTGCAGGATGTATTACATGATGTTTAACAAGGCAGACTGAATACAGAATCTTGTAAAAGTAAAATTATAGAAGTGACCCCACTAACTGGCAGAGCTCAGTATTTCTTATTTTGTGACAATGGGTAGATACATGAATTTCAATACGTCTTAAATACTTAAATACAATAAATAAGATAATTAAGATCTTCAATCAAGTTAAGAATGCATTTCACACTTTTCATATCAGAAAAACTTCCCTTTCTTTATTTGAAAGGGCATTCCCACAGGAAGACAGATGTAGGTGACACCCTTGTTCATAGTCAGGGGCTGACTGATTCCCAGAAGTCAATTATGTTCTGAAGGTGGAGATGTGGGAGAACCAGAAGAGTCAGTGATAGTTCTTTGAAAGATCCAGAGCTGAAGACTCCAAGGATCTTCTGTATTTTTCAGCCCGTATGTCTGTCTGGACCTGGAGAATATTCATATTCTCTAAAGAAAATGTTTTGCTATGCCCCGAGGAAAATAAGGGAATGAAAAAAGCAAGGCAGAATCACTGAACGAAGAGTGAAGAAATAGATTATACACTGAGGCCACCTACTGGGTATTGTTGAATTAGCAGAACAAACGGTGAAATAACTGGCGGCTCTCTTGGCAAGAGTCCAAAACAAAACAGGAAAACTACCTTGCTCTTAAAAACAAAAATGAACAAACAAACAAAAAAAAAAAAAAAAGGGGGGGGAGGGGGGAAGTAGGGGAAGACCAATTAAAAAACTCCCCAACAACACCCCCCCCCCAAAAAACCCCTAAAAAATAAACAAAAGCCAAGAAAAAAAATACATAACATCAATATTTTGGAAGCTTTGAAACTTTTTCTTTCTAAGAAGTTTAAGCAAAAGAAACTGAACTTGTAATGGGATGACTTCCCTTCCCTTCCCTTCC
>VXAD01009449.1:19801-38945 GCA_013399195.1 Dicrurus megarhynchus
CGAGGGGCGGCCTCTGCACACGGCACAGGCTCGCCCCTCTCCGTGCAGAGGATGAGCAGGGATGAAGAAGGAGCGAGCGACGGGATGGACGTAGGAGGAGGTGGAGCAGGGCTTATGGAGAAGAAGGAGGAGAGATAGATGGGGAGGAGGAGCGGGAGGAGAAGAAGCAGGAAGAAGAGGAGGAGCAGGAAGACGATAAGGAAGAAAGGAGACAGGGAAGCTCGGGGCTCCACCTGTCACTGTTTCTGCAGCCCCCCCCGCCGCCAGGAGCATCGTTCTCCCCACGCATCCTGCAGGTGAGCAGGGAGGAGAAGCTCGCCCCAAATGTCTTGGGGGATTCCTGGGATTCTTTTTGGGAGGGGAAGGATTGCAGGACTTGAAACCTGAGCCACAAATGACCCTTGGGGGGGATATTGGGTGTTCCCGGAGATGATTTTTTTTGGGGGGTGCCGGTGGCAGTTGCCGGCAGAGCCCGAGCGGTGGGCTGGGGCTGCCGTCCCCGTTATCGGCGGGGTTGGGAGGAGTGATGGCGACAGCGGTTTTGGAGATGATACCGAAATGGGCCAGAAAATCAACTTTCTAACACAAATTGAAGCATTAAAAAGCAGGAATTCTTTATCAGTGCTGGACACACCCCGAGGATCTCTCCTTTATTCTGATGTGTGGGGTGAGACTTTACAATAGGTTATTTATTCCATCCTGATCCGACATATTCATTTCAAGGCACATCCTGGCTAAACATCACCATTCCTGGCAATAATTTCCATCCATCTGCCTCCTGCTCGAAGTCATTTTGTGGTCCTGGAGGGTCGTCTAAAGGGGTCTCTGGTGGTCATTCTCACTGAGTGCCCAGATATTACCAATGACCTTGCCTTGAACTTTTTCTTTGCCCATGAGCTGTTGCCTCTTGTTCCATAACTTACCAAAAACTTGACTATAGTTCTCTTTATCTGTTTCTCCACAGGTTCCAGCCACATTTATCATCCTGTGTGTACACCTTTACATCCTTGTATCTTTTTTGCAAGTCTTCCCTTCAGGGGAACCGAAAATATTTATTCTCTGTGTTATTTATCAAGTGCCCCTGGGAGAGCAGTGGAGGAGGAAGCCTGAGACTGCCGGCTACCGAAAGCAAAGTCAGGACCCTTGGGACCCCAAAACTCCTGGCATCCCGAAGTGGGGACCCAAGAGAGGGGTGTTCTGCAGGACCCATGGGATCCCCAGCAGCCCAGAGAAGGGGGACCCCCAGAATCTACAGTGAGATCAATCAGAGAGGGGCAACTGCTGGGAGGGTTTTTTGAGTTGAATCTTGTTATGGAGGCTTGTATAGACACAAGATGCCCAGCCAAGAGATGGTTTTGGGCAGGGGGAGTGCCCAACCCAATGCGCTCACCCCTTGCTTTTCCCCCCAAAACAGGACTTCTCATTCCCAAGCCTTGGCTGAATGGAGGAGGAGACTACAAGGAAGAAGAAGATGCCCCAGGACACCCAGGCAGGTGAGGAGGAAGTCAGTGCCCCTTTCCCCCTCTCTCCTGCTCCATCTCCCAGCCCAGCATCCCCCCCGGCTGCAGGACAACCCCGCTGCCGACACCGTCCTGCCGGGGACGGACTGGGGGGATCTCCTTCCCCTTCCCTGTGGCACGGAGGCAAATCCCATCCTCTCCTTGTCCTTGCTCCTCCAGGCAATGAACTGGAGACCAGGGAGGACAAATCCCCACAGCAAAACCTCATGGGAGAGGCCGTTTTGAGCGGCTCCACGGCACAGGAATCCAATGGGGAGGAAAAGCCCTGGAGATCCCTCACAAGGAGGGGCTGCAAACCCAGCCTGTGGAGCTCCAAGGAGGAAAGACCCTCCCCCCTGTGCTGGGAAGGTGGCTGGAGATCTAGCCAGAGCTCAGAGCTGGTGGAGAAGCCTCACACTGGGGAGAAGCCCTACAAGTGCTTGGAATGTGGAAAGAGCTTCAGCAAGAGCTCCAGCCTGATTTGCCACCGGAAGACCCACACTGGGGAAAAGGCCTACAAGTGTCTGGAATGTGGGAAGAGCTTCAGCCATAGCCCCCACTTCCTCACGCACTACCGGTTGCACGCCAGGGAATGGCCCTGCAAGTGTGGGGAGTGTGGGAAGAGCTTCAACAACAGCTCTACCTTCGCCACTCACCAGAAGATCCACACCGAGGAATGGCCCTATGGGTGTGGGGAGTGCAGGAAGGGGTTTCGGACCAGCTCCCATCTCCTCCTGCACCAGCGCACGCACACAGGGGAGAGCCCCTTCCACTGCCCTGACTTTGGGAAGGGCTTCAACTGCAACTCCAACCTTACCGTCCACTGACATATCCACACCAGGGAGAGGCCCTATGAGTGTCCTGAGTGTGGGAAGAGCTTCGTGCGCTGCTCCAACTTCACCCCCCATCAGAAGATCCGTGTTTGGCAATCCACAGTGATCCTCGTTGGGCAGAGACCTGGTTATCCCCACTCTGGGCAATCCATGTTGGACAGTGTTTTAGATTTGCATGGCCAGGTTTTTTTTAGGGGGGCTAGTTTTGGTTATTAATGTTGTTAGCAAAGGGATGGGAACAAAACAACAGCGTATTTAGAGATAAGCTGATTTCTTACATGGATGATAAGCAAATGTCAGAAATAAACTATGTGGATAATAAGCAGATAACAGAAAGAAGCATAGAAAGGCAATGCATCAAATCATTACTACAGACTATAGCAAGTGATTAAGAAAAGGTACATCACCAATTACCCCAATACGTTACCATCCTCCTGGTCCGTGCTTTAGGTGGGGAGCCCCGTTGCAGCAAAGGACTGGAGAAACCCTCCTGATAATTGGGAAATCCTACACAGAGCGTCAGTGAGGCTTCCAATACTCCTGCAAAGGGGTCTCACTTCTCTAATGTTACTTGTGCAAGTGTATGTGACCAGATGTTTCTTTTGAAACTCTGTGGTCTGGCACACCCAGCTGCTGGCCAGGTGCCCAGGCATGTCAAGCACCAAGGCCCCATCTTCCTAAAATTGCTTCTGTTGCTTTGAAAAGCATGTGTTTGAGAGTTCACACAGGGCTCAACTTTGGTTCAGCCTTCACACAGGGCTTCTCACATCATTTGGTCCTTTGACCTCTGTGTGAACTTCAAGTTCATGCCTGTGGCACAGAGGTTCTGTCCATCTGTCTGACTTAATACCAAATAAAGCAATTAAATGTTGTCATTAGTAAAATTATTATAAGCACAATTAAGATAGGGTGTACCAATACATCTGATGCCTTGGTGGCAGTGGGTGAACATCCAGAAAAAATGTGCCACCAATGATGGGCATTTTCCCATTCGACTGGGCCAGACAATGACAGCTGTTTGTCTCTCTAGGAGGTTGATGCTGGCCCGATGCCCGGCATACACCCAAGTTGCTCTCTCACTCCCCTCTGCAGTGGACAGGGGAGAGAAAAATACAATGAAGGGTTCGTGAGTTGAGATAAGGACCGAGAGAGATCCCTCATCAAAAATCATCACGGGCAAAACAGGCTCAACTAATAGATTTAAAGTGAATTTATTACTAACAAAATCAGAGCAGGATAAGAATAAACACCTTTTAATAATATTATAGATAAGAAATAAGAAAAAACACCTTCCCTCCACACCTCCCTCCTTCCATCTCCACCTCCTACCCTGGCACTGCAGGGAGACAGGGAATGGGGCCCATGGTTGGTTCGTCCCCCGGGGCTTCTCACTCTGCTCGGGGACAGGAGTCGTTTCCCTGCTGCACCCTGGGGTCCCTCCCATGGGAGAATTCTCCAGGAACTTCCCTGACATGGCTCCAACCCACGAGCAGCAGCTCCCTGCGACCTGCTGCAACATGAGTCCAGCCCACAGGCAGCAGTCCCCCCAAAGTTGCTGTACCATGGGTCACTCTTCCATGGAAGGCAGTTCTCAAAGGACAGGCTTCTCCAGCCTGGGAGTAGGGATCCTCTCTCCATGGATCTCCCACAGGATCACGGCCTCCTCTCAGGCATCCCCCTCTTCTGGCATGGGGCTCCTTCATGGGCTACATGTGGATCTCTGCATCTCCATGGATCTCCAGGGGCTGCGGGGGCACAGCTGCCCCACTATGGTCTTCACCATGGGCTGCAGAGGAATCTTGGGCCCAGTGCCTGGAGCAGCTCCTCCCCCACCTTCTTCACTGACCTTGGTGTCTGCATGTAGTTCTCCTCACCTGTTCTCACTCGGCTCTTCTCTAGCTGTGCCACAACTTTTCCTTTAATTTATTCTTAAGTCTTATCACAGAGGCGTTGCCACCATTTCCAGCTGGCCCAGCCTTGGCCAGTGACATGCCTATCTTTAGAGCCACCAGTGATTGGCTCTGCTGGACATGGAGGAAACTTCCAGCAGGTTCTTACAGAAGCCACCCTTGTAGTTCCCCTGCTACCAAAACCAGGCCATGCAAACCCAATACACATAGTCACCTTATGGTCATCTCTTGGTCACAGTCATCACATCCTCACTGTCATCTCACAGTCATGGTCATGTCATGGTCACAGTCATGGTCATCTCATGGTCATTTCCTGATCACCATCATCTCATGCACATGGTCATCTAACTGTAATGGTCATCTTGTGAACATCTCATGGTCTTGATCACCTCATGGCCATGGTCATGTTGTGGTCATCTCAGGATCATGGTCAACTAATGGTCATCTCATGGCTGTGTTTTGTTCATTTCATGGCCATCTCCCTGTCGTGCTCATTTCATGGTCGTGGTCATGGTCAGGGAACCTCTCCGAGATCCTGAACTCAGGATTTTGGGATACTCAAAGACCGCTGGGGACAATGAGGCCTGGCCTGATCCCTCCCCCCATTTCACTGCTCCTCCAGGAACCCAATGCGATCAAACCATTCCTGGGGACACCTCAGACATGGGACATGGAGCGGGAAATAAATCCCTGGGGATGGCGCTGGGTGCAAAGCCCCCATCCTGCTCCTGGTGTCCCCATCTTGCTCCCAATGTCCCCATTCCCATTCCTGGTGTCCCCATCTTCCTCCCAGTGTCCCCATTCCCATTCCTGGTGTCCTCATCCCAGTCCTGGTGTCCCCAACCTGCTCCTGCTGTCCCTGTCCTGCTCCTGGTGTCCCCATTCTCATTCCTGGTTGTTCCCATCTTAGTCCCAATGTCCCCATTCCTAGTTCCTGGTGTCTCCAACCTGCTCCTGCTGTCCCCGTCCCTGTCCTCAGTGACTCCATTCCCATTACTGCTGTTCCCATCTCTGTCTCTGATGTCCCAATCTTAGTCCTGGTGTCCCCATCCCAGTCCTGGTGTGTGGATGCTGAAAGCATGCAGCAGGGAGATATCTCAGCTTTCTCCCGGTGTCTGTGAGAAAGCTCTACTTTCTCACAAACGCTGTGGGAGAACAGCTGGGAGATTTTGTAAACTATGGAATTGTTATTGATACAAAAAGAGAAAATATCTGAAGTAAGTGTTATTGGGTTCAGCCAATCCCTCTGAGGGGTGGCTGGTCAGTGAACCAATGACCTTATGCCAGTCCAGCGTGCTAAGGTATATAAGCGAACTTGTAAGTGAATAAAGTGTTGATTTAATATCACAATAAATCGTCCGTGTCGTTCGTCCTTCGGTCCCTGCTCGCGAGCGACACTGGTGTCTCCATTCCCAATTCCTGGTGTCTCCAACCCGCTCCCAGTGTCCCCATCCCTGTCTCCAGTGTCCCCATCCTGGTCCCCCAAGTCTCCATTCCCATTCTGGGCTCCCAGAGAGGAACTGCCAGACACCAGAGGAGGGAACCGGGATTCATTGCCCAAACCATTTATTGCCCAGAACTAAAGCATTGGGACTAATTGTGGTTCTTTGCTTTCAAACATGGAAAATGGGACTTTGATCTGTTGGGAAAAGCTGTGGGAAAAGCAGCTCCGTGGATTGCTCAGACGGTGATTCCTGCTGGGATGAGAGAGGGTCACGGTGTCACCCTGTCCCTGTCCCCATCCCACGGAATGAAGCTGGCTGTGGAGCCCATGGAGAGTGGGAGCTGCTCCAGAATCCCACCTGATCCTGCTCCATCCATCCTGCACCAATCCTGTTCCATTCATCCCACCTGATGCTGCTCTGGAATTCAGCCCTGATCTTGTTCCACAATTCCGCCTGATCCCACTCTGGAATCCTGCCTTGATCCAGAATCCCTCCTTGATCCCACTCTGTCCTTCCTGCCCCAATCCCCCTCTGGAATCCTACTCCAATCCTGCTCCGCACCTGCAGACAAGCTCTAGGATGGTGAGTCTGTTCCTGTGGAAAGAAAAGATCCATGAGATTCCAGCATGGATCACACACTGGGATTAACCCCAGGATCCATCCTGGGATCTACATGGAGGGAATCCAGACTGGATCCACCACTGGTTCTCACTGGCTGCTGTGTTGTGTTCATTCCTCTGCCTCTGCCCCTGTCCTATGAAAAAGCAGTGGGATCAGCACCCGTGGTGGGGGATTCCTGCAATGCCACAAGGTGGATCTGTGCTCCTTCCTGAGCCCCACCTCGTGTGTTACTGGATTGGAGCTTCCAGATGCTGAGTCTGACAAGGAGGATGATGATGATGGCAGTGATGACGGACACAGCGACCACCAGGGTGAGATTCCCGCTGGATTCCGGCTCTGGGAAGTGCAGGATAGTGAAGAATGGGAGGGGAACCCCCATCCCACTGCTCCACATTCCCAAATTCCCTGTTCCCAAATTCCCAATTCCCACATTCCACATTCCCAGCCTCACCCCAGGAGAAGATCCCGGGCTCTGGCATTCCGGGATGCTCCACCCAGCACCGGTACTGCTCCCGCTCCTCCGGCCGCGCCTTGATCCTGGCCCAGGTGTGGAAGGTGCCATCACTGTTGGGAGCAATCTCGCCCCACTCTGTCTCCTGATCCCAGATAACATGCCCCTTCATCCAGCTGATTGCAATGGTGCTGGGGTAGAATCCGTATGTGGGACAGGACGTCAGGATCTTGCATTCCACTTTTCCTGAGACATGGACATTGGGAGGCTTTGGGAATGGAATAATGGTGGAATCTATCCACGGAATTCCCATGGGAATGGGATAACAATGAGATCCATCCACAAAATTCCCATCAGAATGGAAAGATGGCAAGATCCAGACATAGAATTTCAATGAGAATGTGATGAGGGTGAGATCCATAAACAGAATTCCCGTGCAAATTTCTGCATTCCCAAATTGCACCCTCCCAAATCCACGTTCCCAAGTTCCCCATTCCCATGGGAATTCCACCTCCACCTTTGCGCTCCAGCGCCTCCCGCCTGTATCTGATGTGTTTTTGGAGCACTTCCACCTGGAGCAGGTGGGCTCCAGGGCATTCTTCAAATACTGCACTGTGATCCTGTCGGATTCCCAGAGCCTCTTGGTGATCTGGGCAGTGCCATCAGCTGCCACGAAGTTCCCAGATCCCAGATCAAAGGAGACGAAATCCTGGCCATCACAGCCTTGCTGGAAGGATCCACAGATACTTCTGTTGGACAGGTCACATCTGCACTCCTGCTGCACTGTGCGGAAACATGGGTGGGGTGGGGTGGGATTGGACTGTGGAGACACATGGAATTGTGTCCCAGTCCCACGGAGCCCCATTCCAGCCCTACGGAACCTCAGTGTCAGATGGAGACCCACAGAGCCTCAACCCAGCCCCTTGGTTCCCCACAGATCCCCATTCCAGCCCCACAGATCTCCCCCTGCCCCTAGCTCCCTCCATTCACCCCTGCTCTGATTGTACCAGACCTGCAGCCTCTCCAGCTCATGGGGGTCCTCCTGCTGGTACCTGTCATTGATCCAGCTCTCGTTATCCCAATATCCTGGTTCAGCTCCAGCTGCCATCCACAGCATCTGCAGCTCCACCTGGCCCCACTCGCTGTCATAGTGCACGAAGGGGATTGCATCCATGAGCCCCATGGCCAAGAATGAGGGAAGCCTTGGGCCGGGCTCCGACACTGACACTCACTGGTAACGCAGGGAGTGGAGAACTGGGAGGACATGGAGATTTGGGGGGTCTGGGGGTACCTAAGGTGAGAGATAGGGGGGCCTGGGAGGGTGAAAGAAAGTGGAAACTGGGAGAGCTGGGAGAGCCAGAAAGGAGTTTGGGGGTCCCAGGGTCAAGGATAGAGGGATGCAGGGACTGGGAGAGATGGGATGGGGGGTCCAGAGGGTCCCTGTGCCCAGGAAACGGACCCAGTGTTGGGGAAAGGGGGATCATGGGGTGGGGAGACCCAGGATGGCCTGGAATGGGGGTCATGGGCCTCCTCAGTGTTGAGGAAAGTGTGGGCTAGGGGCTGGGAAAGGCAGAAATGGGGATCCAGGAGTTCCCAGGCTCAAGGAAAAGGGGGATTCCAGGGACTGGCAGAGGTGGGATGGCTGGAAAAGTGATTTGCAGGGGGTATTAGTGAAGGATAAGGGGATGCAGAGTGTCCTGGTGCTGGGGAATGGGTGTTCAGGGGGGTCATGGTGCCCAGAGATGGAATTTTAGGGGGGTCCTGGTGCCCAGGAATTGCAGTTCAGAGGGGGGCCGGTGCCAGGGGTGTCAGTGGTCGCTGGGCAGATTGTGCTGGCTGGTGCAGGTTGGGAGATGACAGAGTGACTGTGGAAGGGTGGCAGGGAGGGGATGGGCCCTCTCTGAGCCCCCTGCAGGAAGTTCAGGGAGTGGAGAACTGAGGGGATGCAAAGATTGTCAGGGTCTGGCAGCATCCAAGGGTAAAGGAAGTGGAACTGGGAGAGCTGGGAAGGGTCCACCATTCAAGGAAAGGGGGTAGAGGGACTGGGACAGGCAGGATGGGGGATCCAGGGGTTCCTGGTCCCTGTGCCCAGGAAAGGGGGGTCCAGGGGCTCCCGGGGTAGAGGAAAGTGGGGTCTGGGTGGTGGGAAAGGCAGGAATGGGGGTCCAGGGGGTACCAAGATCAAGGGAAAGGGGGGTCTGTGGGCTGGCAGAGGCAGGATTGCCAGGAAAGGGGGTGCAGGGGGATATTGGTGCAGGGTAATGGGGTGAAGAGGTGTTCTGGAGCTGGGGATGGAGGTGTAGTGGGATCTCCATGCACAGAACTGGGGCATTCGGAGGAATCCCAGTCCTGGATATGGGGCTGCAGGGGCGTCCCAGTGCCCAGGAATGGGGATTTGGGGCAGGGTTCCCGTATCAGGGAATGTGGGTTCAGGGGAGTTCTCTTCCTGGGAATCTCAGTTTAAGGGGGTCCCAGTGCCCAAAAGTGGAGATTCAGGTGGATGCAAATGAAAAGCAATGAGGGCTCAGGGGGGTCCTGGTGCCCAGGAATTGTGGTTCAGGGGGGTCCCACTCACCTCTTGTCATCCCCGCCCCGGATCCCCCAGGAGCCCGAGGAGCACCCCCAGACCCAGCGCTGCTCTTCTGCAGCCCCGCCCAGCCCTGCCCACAGCCCTGGCCCTGCACCCAGAGCAAAGGGCATCATAGAGGGAGTGACTGGGAGCAACTGGGACCATGTTGGGGGCAACTGGGATCCTGTTGGGACTGGGAGTGACCGGGACCATACTGGAATCATAGTGGGAATGCCTGTAAGTGACTGGGATCATACTGGGAGTGACTGGATTCATACATGGGGTGACTGGGAGTCACTAGGACCATGATGGGAGTCAAATGGGGACATACTGGGAGTATCTGGGAGATACTGGAGCCATGCTGGGTGGACTGGGAGCACAACTGGGACTACTGGAATCATACTGGGAAAAACTGGAACCACACTGAGGGTTACTGGGAGCAGAACTGGGGCAACTGGGATCTTGCTGGAAGCAATTGGGGGTGACAGGGTGCATGTTGGAAGCAATTGGGATATATTGGGAGTGACTGGGATCATACTGGAGGGAACTGGAACCTTACTGGGGCAAGGGGGTGTGACTGGGAATGACTATGAGCATGCTGAGGGCAACTGGGATATACTGGGGACATCTGTCACCATACTGGGTGTGATTGGGAGTGATGGACTCATACTGGGAGCATACTGGAATCATACTGGGGGTGACTGGGAAATACTGAAGCTGTACTGGGAGTGACTAGGAGTAACTTGTACCATTTTGGGGGCAACTGCGTTCCTACTGGGAATAACAGAGATCATAGTGGAGTGACTGGGATATACTAGGATCATACTGGAATCATACTGGGGGTGACCAGCACCATACTAGGAGTGGCTGGAACCATACTGGAGGTGAATGGGAGCAACTGGGACCATGCTGGGATCATACTGGGAATGACTGGTTTCATACTGGAATCCTACTGGAATCATACTGTGTGTGATTGAAAGTGACTGAGATCTTACTGGGGGTGACTGGGAGCCAACTGGGCCTACACTGGGAGGAACTGAGTAAACACTGAACATCCAAGGAACATGGAATGGCCAGGGAACACGGAATGTCCGAGGAACAGGGAACATCCAAGGAACACGAAGCGTCGCTCCCATGGCTGTAAAAGCTTGACTGGAGTTTTTATCCCATGACATTCCTGGGGAGCAGTGGCAGCTCTGCACCTCCAGCCCAGGGGGTCAGAGCAGGGGCAGCACCTTCGGGGCACAGCCGAGGGCTGGGGGGGCTCCTCCCCCCACTTCATTTTCTCTGCCCAATTCAAATCATCCCGTCCCATTCAAATCCCCTCCATTCACATTTTCTCTCCACAATTAAAGTTTCCTTGCCCCAGTTAAACTTTTCTCCCCAGTTAAGCCCTGAGGCCCCTCCCCGTCCCCGGTTCCTCCCGGCAGGACCCATCTGGGACCTTCTGGAAACAGCAGCGGAAAGAGTTAAAAAATTCGTCATTACTTCCATCGATTTCCTTGATTTCCGGGGGATTTTCCGGCGGCTGCTCCGGGCGATGGCTGAGGGGTCCCCTCAGGCTCCACCCCCCTTCCAGCCCCTTTTCCCAGCTCTTTTCCTCAGCTGACCCAAACCTGCGGATTTTGGGGGGCTCTGCTCGGGGGGTCCCCACGGTGCCCCAGGGAGGCCCCGAGGCCGCAGCGCGGCTCCCTCCGGCCCTCTGGAGCATTTGGAATCTCCAACTCTCAGCAATCGCTGTCCGTGGGATTCAATCCCCCCTGCAGGGTTTTCCCCTAGACCGGGTTTATTTCCAGAGGGTTTTGTGGTTCCATTTCGAGCCGGGGCCTGACAGCACGGGTGCCTCCCCACAAACCTCCGGGAGGGGGACAAGGGCTGGGGGAGGAAATAGAGAATAAACATGAGATAATAGAAAAAGAAAATTAAAAAATATTAAAAGTAAGAATTAAAATAAGAATTAAAAGAAAAATAAAAGTAAAATAGAATATCTATAACATAAAATAAAGTATAAAATACAAAAATTACTGCAAAGCTTTTTCTGCTGGGACTTTTGAATTTCTGCTCTCTCACCCAATTTCCTGCTGCAGCAGAAACTGGGCCAAATTCCTGCTCTTTTTTCTTGCTGTTTTTTAGGTGTGTGAGGAAAAAGAAATCATTTGTACCTCTATAAAAAGGTGCTGCTGGGAGGGCCCAGGACCCATCAAAACCTGGGGGTAACACCCAAAAAATGGACAAAAGGGAGAAGGAAATGTTGGGAATTTGTGGTTGTTCCACGAAATGGTCCAAGTGTCCCGAGTCTGGGGGAAATGTGGGTTTAGGCAGTGGAAAAGGACACGGCGGGAGGGAGGGGGAGAAAAACCCAAATCAAGTAAAATAAACCCAAATTAAATTCAGTTCAATTCCTTAGCAGGTTGCAGGAAAAACCGGCTCTCGGGCCTTCCCAGTGTGAGCGGGGCCATCTCAGTGGTCCAGACTTTTGGGGCTGTTACCTTTGGGGTCTCTTTGCTTCTCCATCCTCATGTTGAGGTTCCCAAGCCCTGGAGAACGTTGGGTGGGCTTGGTGGCCTCTGAGGAGGGATCTGGGCTGGCATGAAGCAGGAAAAGAGCAGAGAAGGGGCAGGGGACGCTGGAAAACACCTGGAATTGGGACAGTTTTGCCTCCAAGACCCTTCACTTGGTGGCCAAAATGGGCCCCAAGAAGCCCCAGGGGAGCCAACACACTGGGAAGGGGAGGAACGGGCTGAGCCCCACCAGGACCTGGAGGAGCCAAGGGCTGGAGGGACCCACGGCCACCGACTGCTGGCTCTGCCAAGGGCTGGGCATGGAGCTGATTTTGGAAGGTTCCAGGTCCTCCACTCCAGGAGGTCACTGACCTCACCCCAGATCATGGCTCCAAGATTTCAGGGCTCTTGGCAGCTGAGTGTTCCCAGCAGTGAGATCCATGGCAGGGACCTGGAGCGAGGCATCTCCATCCCTTGCAGAGGTTGTTCTGCAAGCCCTGGGGGCAGAGCCCTCCAGGAAATCCCCCTTCCCACCTGGATCTGCTGGGAGAGGCTCAGGTGGGACCTTGGGGGGGCTTCTCCTGCAAGGACACCCTGGGGGCTGGGAGGACACCGAGGGTTATTTGGCAAATGTTGGAGTGAAAGCTCCTCTGGACCTATGGATGCTTAAAAAGCTTCAGCAAGGAATTTCTTCAGCTCTCAGCAGCATTTTGTGAGAACTCTGTCTTTCCCATGCAAGTAATTCAAAATAATGTTACAGTTTTGTAAACTTCTGCACCTGCAAGTTTGTTGTCCACCATTGTTATGGCTACAACTAGCAAAATACTTAGAGATGGGTGCCTTAGAACTTGGCCAATCACCCTAAGGGGTGGATGGTCGAAAGAACCAATTACCTTATGCCATATAGTACACTTTTTGCGAACTAACATATAAAAACCCTCTTTGAGAAGCTAATAAATGGCTTTGGCCTTCTTTTACCCTGAGCTCGGANAAATATGATCCACACTTCTGTAAGTTTAGAGAAGAATGTCCTAGGTTACAATGTAAGATGTGCCCAAAGGTATGTATTCTATCACCATCTTCACAAGCTGTTAAAGCAGGTGGGGCAATGTTCATTGTCTCCTACCATGACTCATCCTTGATAACTCCCTCCAGGGGCTATCTCTGTTCAATGGGCAGTCAAGGACTCTGCCCCATGACTCATAGGTAACTCTCTCCGGACTATCTCCTGTTCATGGGCCCATCAATGCCTTACCTCATGACTCACCATCCCATTGTGAGATGCTCCACCCAGGAGGAGGAACGGAGCATTCCCATCTGTATATAATCAGGAGTATGGAACACCACAGGCAGCCCTTACCTACGGGACTCCCCGAGGACAAGAGCTACACAGCCACCACTGGACTTTCCAAGGAAGAGCAGACCCTTCCACAGGATCACTGCTTCGACAGAACCACGTCCACCACTTCAGGAGGACTGCAGCCACCACTTTATTGGATTGCTGCCGCCACCCTGACTGACAGGGTGTCAGGTTGTATTCTGACCCTGTCAGTGGTTTTCTTTTGTGCTATTGCATTTATTTTATTTTCTTTTCCTATTAAACTGTATTTCTGACTTGGAGTCTCTTACTGGTTTGCTTTCAAACCGGGACAAAGAAGAAGCAGCTGTTTTCTACTTGCTGTTTGCCTGCTGCTGCTGCTGTTACTGCATGGCCTTATCATGTAACCCCTTCGAACTCTACCTTCGGAAAACTATGAGACTATGAAATAAAGAACTTAGCAGAACAGCAGCCTCCTCTGCTCTTTCACCCTTGTCCGAAAAGGAAGGGTATCCCATCAAAAGCTCAACAGGCAAAAAGAGGCTTTTTAAGGAAGAATTCTCTTTTCCATGCAATTTTTGGTGATTCCTCACCTGGAGGAGCAGAGTCAACCCAAGGGAGGATGTTCCTCCCCACCCTTCCTCCACCCCAGCCACCTGTTGAGCCCTTGTGGTCACTCAGCTGCGTCATCATCTTCCTCCTCCTTCTCCTCCTTGTCCTCCTCGTCCTCCTCTTCCTCCTCCTTCTCCCCCACCCCCTCCTCCTCTGTGGTGACAGAGCAGGAAAAACCACAACGGTGTGAAAAGCTCCAGGATTGAGTCCTCAGTGTCCTTCAGCTGGGGATGGGGAAGACCTTGACCACCCTTTTGAGTGTCTCATGGCTTTTTCTCCTCTCCAGCCCCTGCTGGCTCCAAGTTGTGTCCCCAGGACTGGCAGCTTTCCGAGGAATTGGGAAACTGAACCAGGGCAAGAAAAGCTGCGAAGATTGGGACCCTGAGCTGATGGTGCTCTGGAACGAGACAGAAATGGTCAACAGGGAGGAGAAAGCTTGAAAAGGATCCAAAAATCCAGAGATTTTAGGTGGGCAGGGGAGCAAAAGGCACCTGGTAGTTGGAGGGTTTGGGGTAGCATTCAGAACACAGGGGCAGCGTTTGGCTGAGGGTGTCTAATTGGGGGTTGGTGGGCAGAGACCTTGGCTCATCCCAACCTCCCATGGAGAGCCAGGAGCTGCCTGGACACAGGGGCAGGAGAAGGTGCCCATCCCAGGATGGGTCATCCCAGACTCCCTGAAATCCTTCCAGGGGGAGCAGCAGCACAGCAGCCACTGGGCCCCTTCCAGCCGCTCCAAGAGGGAGCCGCACCCCGGTGCCGACCCTGGGCTCCAGCACGGACACAGGGACCCACCAGAGGTCCCTGAAGGCTGTGCCACTGACCACCAGCAGTTGTTATCCCTCTTTTCCAGCCCAAACCAGGGGTCCACCTTTCGAGCATGAACCTCTATAAAGCAAAGAAAAATCGGGTTTGGGCCAGTCCTGCCTTCCCCGCCTGTGTCCATCTCCCACGCAGAGATGGGGCTTTCCCCAAGGTGTCGGCTCCTGGCTCCAGCACTGGGAGTGGTTTGGAGCCAGGCAGGTTTGGGGCTGGTTTTAAACCCTTTTTGCCCCATGTTTCCCACCCTGGTGCTGGTGCAGAGGCTGAAGCCCAGTTCTTACCAGTTCATCCACTGGTGATTTTGTCATCTAGTGAAGCTCCCAGGCTTCGCACCTTTCCTGACTCATGGGCAAGTTGCCCTCAGCCTCAAAAATAACAGCATTTTCCTTGGAAACCAGGCCAGGTGTCTGAGCACACATGGGAGAATTCTGGCTGAGGGAAATGGGATCTCACAAAAATGACTGGAAAAGAGAAAGCGGAGTGAGACACATGGGCAGCCCTAAAAAAGCAAGAAAATACGGTTTATTTATTGCTTTTTCCTATAAGCTGAAAGGGGGAAATTGGGGATGATGTTCATTGACAAGGGAATGGTGTGACTGAGTGAGGAGCAGGTGCCTGGACCACGGTGTAGGGATGAAAGGGAGTAACCTCCGAAGTGGGCTTTGCTTGGGGAGCATCCCTTGATGCTGGGAAAATCCTGGGATCCTCCATCTCCCCAAAACAGAGGCACCTGACCCAGATCCTCCCCTGGGGGTGCCTGGGTGGGACACACCACTCAGTGCCATGACCAGGATGAAGCTGAGGATCCTCATCCAAGCTTAGGGGGAGGAGTACACACCATTTGTGGGATCTTTTCCAGTCTGACTTGTTTTTGTTGGACCCTGGGAAAGAAAAGAGCAGGAGAAGGGTGGGCTGTGTCCTTTCCTCTCTGCCTTGCCCTTCTCTGCTGGATCCTCAGTTCATCCCACACCCACCCAAAGACTCCATCCCCATCCCACTGGTGATGAGGGGATTAAAGAAGAGGAAAAAAAGACAAAAATTGAGAGTGGAGAGAAAAAGACAAGTTTAAAGGCCGTTTAAATGTTAAATAAATACATGTAGGTTATTGCCTGCTCATAGCTCAAAGGGAGCTGAAGGGTTTGCGAGGGGACAGGAGCCTGTTAAGGGGTCAGGAGCTGTTGCTGCCAGAAGGGAGGAAATACACCAATGGATCACAGCAGAGTCTGTGGTTTGAGGCTCTTTTCCAAACATCTGCAGGAGGGAAAGCACCTGGGTTTGGTGTAACAGTTTTCTGTTGAGGTTTCCTGTTCGTAGCTATTCGCAAGCTTGTGCTGCTCAAAGGAAACCGGGGTCTGGTTCCTCCAGGGCCCAACTGCCCAGGAGCACAACTTGGTTCCCTGTTCCTGAGCCAAGGGGGAGCATCAACTTGTGTCATTTAGCAGCACGAAACACACGAATAAAAGCTCACCAAGAACAAGCCCTGATAAAAACAATGGTATTTCGTTGCATGAATGAGCCCTGAAAGTCACACGGGGGCAGGTTTGTTTGTCAGTAAACAGAGCAGGGAAAAGCACAGACACGTTCCCTGCACAGGTAATTCGCAGCAGGAAAACACAGAGTTGCAGGATCTGCTCGGATACAACGTTTCCAAAGCAGCTTTACGGTTAAATTCGTCAGTAGGGAGAAAAGAAAAAGTCCTAACAAGGGTGGGCTGGGAAGGGGTGGTGCTGCCCCATCCTGGGAGGTTCCTGAAGCTCAACAGGACAAAGCCCAGACCTCGTCCAAGCTCCGAGCTGGGTCTGAGCCAGAAACCGCTGGGCTGGGAGAGACATTGCTGCTGAAGGGCTTCATATTGCCACTGGCTCAAAAATCTTGGTCTTTGTCCCAGTCCATCACCATTTGGCTGCAGAAGACATCCTTGGGCCAGAGAAAATCAGAATCATGGAATTATTTAGGTTGGAAAAGACCTCCAAGACCAACCAGTATTCCTTGACGCCACCAGAAGAAATAATTGAAAACAAAAGATTTTTGGGGTCAAAAGTCAACAAATCTGCTCTCCCCAGTGGATTTCTGCTGTCAGTCTGTGTCCCGATGGATGTTCCTGCCCTTGCATTCATCCAGGTGCCCACAGGGAGCCAGGAAGATGTGGAGCCCACCAGCCAGGTGTCTTCCCAATACAGATCACCAGAACCATGGATCACCAGGGCTCTGCCCAACGGAGGTCACTGGGGATCATCCAACGCCGTCCTGCCTCGGGGGATGGGGCTGGAGCACTGCACAAAGCTTTTCCCGCACTCAGGGCACTCGCAGGGCTTCCCTTAGTGGTGCCTCCATTGGTGTTGGGTCAAGTGAGAGCTCCTGGAGAAGCTCTTCCCACACTCAGAACACTCGTAGGGCCTCTCCCCAGTGTGGAGGTGCCAGTGGCTGACGAGGTGAGAGTTGTGGTTGAAGCGCTTCCCACAGTCGGGGCAGCAGAAGGGCCTCTCATCCGTGTGTGTTGGCTGACGTTGGAGGAGATTCATAGTGGTCTGAAACCTCTTCTCACAATCGGGACACTCACAGGGCCTCTCCCCACAGTGGATCATCTGGTTCTGGATCAGGAGGGTGCTTCTGCTGAAGCTCTTCCCACATTCCAGTACTTATAGGGCTGTTCCAGTTCCCCGTGTGGATCTTCTGGTGGCTGATGAGGTCAGACCTTTGCCTGAAGCTCTTCCCACATTTCAAGCAGGTGTAGGGCCACTCCCCTGTGTGGATCATCTGGTGCCGGATCAGGAGGGTGCTCTTGCTGAAGCTCTTCCCACATTCCAAGCACTTGTGGGGCTTTTCCCCGGCTTGAGGCTTCTCCACCAGCTCCGAGCTCCGGTTGGATCTCTGGCCACCTTCCCGGCACAGGGTGGGTTGCTCCTCGTCGAACCTCCCTGGGCTGGGTTTGCAACCCCTCCTTGTGTGGGATCTCCAGGGCTTTTCCTCCTCCTCCATCCGGCCACACCTTGGGAATGACAAATCCTGGTTTGGGGGGAGAAACAAGGAGTGAGTGCCTTGGGCTGGGGATTCCTCCTTCCCAAGTCCATCTCAGGAAGTCACCGGGCATTTTCTGTCCAATAAAACTCTTCAAACTACCAAGATTCAGCCCAAAAAAGCCTTCCCAGGAGTTCCCCCTCTCTAATCGCCACACTTTGGTGTTTCGCGGGTCCCTTTTCCCTGGGCTGATGGGGGTCCCGTGGCTCCTGCAGTTCCCCCCTCTCCAGGATCTCGCTTAGGGATGATCCGGGGATCCCACATCCCTCCTCCACCGCAGGGCTCTGCTGGCAGCAACCACTTGCTCCGTCCCCTTCCATAAAACCCCCAACCGGTTGGAGACCCCCTCCCCCCGTTATCCGTCCAACGGGCGTTTGCGGCTCAGCTTTGGAGTCCTCCAAGCTCTATATAACCACCCCCCCCAAAAAAGAACCGCCAGGTACTCCTCGATATATCTCGGGGGAGCTCCCCCTCCCCCCTCACCTGCGGGAAGCCGGGGGGGACGGGGGGGGGCGATGGTCCCAGGGCCGGGAGGGCTGCAGACCCAGCGAGCGGTGCAGCTTCCATTTTCCTCCTCTTTCTCCTCTTCCTCCTCTCTCCGTCCTCTTCCTCCCGCTCCTCCCTCGACCCCTTTTCCCCCGGCTCCTCCTCCCATTCCTCCTCCTGCCCCTCCTCCTTCTTAATTCCGCCTCCTTCTCCTCTTACCTGCTTTCCTTCTCCCGCTCCTTCATCCCTCCTCCTCCTCTATCCTTCCTCCTCCTTCCCCCCAGGCCCAGCGCCGACCCTTGGCCCCCCCTTTTCCCAAACCCGTCGCATCCCGCGTGAGGAGCCAGGATGGAGCGGGGGAAAGTAGGGATGGGGCTCTCGGCCTTTTTTTCCTTCCAGCCCCTCTGGAAGGAATTTCACTGCCCTGGATTCCAGAAAGAGACGACTTTGGCTCTACTCCTTAGATCCCACGGGATAAGAGCCCTGGAATGCTGAGGCTGAGATCCAAGGATCCTCCAGGCGACACATCCCAACCAGGCGGGAATCGGGAGAAAATTCCGGGAAGGTTCCACGGATGGAGGAGAAGCTGCTGAGCCAATTCCGAGGGAACAATCAACAGCTTCCAGGAAGTGGGAATGAGCACAGGCGGCCTGGGAGGAATTGTGAATTGGCTAAATATTGTTTAGGACGTTCTCTGATTGGCTCAGTTTCTTGGTATTTTTTTATGGGGCTTTTTCTTTCTGGGTTTTGGAGGTTTTTTGGGTGAGTGTGTGGGGAGGCTTAGGGAGATCCTGGCTCCTTTTGGGGTTCGCTGGGTGCCGTGTTGGGGTTCAGGTGCCTCCCAAGGCCCCCCGGAGCGGAATGACACACAAGGGACACACGGGGGTCCCCATTCCCGATCCATCCCAGGGCCGGTTCTGCCCCACCAATCTGGGCCCCCCCGCTGGGTCCCTCCAAGTCCCTCCCC
Organism: Dicrurus megarhynchus; assembly: GCA_013399195.1. NCBI lineage: Eukaryota > Metazoa > Chordata > Aves > Passeriformes > Dicruridae > Dicrurus > Dicrurus megarhynchus. The sequence goes on from VXAD01009449.1 coordinate 38,851, forward strand.
ACCGCCCCCCAATAAAGGAGACCGGGGCCAACCGGGAAGCTTTATTGGGAACACCGGGAACAGCCGGGCGGTGGCAGAGAGACAGCGGGGCTGGG
>VXAD01009451.1:1223-14888 GCA_013399195.1 Dicrurus megarhynchus
ATATGGGGGGCCTTTAGGGGATATGGATGGGCTGTATGGGATATGGATGGGGCTATAGTGGATGTGGGGGGCTACAGGGGATGGGGGGTCCAGGGCATTTCCCAGCCCTGCCCTGTTTCTGCAGAGCCCAGCACGGAGTGCAGCTGGACCAGAGCTGGGCTGGGCCCGAGGCCGTGGGGAGGGGCCCGAAGCACCTGAGCCCCCGTACAGCCTCCAGTGGGGTCCCCCCCTCCCCGAGACCCCCAAATTCACCTGGGCACCCCCTCACCTGGCTCCTCCCCGGTGAACTTCCCCCGGGGTCATGGATTGACCACTCCTGGTCCGGCCAGGACAGGGCTGGGCTTTGCAGCAGTCGGGAGGGGTTTGGCTGGGACCAGGGCTGGTTCTGTCCCACTTCAGCCACTGCTGGGGCCGGGGGAGGGGTTCTCTTCCAGGGAAAAGGGGCTCCTTCCATAGAGTGAATGGGATGAGGGAACCCTCTGGAGTTTATTTATTGTCAGGGAAGTTTGTCCATGTGAATAATTTCTTTTCTTACACCTTTGGTTATTAACACTGGTGCTGGTCCTCTTCTGTCTCTTATCTCGTTGCTGTTTCCAGCTTCGCCTTTTGTGCCTCCCGTTGGAGGAGGAGGGGGAGCAGGGTCTGGTTTGGAGTCTCAGGGCAGCACTAAATTGGGGACCACCATTCCTAAACCACAACAGCCTCAACTGGAGCCCAAAGGAGGGCACGAAGGATTGAGACAACCACAGATCTGCCCAGAGCAGGTTGGAAACAGCTCTGACCTACGCTTTGTGTGTTGGTCCGGAGCCCCCGGGCACAGGGCTGTTTGTGTTCGGGTGAGTGTGCTGTCCAGGCCTGGCTGTGTTCCCAAATTCTCCTCGGTATCCTTTCCAGAGCAGGGAGAGGGATCGGGGTTCCTTTGTGGCTGCGCCGTGGGACATCAGTCCCCGACATGGGAACATCCAGGGCAGTGAGGGGCATTTGGGGTGATCAGCGCTGCCGCCCTGCTCCCCTACTCTGGGAATTCCTGAATAACCGAACCCATCCTAGGGGGAGAAACAGGGAAGGAGGATTCTCCCCAGCCTTTCAGCCCCTTTGCCTCCTTCACGCAGCTTCGGAGAATCCTGAATTCCCTTTGGGTGCTGAGGAAAGCCTGGTCCTGTTCCTGGTTCTGCCAGCTCTGCTCAGCGTGGTCCACACCGTGTTTGGAGTTAAGGAGGAGATTTCCAGGGAGGCCTTTCCGAGATCTGCCCCGAGGGTGGAGAGTCATGGCGGTGCGGAATGTGGGAGAAAATGGGCCAGGATTTGGGGAAGTTCTCTGCTCCAATGGTTTGGAAGTTCACCCCTGAACAACTGCAGTGATAAAGTGATTAAATACATGAAGGAAAAGTGCTTTGTCAGCAACTCACTGCCCTGGCTGTGATGAACTGGACACTGCTGGTCACTGGACAGCACCCTTGGGGGGGGAGGAGGAGGACGAGCACGGAGCCAGAGGCAGCGTGGCCACTGCAGGTGCAGCTGAGCCGGAGGAACAGCCCGTGCCAGGAGCAGTCAGCCCGATACAGAAGGAATCCAAGAGCAAACCAGTTCACTCAGTGAGGGATGAAGAGGAAGCAGGGCCCTCCCAACCCAGGGAAGAGGCAGAGCCAGCGAGAGTCCCCCCAATCCCTGTTCCCAGGAGACCTGTGGGATTCAGGAAAAGATTTCAGTCCCTGGTGGCCCAGCTGCTCCAGTGCTGGGAGATTGTGGGCATGGAACTGGGTGGGAGTGAAGCCAAGCACCCAGGATCCTGGGATCCTGGCAAGGGGGTTGGGAAGAGGACAGAGACTCCCAGCCCCTCCAGGAGACCTGAGGGAAAGGTGTTCCCTCAGGGATGATCTCAGAGTGTCCCCAGGCAGCTGGAATGCCATGGAGAAAGGTGTCCAGGAACTGAGGGAATTGGCTGTGCTGGAGGGAATCCACAGCGATTCCAAGGGTGAGCAGTCCCTGCAGGTCCAGGTGGAGCCCAGGGCACACAACCCGGGTGGTGGGAGTTTGCCTGGAGCGCCATCGTTGTGCTCCAGCTTCCCGGCAGTGCCACCAGTGGAGGCAGGAGAACAAAGAGGGCCCCAAGTGACCATGGAAATCGTCCTTCTTCCTCCCCACCGGCCTCGGCTGTGGAAGGACCACCCAAGACCTTGGACAGAGCAAATTAGGAAATGTCCCCTGTCCCACCAGTATGGACCAGTCTCTGCTATTGGGAGCAGCTGCCCCCTGCTTGAGAGAGAGGGGACATCCCATGAAGTCACCTGTGGCTGCACCTGCGTGACACAGGGGACATGAGGGGACCTCCAGTTCGTATTTACAGAAGTGAGCAGGGACTGCCATGACCCGACCAGAGCAGTGCTCCCTCCGGCCACGTGGGGGAGGGACAATGGGATCCACTGGACTCTGTGGATCCATGGCCTGGCCCAGCAGAGCCACGGGAGCACCGGCACACAGCAACCCCTGATGCCATCGAGATCTGTGGGGGCAGATCCATCTCTGTTTCTGGGGTGACAGGGGCTGTGCTGGAAGCTGAAGTGACCCCGACTGGGAACGAGTGGCAAAACCCCCCACTGTGACTGGGACAGAGGCCTCGGGCATCCTCGGCACAGGTTACCTCAGGAGAGGGGATTTCAGAGACCCAGAGGGACATCGGTGGGCTTTGGGGACAGCTGCTGTGGAGACAGAAGGCGTCAGAAGTTGAACACTGTGCTGTCTCTCAGAGGAGAGACTTCTGTTCTGGGGCTGAGGAGGGCTGAAGATCAGCAGGTGCCAATCACCACAACGACTTCGGCAGTACCAGGATGGATCCCCGTCCCTGGAAGATCCATGAACTGGAGAGCCAGGGAGAGCTCAGCAAGACTCGCTCACCCTTCAGTAGCCCCGTATGGCCTGGGGGTGCCCAGTGGAGCGTGGACACTGCCTGTGGATTATCGTGGCCTGAATGAAGTCACACCACCACCGAGAGCTGCTGTGCTGGACGTGCTGGAACTTCAGTGCGAGTCCGTGGCAGCGAAGTGGTGCCACCACTGACATTGCCAATGCAATTTTCTCCATCCCTCTGGCACCAGAGTGCAGGCCCCAGTTTGCCTTCACCTGGAGGGGCGTGCAGTACACCTGGAACCGACTGCCCCAGGGGTGGAAGCACAGTCCCACCATCTGCCATGGGCTGATCCAGACTGCACTGGAAAGGGCGAGGCACCAGAACATCTGCAGTACATCCATGACATCGTTGTGGGGGGGAACACGGCAGAGGAAGTTTTTGGGAAAAGGGGGAGGATTACCCACATCCTCCTGAGAGCCGCTGAACAAAGTACAGTCAAGGGGCCTGCGCAGTAGCCTAGGTTGGGATGTAAGAGGTAACCAAAAGCAGTGTTCTGTTATCATCTCCTCAAGCTCTTAAAGCAGGTGGGGCAGTGCTCGTTATCGCCTACCAGGACTCATCCCTGATAACTCCCTCCAGGCATATCTTTGTTAATGGGCCATCAAGGACCCACTGCATGAATTACATCACAGAATTACATCAGCCCACTGTGAGATGCCCTGCCCTGGGGGAGGAGCCAAGCATTCCCACCTGGATATAATCTGCGGTTTGGAACAGCACGAGCAGCCCTATGGGACTCCCAGAGGATAACAGCTACCACTGGACCTTCAGGTGAAGACCAGACCCTTCTACAGGATCAGCGCTTCAACAGGACCACTTATCTGGACTGCTACCACCACCCTGGCCAACAGGGTGTCAGGTTGTATCCTGACTCTGGCAGTGTTCTTGTACTATTGCATTTATTTTAATTTTTCTGTTAAATTATAATTCTCACCTGTGATCTCCCACTGGTTTGTTTTCAAACTAGCACGCCCCGGAAATTCAGTTCCTGGGGGCGAAGTGGTGAGATGGACGCAGATTCCAGCAGAGGTGATTAATGAGATAACAGCTGTGTCCCCACTGACCAGCACGAAGGAAACCCAGGCTTTCCTGGCACTGTGGGGGTTTGGAGGATGCCCATCCCAGATCGCAGACGGACTGTCAGCCCTCTCCACCTTGTGACACGAAAGCAGCAGGATTTCCAGTGGGGCCCTGAATGACAACAAGCTTTTGGTCAGATCAAGCAGATTGTTCCTGCAGGAGCCCTTGGGCCAGCCAGAACAGGGCAGGATGTGAAGAATGTGCTCTACCCTGTGGCCGGGGAGAATGGTCCTTCCTGGAGCCTCTGGCAGAAGGGACCTCAAGGATGACCTCTGGGGTTCTGGATTTGGGGGTAGAGGCTCCAAGGCTGCTACACCCCAAGAAAGAGACTTTAGCAGCCTATGAAGGGGTTCGAGCTACCTCAGACGTGACTGGCACCGAAGCGCTGCTGCTGCTGGCACCCGGCTGCCAACGCTGGGCTGACGTTCACAGGGAAAGCCCTTTTCACAAACCATGCAACTGATGCCAAGTGGAGCAACTGGATTGCACTGATCACACAGCGAGCTCGGAGAGGAAATCCTAATCCTGGGATCTTGGAAATCATCACAAATTGGCCTGGCGGTGAAAATTTCAATCTATCATTGTCAGAGGACGAAAAGGTGACACGTGCTGAGGTCCCACCGCATAACCAGCTACCGGAGAGCGAGAGGAGACGCGCTCTCCTCACTGCCGGATCCTGCCGGGCCGCAGGGAGCAGCAGGAGATGAAAGCTGCTGTACGGAGCCCTGTGCAGCGAGTCAGGGAAGCTACCCAGGGACAAGGGGGATCAAGTGAGGTTGCAGAGCTGAAAGCCGCCCAGCTGGCTTTGGATATCGCTGAACGAGAGAAGCCACTTGTGGATGGTGACAAACGCTGTGCGGGAGTGGCTGGCACGACGGATGGCTTAGGTTCCAATGTAAGATTTAACCAAAAGTAGGTTTTCTATCACCATCTTCATAAACCGTTAAACACAGGTGGGGCAGGGTTCCTTATCTCTTGCATGACTCGTCCCTGATAACTCCCTCTGGGGGTTATCTCTCTGCTAATGGGCCACCAAGCCTCACTGCATGACTCATAAATAACATCAGCCCACTGTGAGATGCTCCACCCAGGGGGAGGAGCCAAGCATTCCATCCTGGATATAATCTGAGGGTTGGAAGACCACAGGCAGCCCTGACCTACTGGATTCCCAGAGGACAAGAGCTCCATAACCACCACTGGACCTTCAGAGGAACACCAGACCCTCCTACGGGATCGCTGCTTCAACAGAACCACATCCATTACTCCAACAGGACTGCAGCCGCTGTTTAACCAGGCTGCCACCGCCTCCCTGCCTGGCAGGGTGTCCAGTCGTATCCTAACTCTGTCAGTTTGGGCCAGTGTTTCTGTATCATTGCCTTTATCTTAATTCTCCTATTAAATTGTAATTCTGGCTTGGCATCTCCCACTGGTTTGCTTTCAAACCCGTACAACGGAAAAAGGCCAGTCGGCAGCGCAGAGGGAAACTCATCCGGGCTGCCCAAGTGTGGCAAGACATCGCTGCCCGGGTGGAGCAGCTGACCATGAAAAGCCATCAGGCGCTAATGAGGAGCACCACAACGACGACCAGGTGGACCAGGCACATCTGGACTGGCAACACAAGCGAGAGTTACTCCAGCTCGGTGGGCCCACGATGCCTCAGGTCATCAGGGCAGAAAGGCACCGCAGCAATGGGCTCGTGACGGAGGGGTGGGCTCAGCCACGGGCACCGCATCCCCTGGGTTCCACGGCTGTGAAACGCACGCTGCCATCGGGCAGGGCCAGGCGGGTGAAGCCCCTGTGATCCCAGTATCAGCACGGGGAGGTCTGGCAGATCGATCGCACCGCAGCGCCTCGAACCCGCCAAGGCAGGCGCTGCTGCTGGCAATGGTGGAAGGCACCAGCACGTGGCTGGAGATGGACCCTGTGCCAGGAACATCATCCTGGGCCTTGAGAAACAAGTCCCGTGGTGACACGGCAGCGCTGAAGAACGGAGTCGGACAGTGGGACTCATTTCAAGAAAGGCCTCGTGGACACCTCGGGATGGGGTGGGGGTGTCACATTCCCTGTCAGGCACCAGCCCTGGGAAACGGGAACGGTGCAATGGGCTGTTAAAGCCACACTGAAGGCAGGGGCTGGTGGGACCTTCCAGCATTGGGATCTGCATTTTGTGAAGGTCACCTGGGCACTCAACACCCAAGACTCCACCGGTCGAGCTGGCCCTGCCCAGCACGAGCCCCCCGGTGCCATAGAAGGGAACAAAGTCCCCGTGGCTCATGCGAGGAATGTGTCAGGGAAGAGAGATTGGATCAGTCCTGCCCCAAGCAAAGGCAAACCCATCCCTGGGATTGTTTCTGCTCATGGACTGGGGTGCACTTGGTGGGCGATGCCGAGGGCGGGGGAACACAAGTGTCCCTCAAGGGCCTTTGATTCTGGGGTGAGAACATCTGGAAGGTTGAACTGTGTCGTGTTGCCTGTGGCTGACACTGCCAGCGTTTGCCGTAACTCCCACGGACGAGGATGGGCTGCTCCAGATGCACCAGCTGGGAGCTCCAGATGCAGCCAGCAGCCGACAGCAGAGCAGCCCTTGTGTCCTGGGAGAGATCCAGGATGGAAACATCCCACAGCCAGCACCGACCAACCTCAACAGACACCAGGGACAGCCAGGGACCGTGGAGATGAAACTCCTGCTTGCGTGTGCATATATAAATATGTGTGTAAATATAAATGTGTATATAAATATGTGTGTATATATAAATATGTGCAGAGCTGGAAGCTGTGGGAATCTGGGAATGACGTGGATGGTGCAGAATGAAGGATGAGTGGAAGGTGTGGAATGAGGAATGACGTGGATGGTGGGGAGTAAGGGGTGGGGAATGTCCTGGTGATGGCCAGAACAGGGTTAATTTCTGCAGCAGTTGCGAGGGGCATGGCCAGGACCCCGTGGTCATTCTGTACCAGCCAGGATAGGCCACTCTGTACCGGCCAGGACCCTGTGGTCATTCTGTACCGGCCAGGACCCCGTGGTCACTCTGTACTGGCCAGGACCCTGAGGTCATTCTGTACCGGCCCGGACCCCGTGGTCACTCTGTACCGGCCAGGACAGGTCATTCTGAACCAGCCAGGACCCTGTGGTCATTCTGTATTGGACAGGACAGGCCACTCTGTACTGGCCAGGACCCTGTGGTCACTCTGTACCGGCCAGGACCCTGAGGTCATTCTGTACCGGCCAGGACCCTGAGGTCACTCTGTACCGGCCAGGACTCTGTGGTCATTCTGAACCAGCCAGGACCCCGCGGTCATTCCGGTCATTCCGTACTGTTTGTCATCAGTGTTGCTGTTCCTGTCTGTTCCTTATCTCGTTGCTGTTTCCAGTAAATTGTTCTTTTCTCCACCCCTCACCTTTCGTGCCCCCCCCGGCTGGGCCAGGGCGCGGCTCGGGGTCTGGGGGAGGCACGGAACTGGGGACCACCACTCCGAGTTATTGATTAATGAGCAGGGAAATTAAAGGATCAAAGCCCCTCCGTGTCCCCCACCCTCACCTTCTCCAGGGGAAATCCCCGGCGCTGCCGCTCCTCCAGCTGTGTCCCACCTGGACACACCTGATCAACCCTGGGATCCTCCGGCTCTGACAGCCCTGGGGCATGGGGGATTTGGGGTTGATTTGGGTGATTTTGGGATGATTTGTAGACAAACTTGAGGTGATTTGGGGTAATTTGTGGATGAATTTGAGGTGATTTTGGGTGGTGACCGGGGGTAGTTTGGGGGGAGGATTCAGGGATGTCTCAGGGTGATTTTGGGGCCATCTTGAGGTGGTTTGGCAGATTTTTGGAGGTGATTTTGGGGATTACTTGGGGGTGGTTTTGAGTGATTTTTGGGTGGTCTTGGGGGTGATTTTGGGGTGATGTTGGAGGTGTTACTGCAGTCCCAGAGCTGCTGACCCCCTGCACTGGCCAGATTGTCACGACTGTCATCTGAGCCAGTACCTGCCTCACCTGGATCCCACCCCAGCTTTATTTAAATCAAATCCTTCCTTTATATTGTCTTTTTTCCCAATTTTTTGCCCAAAACACCTGATGGACTGAGGCCGGTATTACCTGGAGCATCCCAGTCTGGGGGATCTGGGGATCGACCTCCCACACCTGGGCAGATCCCTCAACCTGGACACCTGCCCGGAGCCCCTTCAATCACTTCACATATTCAGCAGAAATAGCAAAATCTTTGCTTTTCTCCCCAAAACACGCAGCAATGCCCCCTCCCCCCCCCGCCAAGTTACTCCTTTATCCTCCAATTTTCCATAATTAAATCTGGATCTGGAATTCTTGATGACCTTATGAGATCACTTCACACCTGCACACACCTGGAGGCAGCACCTGTCCCAGGTGGGTGAACACCTGGTGCCTCAGAGCTCCAGCAATGGAGCATCCTGTGCATCCCAGGAGTCACCTGTGGGAAGGGCAGCCAGGTAACCCCACCTGGGGGCTCTCCGGGGGGTTTCCAGGTGTTCCCTGCGAGGAGGGCGGCCAGGTAACAACACCTGGGGGTTCCCAGATCTCTGCTCGTGTCCTCGTGCTGGGAGTGGAGGGTCTCCAGGTGTGCTGAGAGGCTGCAGGTGCTCCTCACGTGTCCCTCACCTGGCCCCCTATTTCAGGATGATGTGGTAGCTGTCGTTGGTTTCGGCTGCAAAGGAAGCCAAGGTCACCCCGCAGCAGGTGAGGGAAGGTGGGGTGGGGCCATCTGTGGCCCAAACACAGAGCCCCAGCTACTCACGCACCTTTCATGGTGTCCAGGACGAAGCAGGATTCATCCTGGAAGTTCTGGATCATCTGGAAAAACCCAAAACAACACCAACTTAGAGGGTTTTGGGGAAGGGTTTGTGTTCCAAAGGGCTGGAGGTGCCCAGGTGGGAGCTCAGGTGGGCGCTTTGGAAGCACCAGCCAAAAATATTCCTTGGGCCCTTGTCTCGGGGTGATTTTCAGATAATTCCCCATTCCCTGACTGTCTGCTTTATGCCCAGAAATGGCTGCTGGAGCTTTGAGAGGGACCCAGGGGAGGGGTGGGGATTTTAACCCCGTGGGTTTCACTCAAAGCCTCCCTCTCCAGCACGTGCTCGGCGCACACCAGGATGTCACATTCTTGCTCTCGCTGGATTGGTTTCTGTGATCTCGAAGCAAGAAGTTTTCTCTTTTCTTCCTTCCCCCAGCCTGGAGGCTGTACTGGGAATCCTTTAGGTGGCTTCGTTTATTTTGTTTTTTTTCTTGAGCTGTTTTTGGCTCGGTTTTCGGTCTGGGGAGCCAGCGGGGGCCGCTCTGAGAGCTCGGAGAAGCTGAACCAACAGGAGAAGGACACCAAAACCCAGCAGCTTCTGCCGTGAGCAGGAGACCAAGGCCAGAGGATCACCAGGCTCCCGTCTGCTTTTGCCCGAGCTGCTGCATGAACTCTTTTCCCCCTGTGTCCCTGAGGCAAAGCAGGGCCAGCCTCCGTCCTCGCCTCCCGGCCACGTGCCCAGGTGGGGGTGGGCTGTAAGGTGCAGGTTTTTTCTGTGCCTTGCAGGTCTCTTGCTTTGTTAATGAACTGTTTTACCTTTTTTTTTGTCACTTTCACCCACTGGTATTCGTTTCTCTCATTGGCAGAAAAAGGGAATTGCTGAAGCCCTTTCTCTTTAGAGAAAACACTTCTTCTAGAGCGTTTTTCTCCCAGAATTTGTCTCCAAGCCGAGAGAACCCCTCCCGAAACCTGCCCGGGTGATCCCTGGTGATGCCATTCCCCCAGGTGAACCTCCCAGGGGATCCTGCCCACCCTCCTGCAGCCCCCAGCTGTGCCCGTGGGGCAGGTGGGCGTTACCTCGTCGCTGACCAGGACGTGGATCCCGGTGGGTCCCTGTTTGTAGATCTGCTGGATCTGCTGGGCGGCCACACGGAAAAGCTGCGCCAACTTCTCCGTCAGCTCGGCCGCCGTCAGCTCCTCCAGGTAGATGGCGTGGTACACTGCAGGGGACAGGGGACAGGACGGCCTCGCACCTGCCCAGGTGTGCCCCCCGCGCCCCCCGGGGCTGGGCTCAGCTGTGCCCCCGAACAGGGACCCGCCTGTCCCCGTGTCCTGCGCGGGATTGACGCGCCTGGCCCCAAAAACCTTCTGGCGTCACCTGGGCAGCACCACCTGGCCTGTCCCAGGTGGGTTTTATTCCCAGCAGGATGGGAGTGCTGCAAGAACAGCCCCTCCCCAGGTGCTGGGGGAAGCACCTGGATTCTCACAGGTGTTCCCAGTTCTGGCTCGGCACAGGTGAGATGCCAACACCTGTGTGGTGGCACCGAGGGAAATCCGCCGGGATCAGGGCAAAGAATGGGGAGGAGGGGGTCACTTTTTGGCACCTTGACCTGAGGGGAGCAGGCAGGACCCCAAGGTGTACAGAGGGCCCAGGTGAGCTCTGTGCTCACAGGTGAGGCCACAGGTGAGGCCACAGGTGAGGCCACAGGTGATCCCAGGAGGGGATGAGGGATGGGGCCATCGGGTGCTGAGCACCTGTGGGCAGGTGCTGTGCTGGAAACAGCTGCCAGCACATCCCAGATTCCTGAGCCCCCCAGCTGTGATCCCAGATTCCCAATCCCTCCTAGGTGTGATCCCTGCTCCCCCAGGTGTGATCCCAGATTCCCAATCCCCCGCAGCTGTGATCCCAGATTCCCAATCCCCCCAGGTGTGATCCCTGCTCCCCCAGGTGTGATCCCAGATTCCCAATCCCTCCTAGGTGTGATCCCTGCTCCCCTAGGTGTGATCCCAGATTCCCAATCCCCCCNGCCCCTCACCGAAGAAGGTGCCGGCGCTGCTGTCGCCGTCCTCGTGCTCGTGCTGGGGGTCCCTGAGCTGCTGCGACTCCTGGCACACGTAGATGGTCAGGCGGGGCCGCACCATCCTGCGACAGGTGGGGGTCACCTGGGGTTCCCTCCCTTCCCGGCCCCCTGCCCTGCCGGGTGCCCTCAGCAGGAGCTGGACGAGCTCACGTCCCCACCCGGCTGCTCCCGAGGTGTCCCCTGGGGGAGCGGTGATCCCAGGCCAGCACTCCCCGTGGCCAGGGGGGCAGGACTCCACACCGGGAATGCTCCTGGAATGCCCTCCCCTGGTGCCAGCTCTCTGGGATGGTGCTTCCCACACATTCCCACCTGGACACCTCGTCCCTCTCCGCCTTCCCAAATGCTCCAGGTGTGTTAAACCCCAACCTTTTAGGGAAGGGTGTAAGAAACATCCCCTTTTTGGGAACAACCTGGGCAGGTAACTCCACCTGGGTGGGTCACAGGTGGAGACAGCTCCTGGATCAACGGGAATTCCTGGCTTAGGGCTCCATTCCTGGAGCCTCAAAGTAAAATAATTCCTAATTCCTTTCTCCTACCTGCACTTCCTTCCCCAAGTGTCTCTGAATTCCTGCCTCGGGTGGGAAAAGGCTGGGCCAGGTGAATCCTGGCCCCACAGGTGAATCCTGGCCCTACAGGTGAGTCCTGGCCCTACAGGTGAACCCCAGCCTCACAGGTGAATCCTGGCCCTACAGGTGAACCCCAGCCTCACAGGTGAATCCTGGCCCTACAGGTGAATCCTGGCCCTACAGGTGAGTCCCGGCCCTACAGGTGAGTCCCGGCCCCACAGGTGAATCCTGGCCCCACAGGTGAATCCCGGCCCTACAAGTGAATCCTGGCCCTACAGGTAAATGCCGGCCCCACAGGTGAGCCCCAGCCCCAGCCCCACAGCTGAGCTCCAGCCCCACAGGTGAGTCCCAGCCCCAGCCCCACAGCTGAGCTCCAGCCCCACAGGTGAGTCCCAGCCCCAGCCCCACAGCTGAGCTCCAGCCCCACAGGTGAGTCCCAGCCCCAGCCCCACAGCTGAGCTCCAGCCCCACAGGTGAGTCCCAGCCCCAGCCCCACAGCTGAGCTCCAGCCCCACAGGTGAGTCCCAGCCCCAGCCCCACAGCTGAGCTCCAGCCCCACAGGTGAGTCCCAGCCCCAGCCCCACAGCTGAGCTCCAGCCCCACAGGTGAGTCCCAGCCCCAGCCCCACAGCTGAGCTCCAGCCCCACAGGTGAGTCCCAGCCCCAGCCCCACAGCTGAGCTCCAGCCCCACAGGTGAGTCCCAGCCCCAGCCCCACAGCTGAGCTCCAGCCCCACAGGTGAGTCCCAGCCCCAGCCCCACAGCTGAGCTCCAGCCCCACAGGTGAGTCCCAGCCCCAGCCCCACAGCTGAGCTCCAGCCCCACAGGTGAGTCCCAGCCCCAGCCCCACAGCTGAGCTCCAGCCCCACAGGTGAGTCCCAGCCCCAGCCCCACAGCTGAGCTCCAGCCCCACAGGTGAGTCCCAGCCCCAGCCCCACAGCTGAGCTCCAGCCCCACAGGTGAGTCCCAGCCCCAGCCCCACAGCTGAGCTCCAGCCCCACAGGTGAGTCCCAGCCCCAGCCCCACAGCTGAGCTCCAGCCCCACAGGTGAGTCCCAGCCCCAGCCCCACAGCTGAGCCCCAGCCCCCGTACCTGCCCTTGAGGGCGTTGAAGAGCCGGATGCCGTCGGCGGGGCCGCAGATCTGGATCACGTCCTCCCGCGTCAGCTTCAGCAGATCTGCTCCTGGAAAATCCCCAAAGGGCCAAATTCACCCCAAATTCTCCTCTGTTTGCCCAGGATTGGTATTTTTCACCTGTTTTTCCTCAAAATCAGCCTTGTCCAACTTTGCTTTCCCCCGAATTATCTTTTTTTGGCTTTGTTTTCCCCAAACTAGCATTTTTTCCACTTCCTTTTTCCTAAAATCAGCATTTTTCACCTTTGTTTTCCCAAAATCCTTATTTTCCAGCTCAGTTTTCCAAAAAATCATCACTTTTCACCTTTTTTTTTCTCCCACATCACTGTTTTTCAGCTTCATTTTCCCCCAAATCAGCATTTTTCAGCCCGATTTCCCCCAAATTCAACATTTTCCACCTCTGTTTTCCCCCACATCAGTGTTTTTCAGCTTGGTTATCCCAAACCTGGCATTTGTTTTCCCCCAGATCAGCAATTTTTGGCTTTATTTTTCCCCCAACTTGGCATTTTTCAGCTCAGTCTTCCCTCAGATTGCAATTTTCTAAGTTTGCTTTACCCCAAATCAGCATTTTTCACCTCTGTTTTCCACAAAATCAGGTTTTCACCTTCATTTTGCCCATAATCGGCATTTTCCATCTTGGTTTTCCCCAAAATCAGCATTTTTCACCTTTTGCTTTGCCCCAAAATTGCCATTTTTCAGCTTCATTTTCCTTAAAATCAGTACTTTTCAGCCCATTTTTGCCATTTTCTACCTCTGTTTGCCCCAAAATTGCCATTTTCAGCTGTTTTTCCCCCCAAACCAGCTTTTTTTCAGCTTTCTCCCCAAAAAATCCCCATCTTTCAGCTTCACTGTCCCCAGATCATCCATTTCCACCTTGTTTTCCTGAAAACTGCCATTTTTCAGCTCCATTTTCCCCAAAATCAGCCCCTCTCCTGTTACCTGTGCCAGGTGAGCTGTTAGATTGGGTTATAAAAACAGGGATTTGGGAAATCTCACCTGGCCCAGGTGAGGGGTGGGGTAGAGGTGACCTGGCCCAGGTGGGGTGGGGGTGACCTGGTCCAGGTGAGGGGTGGGGGTTACCTGGCCCAGGTGAGGTGAGGGGTGGCCTAGCCCAGGTGAGGTGAGGGGTGGAGGT
>VXAD01009452.1:511-43371 GCA_013399195.1 Dicrurus megarhynchus
TCTTTATTAAGGGTTTAGGTTTATTAGGGTTTATTCAACTTTATTGAATGAATTTTTTTACTTACACTTTAGCAAAATATATGGAAACAACAATGTGTATAAACACAAGTAAAAATACAATGCATAGACACACTGGTAAAAGTCCAGTTTGCATATAGAGCAATACATGGAAATGCAGCAGCAAACACAAATACAGAGCAATACAAGCCACGTACATATGAATACAATATAACAATTTTTCTATTTCTGGAAATCTTATTGCATTTTGTTTTATTCTTAGAGGAAACCCAAAACGACAGCAGCACATGGAGAACATTACACTCATCCACCACTCACGCCTCCTTCAGCTTACACATAAAGCCACCCTCGCTCTCATCTCCACCGCTCTCCTCACCCCGGCCCCTCGGGAACGGGGTTCCCGGGAGCCTCCAACTCGTCCCGCCCGACAAAACCCCGGTCCCGGCACGGTCTGCACCCGAACCTCGGCGATGAACGTCGCCTCGTGGACCGGCCGGGACCGAGGGAAAAAAAAAAACCCAGCCGGGGGAAAAAAAAAAAAATCTCTTTTGCCTGCCAGATCCCCGCAAGAGACACCCGCTCGAGTTTGTTGCACGAGCAAAGGATCCTTCCCACAGAGGCTTTTCTGCATTGCACGTTTAGTTAGCGTCTCCGCTCTGGAGGGGACCTTCATTTGGAGCCAGTTATTGCCTTTCTTAGAAGAATCGTGACACGGTCAAAGGCTGAGCTTACCCTGAGAAACACAGCGTGACTGACAAGGGTATCTGTGGAGCGTGTGCCATCTCCAGAGAGGATTCAGTGACAGTTGCTTGGGTTGTAGGAAGACAGTTGGTGACAGCTGGCAAGTTTATCCTTCTATCATCGAGGCTGTCAGTGCTGCTGTTCTTCCTTTAGTTCTATTTCTATGCGTGTCGGTTCTGCAGCTGCGCTGACGGAGTGCGGAGGATGAATTCGCTCGCTTGTTATTTCGGTCTCTCATAGGTTCTAGCCCCATTAATGGGTCTACCTGGCATAGATGAGAGTTTGGTTGGGGTTTTCTTATCTTTTTTCTCCCCCCCTCACCCTTTTGTAATCCGATTGATAGGAGGTAATTCTTCAACTCAGCCTTCACTCCCGATGCTACAGTGTCACGCTTACTAGGGCAAGCTGCAAGTAATGAACGCACATTGCATTCAGCTGTCAGGAGTAGTTTCCCGTCCGTCCATCTGTGGCACAAAATTAGAAAGCGGTCCTCACAGCATGCAACTCTGCCCTGCGTTTCCCCCGGCCGAGTTATTCGGTCCACAAGTTGTCCATTTTGTCATCTTCTCTTCTTCCCAGCCAACAAAATGAAAACGTGAAAAATGAACTGCCTGCAGGCCATAAAAGTGTAGCTGCAAGTAACGATTAAAAGCTGAGCTTCCCGGTCTTTTCACAACTTTCTTGCCAAACTCTTTGGCTTCACCGGACCTCAGTTCTCTGTGGGAGAAGGAGTCTATTAAAAGCCACACAGAAATATTAACTAGCAAGGGCAGAATAGCCTTCCCTACCCTCAGCTGCAGGTTTTGTTAACCCCTCCAAGCTGCAACTAGCATTACCGCATTTTATGCGCCCCTGCCGTAAGACAGCCCCCGTAGGTCGTAAATCGCCGTGGGTGTCATCGCGGAACAACCTTGCTGGCCCCGTTATTGTTATTAGGTCTAGAAAGAGGAGTTGATGACCTTTACCGAGCGCTATTTCTCTTGACCGCTAAAAACCTTCGGAGCAAAGTTGCGTGTTCCTTAATTGTGCGAGCCAGGCTCTTTAACTGCCCGTGAGCTTTCTGAATCTCAGCAAATCTTCGAAGATCTCTCAAAGGAGAGCCTAGTTTACTCTGCATGTACTCTAAAGAAAGGTAAGGTTCAGGTCCTGACTGCCGGTACTGAGTACTACCGGTTAATCCCATTGACATAGCTTCTGGTTTGCGTGTAACAGGAAAGCAAGCTCCTGTGTAGAAAGAGGCATACCGCTGCCGCCCGTGACGCGGGCTGCCCACCGTCGGTGTGGGCGGCCCGGTGCTGGTCTACGCTGTAAGAGGCTCACTAGGAATACAGTAGCAGGGTGGGAAACTAGGCATTGTATATTCCACCGGTTTCAGGATAACAGATGTCAAATGCCTGCTATTCTACTCTGCATCTCAACACTTCTGGGTATTACTTGCAAAGTTATTTTGCAGCAAAGCTTCCAAGCCGTACCAAGCAGTACAGGATACAGGTAAAGGAACTGCCACAATTGTGCAAATGATGGAAGGAAACACCGCCTTTCTAAACCCATCGTGAGGAACGGAGGCAGGGGGATTCTGGAAAGATTTGATGCTGATATCCATGGGAAAGTTTTAAATGAGAAGCTTATGAAAGGTGCTCATATTTTCTCAGATTTTAGGGTGAAGTATCAGGAAATTGTATTGGTTTAGTTCTATCAGGGAAGTCCTAAATTTTTCTTTGCTAACGGACATATCTTAGGGCTCCGAGAGACACGGTTGGCTAGGTGCTTTGCCCTGGCTTCCTCCTTGCACGGCTGTCAGGGCACACACTGAAGCAGCAGAGAGGCAAAGCTTAGGCCTGGTGCTAGAAAACCAAGTGGGAACTGTACAAAGCTGCGTTGTCATTCAGCAGTTCAACCACTGGTGCTGTAGACAGATCACCTCAGAAAATGCCTCTGTTTCTGTTCTGTCTATAAAGAGAGGAAAAAAGTCTTAGCTTTCTTAAGGAACTTAGCGATGACTTCTGCTCACAATAAGAAGTAGATATATATATATATATATGCATCTAAGAAGTCGGTTCTGAGTTTGGCTCTATATTAAAAGAGTTGAAGCGAGGTCATCGTTGAGCACGCCGCCGCTCTCCGCGTCTCTGCATTCGTTGCTCCGATAATGAATAATAGTTGGGATAAAATATTTTCGATGAAGCGAAACACGAATGTTTTTCTCTGCCTCTTTTTGTGAATGTTCTTGTAAGCCTAGATATAGATCGCCTTCCTTTGTTGCTCGTTTATCGGCATGTAAGGGAGGGAAAAAATCCAGTACTTGGTATGGGCAATCTTCAAAATCAAGACCAAGGCCTGCACTCTGATTTTAGAGAGATAACAGTAAATATCAAGTAACCGCAGGAACTGAAAGGATAATTTCACATGGACGCTAACATTATAGCTGGGACTGGAATTTGCCCCGTTGTCTTTTAATTTACCGGCATAGCGTATGAACATTTACCTCGATTAGGAGCTTCAGAGCATTCCTTCCACTATGCTTAATGCAAGGTCTGGGTTCTCTCTGCAGCAGAAGTCTTTCCCAGCCTTTTAGAAACCATACTGCGATCATTACGCGGCTGCTCTTGGCAAACGTCGGACTATATTGTCAGTTGCTAAGTACAGTCGGCAATACGATCAACATTAACCGTGTTACCTGTGTCACACGGGCCAAAATGCCACAGCAGCAGCCGAGGGCTAAAGCTCTCCTGTTGAAGGAAGGAAGCTGACTGCTCTCTGTTTGGTACAGTATCAACTTTGTACAGGTTTGTGACAGACTGTAAGCGTGTTTTAGAAGGGATCTCCCTTCTGAAAGGAGGCATAATGGAATCAGTTTACTGTAGAACAAGAAAGAGAGGGAGGGGTTGTAGCAAGCCGGGAAGAATAACAAGTCGGAAAAACGGACCATTCGGGAACAGGTGAAACCCGGTCAGGAAAAGAGACAAACAGACGTACCAGTCGGGCCTCTATCCAGACTGCAGGAATTTTACGTGGTACACGGGAATGCGTTGGAGGGTTAAAGAAAGGGTGCTTGAGGAGCTCGTAAACCAGCGTTATCAGACAGGAAAGCCATTACCGAGCCCCTGGCCTGAAAAATGGTCAGATAGCCCTGAAGAATTCCATAATGTAATGCAAAGTGAGATGGTGGGGTAGCTAGCAGAAGATTACGCCAGAGGAATGAGCAGAACCAGCCTGCTGCCGGTCTCTTTGCATTCCCGAAAATCTCCAGATGCTCGGTAAAGGTGTTTCTTAGAATGAAGACAAAAGCAGACTGTAACTAGCTGATTTGGGAACGTTTTAGCTGGCGTTTTGTATGTCTTTTGGCAACTCCACAGGGGAAGCGGCCCGGCCCTGAAAGCGTGCAGCGGTACCCCAGCCGGACAACGCCAGGACGCTGTTGCCTTCCCACAGCGTTGGGCAATCCTGCTCCTTTCAATGCAAAACCCAAAGGTGAATTACTACAATAGAAGGTTTTCATCCTCCTTTTAGAAGAAGTGCTTGTGAGACCCTCAGCCTGAATCGCTCTCACGGTGCACCAGATCCCCGTAAGTCTCGCGGTTACTTCTCCTTTTTGCCCGCCTCCGCCCGGGTCCCGGAATTTCGAGTGGTGTCACCTCTTACCAGATGGGGTAAGCCGAGTGCTGTGGAAAATAATAAGCCACATTGTAAGATGCTGTGCTCGATGAAGCAGGTGCTAAGGAGGAGATACGATTAAGGAACTGGTTTGGGTGAAGTGACTGTAGACTTTTTCCACTTCTTCTGTAATAGAGCGCTTTGAGACAGGTGCTGACAAAAAATGTCCTATTGCTGAGGCCTTCCCCTCGGCTGGCAGTCTTGTGTAAGCTGGAGCTAGCCCAGAGTATCGGGTTGCTTTATGCCGTGAAAAGCTAGAACTCTGATCTGGAAAGAATTGGAACTGCCCGTGGAACGCTGTCGGACACACGATCGGATAGCGATTGGTAAGGAGGGGATGACCGGGTCTCGGATACCCGAGATCGGTATTGAGAAAACAAAGTTTGCAGCCATGGCAGCGACCGTTGTCGCTTAAATGTTACCCTTTACGGGGCTTGGCATCCTTAGGTGTAACTGAGACCGGTTAGTCCTTCTTGCGGTGAGTGAACGGGGCCAAAGGAGCCGAATACCTTGCATGAATCAGGGAGCGGCCGCTCCTATTGCTGCCTTTGGGTGTACGCGATTGCGCGTACATCTGCGGACACGCGCCCGGTGCGCACGCTCCGTTACCTTCTCCCACCGTGAGTTCAACGTTACGATAATTCCTAGCACGAAGGAGCAAGAAGGACATGGGAAAGTTGCCTGTCAGTTATAAGAAACAACCGAGGCTTCTTGTCTGTTAGCCCGCTTGGAGTGATTGTTATCTACACCTGTTTTCAGTAAGCTTTGCAAATGAGAACTAATGACCAAAATAAGTCACTAAGAACATAACTCGTGTTTTATATTTAGAATGTTTATCCTTCCTTAGCTGCTGAAAAATTGTAATTTCACATGCAGTCAGGCTGTGAAACTTCATCTGAGCAGTGACTGTACCCATGCACTCAACTGATCCCATTTTAAAATGGGCTTCTGACATTTAAACTGTCCAAAATCTTTCTACGCCTAAGACACCTCTTCAAATCCTCGTTGCCTGGCTCCGGTGGATCGCTTTGCTTTTAGATTAGTACGTTTTAGTAGGTTGTTTTTTCTCAAGGTCTGAAATGAGTATGCCTTAATACAAGTCTAGAAAGAACTTATTATCAGGTGAGGACTTCCCAGCTCATGCTTCGGCTTCTCAATGCACGTGGGTACACCTACGTATGTTATGTGGGCTGTATTTAACTGCCTGTACTTCAAAAGAAATCTTATTTCCCGATAGCGTTTTATTGAAGAAGAAAAACCATCAGATATTGAAACAGAGAGCCTAGTGTGATTTGGGCATCAAAATATTCTAAATCTCTCCACGTAAGCGCTGAGAATCCGAGTGTCATCTTTCCATCTTTGAATCGCCGGTTTGGGCTTCACCTGTGCTGTTTACTTCCAATAACCATTTTGAGAGGCTTTTGGAGACTGACATATTCCCGTGCTCTGTCCACCTGCAAGAGCTCAGAAGGAGGTTTCAAAGGAAGAGAAAGATGGGTGTGGTTTTAGGCTATTGAAGTATAAGCTAATTCCTCGTTTGTGACAGGACAGAGAGACAGACAGAAGGTTGTACTTAAATTTTTTGTGAGGGTAGGAAGTATGTTAACTGTTGGTATCCTAACTTGTACTGTAAATTGTTCTAAATGCGTGAATGAGAGGCAGTTTTAAAAATGCTAAGGTTTTGTGATTATTCTCTGGTTGCCGAGTCTGTAAACGGCAAAACAATTTGATTTGCTTGGCTCTGCTGGACCTTGCTGAGAATAGGTTGGAAATTTTCTTTTGAAACACCTTTTGTCAGAAAACTGAAATTTCTACTAGATAATTATTCTGTGAAAAAGTAAGTTTTCTGTAGTAATTAAAAAATATTGTAAAAGTGGAAATGTTTACTATACAGGGAGGAGTATTTTCCGAAGAATTACACTATTAGTACCATTAGCTAACAGCTGTGAGCTGTCAGCTTTAATAACCGCACGCACACGTGTATTATTTTTAGATAAGACCGCGTATGTTAAGAAACTGCCTGTGAGCTAATGGTAATTGAATTCTGTTATTATTGCTTTAGGGTTTTACACGTACCGACGGGGACAGAACTCCGACTTTCCCTGCGCGTTCTAGATTTACGGGCTTGGCTACTTGCTGCTGCAAGAGGACTACTGTTGACGACCGTTAAATGGTACCAAAGAAGTCGTAGCTACCTGACATAAAGTGCCGACATATATAGGCTACCCGATGATGCAAATTTGCTTAAAATATTTTTCAGATTCCTTTTTTTCTGTGAGGCTTTTTTTGTCTTGTGCTGCAGTAAAGAATACACCCGAAAGCGTTTGCATCGTAGCTCTGGCTAGTTTGACAGAAATATGTATCTCATCCCCCATGCACACAGATTGGATCTGGTGGATGACTTGGCAGGTCAATACTAATGCCCATCGAATTGCAGCCTACGGTGGGAAACGCTTAAGCGTGAGCATGCTGGGTGTAAGTCTCTGCGCGTGAAAGCGTAGAAACTTTGCGGTTTGTCTGAGGGTGTACGTGCGTGCGTTTCTGTCTCTGTGCCCTCAAAGACTGTTCTCTTCTCCCTTTGCCTGAGTGTTCCCCGCGGAAGAGACAACCTGTGCATACTTTGACATCGTCATCGTCCAAGCAACCCGGGAAGGACCTGGTACTGACCCCTCCTCTCGTCGTTCTGTCTCTCTGCTATTCCTTCCCGACCCACATCTCCCACCTCTTCCTTCCCCCACACCGGCGCTGCCGCCGGCTTTGTGCCGTCTCGCTGCCCCGGCCCCGCCCGCAGCCCATCGCGCCCGCCCCTCTCGGGCCCTAAAGTCCCTGGGCAGCTGTGAGCCGGCCCGTGTCCCCGCCCCTTCGCCCTGCTTCTTCCACCATTGCCTCCCGAAATTCCATCTCCTCCTTTTGGAGAAGTGTACTCTGAGCGGGGCAGCCCGGGCAGCCGCACCGCCCGCGCTTCTTTTGCGTCGCAGCTGCCCCGGGCGCCGCCGGCGCCCCGGGAGAACGAGCCGTGCCCGGCGGCGCCGGGGGCCGGGCTTAGGGCCGCGCTAGGGGCCGCCGGGAGGCACAGGGAGTTCTCAAAGGGAAGGAGAGGCGGCGGCGAGAGGGGAGACGATCGGGCGTCTGGCGCTAGCCGCTCCCGAGCCCCCTGCGTCCTTGCCCGCGCGGTCTGCGGTCCGCGGACACCATGGCCGGCGAGATCGAGGATCTGAACAGCCGGGAGGCGCAGACTGTCTGCGACGGCCTGGGACGCTACGAAGACACGCTGCGGGGCGCCGTCCGGGAGATCCATACGGACATCCAGCTGTTCAAGCAGGGGGTAGGCCGGCAGGTGGAGGAGGTGCTGCGCCTCGCCAGCCCCCTGGCACACGCCGTCTCTGAGCTGCAGCAGGAGAACCGGCGCCTGCGGGTGCAGCTGGAGCGCCTGTCTCGGCAGGTGGAGGCCCTGGGCCGGTCGGCGGGGCTGCCGCAGGAGTGGGTGAACGAGGCGGCGGAGAGCGCTCAGGCCGTGGGGCCAGGCTCGCCGGGGCAAGGTTCGGCCGACGGCAAATTTTCCGGTCGTGCCAAGCTAGCGGTCGCTGGCCGGAGCCAAGTAAGCGGCCGGGGAGACGGCAGGAGGGAGGGCCAAGGGCGTGCATGAACGGATGCTTCACGGGTGTTGCCAGACTGCTTTGGCGCGTGGTAATGTTTAGGGACATGGGGTTCCTCTTTTGCAGTGCGTGGTCAGTGGTATTTCGGGAGGTGCTCTGAGAAATGGTCTTGGCCGTGAAACCACCTGGAGATCTACCTGATTATGGCTCTGTTTGGACAGACTGGGATCTTGGTTAGGGTGGTAGCAACCTGTCAGTTCCCTGCGGTTAGGAGTAAGAGAAGGTGGGGCGGTCTTGGCTATCAGTGTACGTACGTATGTGAATATTTTTGTATCGTTTCTGGACTCGATTCTGGGGGATCTGTGTGCCAGCAATGCTGTTTGCCAGTTGACAAGCTCACAAAGGGGAATAGCTTAGCATATAGCAGGCGGTAACGTTTCCCTAAGATAACGTCCCGCGGTGAGCCAGTTTTGCTGTCCAACCGCTGTCCCTCGCTGCTGCAGCTTGTCCCTGAGAGGTCGACACAAGCTGTCACGGTCTCTGTGACCTAAACTTGCACAAACGTAGTCGTTCCTCCCCGGGATAAAACTTCTTGCGGTGTAATGGAGCATTGTAAACTTGGTGCATAGAAACCCCGGTTAGTGGGAAGCTCATCTGGTACCGAGATGTTTTCTGTAATCCTTTTTCCGTGTCCGTCTCCGAGAGAGGAGTTGAGAGCTCCTGTGCAATGCTTGATGCCAGGAGAGCGCAACCAGACAATACGCTGCGATTAGGTCACATAAAACTGGGGTACCGGAGACTTGGCTTTCACAGATGACAACCTGTTTCGTGTCCTCTTGGTTAAGCATGTCTTCAGGGGGGTTTTAAGACGGTTGAAGCTGGAAAAACTGGTCTGTGGTCTATCCAGGCTTGGGGTTAAAAAAGAAAACTTGGAAATTAAATTCACTAGAATTGGTGGGAATGAACAGAGTCTGTATTGCATTCCAGCCCTTTTCATTCCCACTGACCAGTGAACGGGGGCATAGGGCTTCCTACCTCTGGGCAAATGAAAAGGGAATGGGACTGTTTGATACACTGTAGGAACTGCTGCCTTTTCCCCCAGGTGACGAAGGTAAGCGGCGCCCGTACAACTTTCAGGATGGCTCCTTTTTGTTCTGTGGAGCTATCCGCACTTGTTTGTATTGCAAGGAATAGAAGTAAGCTGAGCGATACGGAAGGGACAAGGGATTGTGGTCCCTCGCACCGTTTCACCCGCTCCATCGCCACTTTCTACTCTGCGGTGTGTACTTCGCAGTCTGTGAAGAGTCTCGCGTCGATGTTACGGCGATATCCGGCTTTAGGTATCGGTCCGCGTTAAAGCACGGTATGAGCTTTCCTTTGGATGGGAATCTTCCTGCTTGGCTTTGACGGTTCAGGGAAGATCGATTAAGTGCTGATCGTTCTTCAGTGCCCTCCCAACGATTTAGGTTGGAGAAGTTCCCAAGTTAGCATAGCTGACCGAAAGGGAATTTCAGTACTGAGAGGTATGGGAGGTGCAGCTACGGCTATACACACCAAATTTGTGCAGTGAAAACATGATTTTGTGAGTCAGGTTCTGATGTGGCTGCATACAAATGGTGAAAGAGCAAGCCTTGGTTGCTGTGCCAGTCGCCCAGATTCTCTGTAGTGAACGCTGTTCTTCAGCTGATTCCGATTTCTGGTTATATGACCAAAGCAGTTGAAACAGAATACCATAGATGGCACCGTGTATGTTTTCAGATAAATGAGTACCTATGATAAAACTGATGACAGTTCTAGTCTTAGTAAATACTTCTAGAAGTGCGAGATACGAGAAGCAAATGATGCTGACCTGGAAATAGTAGCAAATCAAGATGTGCTCTTTTTTGGTCCAGAAAAGATTTATTGGTTGAGTTCCTTTTTTACTGTGCGGTCGATGCAGCATTAATTGGATACCGGAGATTCTGAGCACCTTTGGTATCTGAACCATTATTTTCTAATATTGCTAGATTATTTTTCGTGGTAATTTCATTGGGAAAAAAAATGAATACGGGGAGTTCCAAGCATAGTTCAGAAGGACACAAATCTCCTTTTAATTCTAATCTGGGCTATCAATTCTGCTATTATGTCCTTGAAAGCTGGCATACAGCAGTCTAAATGCTGGTTTAGGTGGCATTTTAAAGGGCCATTAGCCATTCTGATTCAGAGGTGAGCATTTCCGTTATTTCGATACCGGACTTCAACTCATCTCTCTTAACCAGGCCGGAATCTTGAGAGCCGCTTTCACGAAGGTGGAAAATAGGGGATGTTGGAAGAATTAGTTTCGAAGATCTGGATCCTGGAGCCATACCTGCGCTACTGAGCATTTACAAAGGAAGAGTTTTGATCTTTGTTTTTTGTTGATGTGATTTTACATTTTGGCAGGAGCTTTATAACTTATGATATTCCCATAGTTGTCGTGATTGAGTGTGATGGCTTTGTTAAGAGGGAGGACTGAAAGTACTTTAAGGGTGTTCTGTTTTAAAACTGTCAGAAGAGTTTCTGTATAATGTGGACAGACGGCTGCAGAGAATCTGCCTGCAGTGGTCAAAGCCGCAGAGAGATAGATAGCTGGCTACGACCACCTCTGAAGGTCTAAATAAGTATTACCCGTTGGTATCTCTCCCTGGTGCCCTGATGGCACCCAACAGTTAGTCAGCCTGTGAGTAACTGCGTAAGACGTGACTCGGGTGTACGTAATGACCTACGTTTTTCCGACAAAGGTGGGCTGAGAGAGCTGGGGTTGTTCGGCCTGGAGAAGAGAAGGCTTCAGGGAGACCTCATTGCGGCCTTCCAATACTTTAGGGGGCCTACAAAAAGGAGGGCGAGGGACTTCTTTTTACATGGGCAGATAGTGACAGGACAAGAGGCAACGGTTTAAAACTGAAAAAGGGCGGGTTTAGATTAGGTGTTGGGAAGAAACTGTTCGCTCAGAGGGTGGTGAAGCACGGGTTGCCCAGGGAAGGTGTGGATGCCCCGTCCCCGGCAGTGTTTGAGGCCGGGTTGGATGGGCTCCTGAGCAACCCGATCTAATGCGTGGAATCCCTGCGCATGGCGAGAGGTCGAAACGAGATGATCTTCCAACCCAAACCGTTCTATGATTCTATAATGACAGGGAGATTACATGATCCAACAATTGCATAGTCTATTTCTAAACTATCTCAACTCCTATATTTGATAAAGGAAGTCTGTTGGTTTAACTTCTTTGTTATTCTCTTATACTTCCTGCAAGTATCCTTTTGGAATGCTGACATTTCAAGGTTGCCTTGATCCTTATCTAGATTATTTTTGTTGTTGTTTTGTTTTAATTGGCTGTGTCATAGCCAGAGGCACCTGCTAAAGCTGCTAAGGGAGAATGGTTCCCTCCTGTCCATTTATATCCAGCCTTACTTCAAAAAAGTTTCTGTGAGAAGTACTTCTACTGTTTTTCTTCAGTGCAATAGCTTTTCTAATATGTTCGTGATGTTCAAGGGTTTTTCTTCAAGTTGCAGGGTCGGTTACAGACAGAGAATACTTGCGTTGTCTGATGGGCGATGGCTTTCTAGTAATAGAATTAAGGGGTAAATGTCTTGCGCTTCCTGCCAGTGTCTAGCAGGCTTGTTTGCATTTCCTCAAAATTTGTCATTCCCTGTATCTGATGTATCAATGATCTCTATATATGCAAGGAACAGAGTGTCAAACCTTGCCTTTGTGGCAGTTGGTGGCGATATTACTGTTTGTCAAAGTGAAGCATCGATTTCACCTGTCGTGTGTAAGAAGAAGGGGATGTACTTCTCCTAGATAAACAGCATTCCTAGAGCCAGTGATTTGTATTGTGACCCTTGTGATAGTTGGTGGTTTTATGAAAGACATAAATTTGTATAAATGAGAGAGTAATCTCATTTGTGTCTCTCATTCTTCTAGGATTTGACCTTGTTGCAGACAAAATCTTGAAGACGTAACAGAGATGCACCTTAGAGGTTCAGGGAGGAAATAACAATTGTATTTCTTTTTTTTCTAATCTTGCGATCCGGTGCTTACTTTTTCTGAATGCGTTGAATTTTCGCTACTGGCTTGCGATAATTGCAGCTTCCGGTTATGGCTCTCCAAAGTGTAACTTCTTCGCAGCAAAGGAGGAATTCCAGCAGCCCTACAACTATGGAAAGTATTATCACCCTCCGTTACATGGAGACCTCTGAGCTACAGAGAGATTAGTTCTAAAAGCAAGCTTGGATAAGGCATGCAAAATATTAGGGTAATAACTTTCTTTTCTTCAGCTTCACCAGTTCTTCATCGTGTTGTTGTTACGTGAGTTGTACAAATGAGTACTTCTTAATATTAAGTACAGATATATGTAGCTATCCCTCTGCTATTTATAATCTATGTAACCAGCACTGACAGAAGTAGTATTGCTAAACACATGGGTTTGTCAGAAGCTTGGCATCTCCAAAGTGGATTGTGAAACTATTTCAGCCTGACACTACTAAATGCACATCAGAATCTGATCCCAGATCCTCCCGCTGTTCTGTCAGCACATGGGCCTTCTTCCCCGTCCTCCAGCCTGGTATCAGTTTCTTCTTTGGCACCGTTAGCCAAACCGTAGTAGTCAGGCTTGCGTAAAATAAGATAATGCAGCATTTGTCATTGCATCGGAAAGCCAGTTCAGCGTGTAGAATGCTCCATGACCTTTGCAAGGACCACGTCGTTTGATGATTTTACTCGCCCCCGCCTCCCTAGCTTATAAAAGCAGATTCGCGTTTACGGCCCGCACGGGCGTTCTTCGCGTTCGGGTCGTGATGGCTGACGTGAATGGCTAAACAGTTCTTACTGTATATCGTGGGTATGTTCTAGGGAGCTGCGTTAGCTATGCTTTACGTTTCAGTTCTGCATATGGGCAATAATTGTTGACTGGGATCTCAATTGCGCTGAAGACAGCAATAAAAGTTCTGAACCTCCGATTCTGCATGCTTTCTATAATTAGTATTTGTTGTAATTTTCTCAATCCTGACAGCTAGTAATAACTGAGTTTATTCACGCACAGTATCTTTGTCTTGATATAAACAAAAGTTTCAAAATAATTTTATTTTCAGAAAATAAAACATCCGGATACAACGACACATCCAGTTTAGTGGCAGTAAGTCAGACTGTGTGTGTGGATGGAAGCATTCTCTGTAGGGACGGCAGATGGTATAAAACTGAAAAATATTATTTTTAAAAAGTGCTTCTTTTGGTGATGTATTGAAGTTTGCAGACTAGCTTTGCAAAAAACCTCCTTTTGGGCCTGAGCTAGGTAACTATCAAGAGTTCAGCTTTGTTGTATGTGGGCATCCTACTTTTGGCCAGGACGGGGTTAATTTTTTCAGTTCTGAATGGTCCGACTTCCCCAATGTAGTTATTTTCCTTTCTTTTAAATAAGAAATACAGAGGGAAATTAGAACAAAGCAAAATTTCACCTTGTTTGTATTGATACAATGAACATCATTATGGATTTTACGTGTAAAACTTGCGGTGTACCTTAAGGCATGCTAACCTAGTTGTGGAATGGGCATTCTAACTCCCAGCTACCTTAGGTGCACCTCAAGCCTTCAGCATGCATCAGTGAAAATCTGTCAGTCCTGCTAATGGGCCTATAAGCAATATTGTGCTAAAACATGGTGTTATGCATGATTGGTTGTTTAGCTGGCTGTTGTTTAAAAGAACAAAAAAAGAAAAGCAGCTTCTTCTGCATTTTGGTGGTAAACAGAGAAAGGAATGGCTTGGCTCCTCATGTAACCTCTGCACTCTTACCTAGCAGTGCATGTAAGTGCACATATAGCCCCCAAAAGATCATTGACTTAGAAACTAGACTAGAGAATTAAGTGAAAGCTCCTAGCTGAAAAAACTTTAAAAGTCATTTTTCTGAGAGTACATCTTCCACATTTTCAGGAAGTTTTCAGTCCTCTTCTTAACTTTGTACTGTTTTGTTTGAAAATCATATCCAGGTCACCCTATCTCCTTTCCTCGCTTAGCATAGAAATAAAACGTCATGAAAATCAGATCCCAGGTTAAAAAACAGTGTACAGTCCAACATAATAAAATGCACCATCTACACTGAGCCTTAAATACAGTTCATAGTATCTCAATGTCTTGCCACCGGTTTCTTCAGGTTTGTGTTTTTTTTTTTTTTCTGTAGTACATCTTCGTAAGATACCTGCTGACAGACAAGGCAGTAGGTCCTCTTTTTGAAGTCAGATTTAATGGAATTTTACCAAACTTTAATGGTTTCTCCAAATTACGCTGTATTCTTGAAAAGCTGGGGTGGTGATTCTGAACCAAGAATGTAAAGCCCAACGTTAAAGTCAAATGAAGGATTTTCCTTGACTTATGTAATGTAGGTGTATAGCTCAAATTCTGCTATGTACATCTCTGTTCCATTGAAATCGGTTGGAGGCTGACACTAGTATCTAGAAAGATCCGGATCCAACCCTAGGAGAGTTTCGTGTTTAGGCTGCCTTATTGTAATCTAATAGTAATTAACAAATTCTTAGCAAGATCTCAGACCGTAGTTACCGGAAGTTGACTAGGATATGCATCCGAAGTAATGGAAATTCTAGTATCTCAAGTACACTCTCCAGCATATAACAAGATAAAACAGTTAAAAAAAAAAAATCTGCAAAGTGCGTTAATGTTATTGTCTGCTGTTCTTGGTTAATTTTGGATGAGTGTAAACAGATGCAAGATAAACAGCAGACAAGTTCCAAGAAAATATTTTTATTGATTTATCTTGATCGTGTGGTTTCTGTATTGTATATGAGAGAATTTTAGATATATATATATGTATATATATTTATATTTGAGAGAATAATTTGTTATGATCACATCACCAGTTTGGTCCATATTTGGTGTGTATAAAGACCAGAAATGAATTAATTTGTTAGAAGTATACACCCTGTGTCTTTCCTTTTCTGTTATGTTCTGTTGTTTTTATAATTATGTACAGTATAAAATATTCAGTATCTATCTTCAATCTTTCTGTCAAAATGAAACTTGTTTGGATTGAGATTATAAGAATTTTGGATTATATTTATAATGGCACATTACAGATTTTTTTCTTTATTAATAAATTTTTTGGCCGATCTCATAGGTAGATAACTGTCCAGAATCAATTACAACTTTTTGTGGACTGCGTGTTGGGGAATTTCTCTCTACAACTTGTAGCTGCTGCTTCTTGGAAGCTACATTTTTTTAACTGCAGTAATCATGTGTCCGTGATGCAGTTTCTTCTTTCTTTAGTTACACGGCCAAAAATCCCATAGTTCCTCATGGTTTAACGTGCCCCTTCCCCCTTCCCCCCCTCCAAAAAAACCCCAGCCCAACCAAAAAAACTCAGTCAAACAAACAAAACCCAAAAAAACAAAACCAAAACCTCCTACTAAACCCACAAAAAAGTTCCTGTCTGATTTTTCTGGAATTATGTTGACAGACATTATGAGGAGAATTTATGCTTTTCCCAGAAGAAAGCTATTCTTACGGAAGTTACAGATTATAATATAGCTGTAATGTCCTAGGATTGGATTTACTTTATGTAATGCTTGTACAATATGTTTCCATAATGTAATTCTTTTCTGCAGCAAATAGAAAAAGAAATGCAGAGCGTTATTCCACGCAACCTCAATCAATTTCTCCAGTATTACATGGAGTCTTCTGTTTA
The DNA here is from genome assembly GCA_013399195.1 of Dicrurus megarhynchus. Taxonomy (NCBI): domain Eukaryota; kingdom Metazoa; phylum Chordata; class Aves; order Passeriformes; family Dicruridae; genus Dicrurus; species Dicrurus megarhynchus. The sequence goes on from VXAD01009452.1 coordinate 16,226, forward strand.
TCACCATCACACAGTGGATGGTGATACCTTTGTCTAACAAAAGATAACACCTCTTAGGTGCTCGGGGTCCATTAAGGACAAGCGTGTGAAGATTGATGTAAGTTCTGCATTGCCAATGCTTCATTTGCAGGCTTGGCTCTTGGGGTTAGGTAGTGTTCCCTTCTTATACTATGGTCACTTGCACAAGGAAGGCCTGTTCTTGGCAGGTGTTTCTGGATATTCTTCTCACTTTTGCTGCTGTTTGAATTTTAGTTGTCATGTGTGTTGTCTGTTCTGACAGAGTGTAGACCTGGATGACCACCAGAAACCAGAGTTTAGAAGAGTTTTTAGTTCTTCCATCATTGAAAATGGGCATGGATCTTCATCATCAGGTAGGAACATGGCATGAAATGAAGTAACACTACTTGTAAAATACCTGATCCCGGCAGTCATAGAGCAGGTCTCGCATTTTGGAAGGGTTAGAATGTGCTATAGTTTTAGGATAGATATTGTCCTGTGGCACCAATACTTTATTTCCTAATTAGTTTAACTTTTAAACTTTGGCTTTACTGTTAAGCACGTACTATGGCGTTTCATAAATTAGTGGCTATTACTGTCACATTAACTTGGGAGACGAGCGATAAGGCCTGCTATGCTGGGTTCCCTTGTAGTCTTGCATCCCAAAACAGCTTGCAAGTCACCCATCCGCTTCCATCATCCTTCAGTGGATGAAGGACTTACCGTCTCCACTTTAGAGAAAGTCATACAGTGTTTCATAAAACCATGAAAAGAACAAAAATGCTGCTTCCTTGACCGGGGCAGGAGATTGGAAGTGAGGGCTGCACAGAGGAAGAGAAGCGTACCAAATGCAAATGCTAGTGTATTAATGATCTGAAGACACTGGTCCTGCTGCGATTCACGTAGAGCAAGCGTGATCGCTTGCGCTGAGGTTGTTCCTGCTACGTAAATGGTAAGATGTTTCGTGGGGGAGTAATTCCAATGACTTGTAAAATGAAGTTGTTGCATTGACATTGGTTTGTAACTTTGTTACGAAGCTGGAAACAAATTTACTTTCTCTCTCCCGTTTTTCATTCAGGCCAGGCAAAAGTTGCCCATGAGCTGACCTCTTTTCAGATGTCAGAATCGTCTTCCCCTGAAGCCCATGCCCCTGCAGTCACCTTACAGATGCCCCACCTTCCCGTTACTGCAGTAACCAGGACATCTGAGAAGTTTTCAGGAGAGAACATCTGTTCAACAGGAACAACTAATACATCAACTTGCCTGCTGGGACAGGGCAAGAGCACAAATACAATGGGAGTAAAACCTTCCAACCAGCCAGGTAAAAGAGACAAATATAACTTGCTGAAGCTGCATCCCATTTCCTTTCTTTAGCTAGTACTATGAGTATTGTCCCGTGACCTAGAGGTAATTATGAAACCTTGCTTCTATGGCTATATATCCCATTGTGGGACACTCCAATTTGGAATATTGTGGGTCCTAGCTGGAGCTTTCGGCTGTAATGTCACATCTGCAGAGAATTTTTGCTGCCTAATGTAGTTGAGATTTCAGCAAAGCGTGTTTTATAGCACGGTTACTGAATTCAAGAAGTTACTGAATCTCTTAAATGTGCCCAGCAATTTTAATGAAATTTGTAGACATTTTTAGTGCTTTGAGACTGGAGGCCCTGTGAGAAGTTAGGCAGATATTGGGCTAGCAAGTTCCAATAGTCATTTGGAGGAAGGAATGACCAACAGCCGTCTGACACATATGCACATATCAGTGATTGCAGAATCTTATTTATATCAAAATTGAGTTTAAAAAAAAAATTCATATTGAAGTCATTCATCCTTGGCTGTGACACTTACAAATTGGACTATACATATATGTATATATACACATACACACGGGTTGGAAATTACAGAAGGAGACCAGATGGGATTGCCAGCAAGAGATGGGGATTATTTGCAGATTGTTCTTTCAATTTTTATCTTACTAAAGCTGAGAATGTCGCAAACTCTTCCTTTGTCTTTTTTTTTTTGTGCTGATGCAGTGAAGGACTGGAATTCAGTTACAATGAGAGCGATGGATTCATCTGCCACTGGAGGTGAGTGTTCCTATCAGCATGCCCTTATGCAACAAAATTGAGAGCGATTCCATGCTCTTTGGGAGATTCAGATCTAAGCATGTAGTTTTGATTTGTAATACTAAACGGGAATACTAAAATTGCTAACAAGTCTGTACGCAGACTCATAGAATCGTGAAAACTTGTTCTACTCCATCAGATGCTCAATCAGTTTGAAGTGAGGGGTACTTACCCTTATTTGCACAGTGATGGACATGTGTACTGTTAGGCAATCTCTGCAGTGGAAACCATAGGTGCCAGAAAAGTGTGGCAGGCAGACAGCTTGAGCAGTGAAGATTTCAGCCGATCGAGTGAAAACTGTGACTGTACACAAGGTAATGGCAATTGGAAAGTGGTGTGCCCACCCATGTGTTTTGAAGCAAATTATTCTGAGCAAGATAGAAGTAAGGAGTCTCCTTTGTAATATGAATGTGTCAAAGGACAAAATGTGTCACTCCACTTTGGCATTTACAGAACATAGCTGGAGTCCAGAGCTGAGCTCTAAGAGGCAAAGCACAAAAGGTAGACCCTCAGGGGTGGAGGAAGGAAGATGCAAAGTGGGTTTTAAGCCGCATTTGCAACTTGGAGTCTGTTCTAATTTACAAACTAAAATGTCTTCCTGGTAGTAATTAGGTAATTTAAATTATGCACTCAATTATGTTAAACTCCCCAGAGCTTGTCTGCTAGAAAGACTTTTGCAAGCACCGCTTTTTCCTTTAACTGAAATGTCTGTGGCGGCCTGCCCTCCTCTGAGGTCTGCACGAGGGCCTCAAGTGCGGTTTTATCCAAGATATCTTCTCAGAGTCCTTTCTGGTATGCTTACACTATCCTCGCTGCAGTGCAACAATTTTACAGAGGAATTGAACCGCTGGGGAAAATTCTTCCCCAGCTTGTTAGCTCACATGGAAGTTAGAGGCCTGCAGCTATACAGGGTGGCGAGTAAAAATCAATGCACGTCTATCCGTCAGGAAAGCACGTGAGGAAAGTTTCTATTTGAAAGCACACGAGGAAAGTTTCTGCACTAATGCGTCTTTTCTGTTTTTATATAGAGAATGCTACTTCTGTCACCAAGTCCGTCTCAACTGTGAGCTACGGGCTGCGTAGTGGAACCAAAACTGGTGAAAGGTATGCGTTCCTCATGACATTTTGTTAGGCCATTGTGGTCAATATAGTCTCAAGGGACAGGTGTTCTGTTGACTTGGAAAACAGGTGAGTCCCAGATGCTGTATTTTAAGCATTGGATGTATAATTGTACATTAATCTAGTTGCCCCATAATCTCTTACGTTAACCTAGGTAGTTCATTTAATGTACGTACTATGTCCGTCGACATGTAAATGGGCGTATTCCTCTTAACCACGCTTCTACTTTCAGGGAATAACCAATCGATGGAATAATCACGCTATCTGTACTAAAACCATCCTAGTGATGTACTGTACGTAGTAATTTTCATTCGACACAGCAGTGCTTGTATACGTACCCTGGATGTTCTCAGGGGAAACGTACCAGGTTATTTACTGATTGTACTTCTCATGGGAAATCAGCAACCTGCTATACATACACCGTGCTATACGTCTAGTTTGAGGACCGTTCGTTCCCCCTAAACCCCCCTCCACGACTTGCTCTTTTTGTGCCTCTGATTCCTATATCAGCGCCACGCCTTTCTTTTCACGAGACATCTAGTAGGCTGTGCATCAACATCACGCCTGGGATTACGGCTTTGGATAGCCTTAGCACATTTGGCTCTTGTTGGGGGGAGGCTTCTTCAGGCTGCCCTACCAGTGCACCGAAGAACAAACGAATCGCTGGTGCTATATTTTAAGCCTGTTAAAGGTTGAGAGCTTTCCTCTGGGCTGAGTGGAACAGAGATGAGAAAGGACAAAAATTTTATAGAGCGGTTTCAAGTAGACCTAACTGTGGGTTTCTGCATCATTTTGGTCTTAGTCGGTAAGACTTTCAGTGCCCGATAGTGGTGGATTTTTGTTAGGAGGAGGAAGTTGTCAGGTCCTTTGAAAACAGTTTTAAAAATACTCATCTGAGTTGAAATTTGTACTTTGGGCTTATTTTTGGAAACCAACGTGATTGCCATCAAATATCCTTAGTTTGGCTAGCCTAGAGTTTTAATTTCTAGATAAATGCCTTGCTGAGGACTACTACACATTCTTTATCAACTCAGAGTCGTAGTTGCTTAGTAGAGGACTCATAATTACTCCTGGCATATCCAGACATCCTTAGCAGGCAAAATATCCGTCAAGAAAAAATGGGAGAGAAGAAAGTTTAAATATCTTAAATTGGGCTTGTATCTGCCTTGAAAACAATCCCAAATTAGGCATTACATTTTTTCTGAGGCAGTTCCAACATCAGCGCTCCAGTATTTGGGTCATGATACGCTAAGCACCCCAGAGAACTTCGTGTCATACCTGACCTCCATCTGTACCAGAAATTAATGTGTGACACTGATGTCATTGTTCTTTGCCTCTTTCCCTATCTCTGTTATAGGGAATATTTCCAAATGCAATGTGTGACTTACTTCATTAATGCTGATGAAGCGGTATATGGCTCAAACAAACACAAATCGGAATATAATCCTATATTTCTCAATCAAATTACCAGCTTGCAGTCAGTAAACCAACACTGACAGAAACTCAGAATTCTGTGTGCTATAAGTAAAAATTTCAAAAGTACTTCCTGAATTACTCTTTAAGTTTAATTTAAAAAATGTGACAGCCTCGAGGAACCCCGAACCTTGGAAATGAAAGGGATTTAGTGCTCCTGTGTGGCCACGACTTTTTTTTTTTTTGGTGAAGGTTTTTAATTGTTGTTCTGCTCGGTGCTACAAAGTGCTTGTGGCTTGTCCAGGTGTGTCTTATTTGTAATAATACCTTATGGTCTTCTATATTTAAGTGCTGTTGTGCGTCAATAATAATTTTACTTTTATTAAAATTGCTTTTGACTCACGCAGATCCTCTTGAAATGGATCTTTTGGGAGGTTTAGAGACAACAGTTGAACCTTTATGCTGGCTCCTGTCACTGTAGAGTTACTCTTTTGTTTACCGCGTACTTTTCATGTTATGTTTCTCCAGTGCCGTTGACAGCTACTGTGATGTGACCCCCAGCTCTCACTCGCCTCCTCCTACTGTACGTCGACAAGTTGAAAGGAGGCGAGAACTGGTGCGGTCTCAGACGCTCCCGCGGACTACAGGAACACAGGCCAGAAAAGCGCTTTTAGAGAAATTTGAACGTGATGATGGAAAGTATGTCAGAGTCCTTCTCTCCAGAACGGTTTGTTAATGGGAAACTAATTTGGCAGTTATTACCAGTGGAGTACAGCTAGGTGGGAGAACTCTCTCAGTGTAGGATTTGGAGCTAAGGGACAATATGAGGTCACTTGAAGTTTCACTGACTTTACAGACCAAGCCTTGGAAATTCGCAGCTACAGGTTCCTCTGGCTTTGGAGTTGTTCAGCTGAAGCAGCAGGTGCCTTTTATCGAAAAAGAGTTCTGTGAAAGCTGCCTTCTCCATCGTTATAGGAGACTGCGAATATAGTGACTTTCTGTTGCCATTCATTGAGGATCAAAAGTATGGACTCTTCTTGATGGGAGTATGATTTAAATAAAAGAGGGCTTGGAATTCTGGCTTTAGTGAAATAAAAATTAGTTTTTCTTGCAGGACCGACAAGTCGAGGTTTCAGCAACATGTTTCTCAAATATCACCTGGAGGGGCTGACCTGGGCAAAGTTGCATAGATGTTCCTGACAAGTAGGTTTAAGTTTTTCTAGAATGTAATTTAATCTGGTCTCTGTTAATTTTCCAGAGGAAAAGGAGAATCCAGAGCTAAGCTGAAGAGGTCGCTGAGTTTTGGGGTTGCCAGCGCTAGCAGCATTAAACAAATTCTGTTAGACTGGTGTCGCTCAAAAACCATAGGATACAAGGTGAAGATACACTAGCGCTTTCAGCTCTCTCTTTTTTTGTTTCAGGAGAATTTGCCAAAAAAACATGCTCAAAAGGTGAACGCAAAATATGCTAGAGAATGAGTTAACTTCCTCGAGGTCATCAATTTTAGTGTGGGTAACACAGACGTAGTTTGCATAGGCAGCGCTTCAAGACAGTCGGTGATTGCATGAATGAGATTCTGTATGTCTATTAAAGCAATGCATTAGTGTTTTTCTGAAAGACTGTATTTTTGTGCTTACGGATATAAACTTCAGTATACACTCAGACATTTATTTTTCTTAGTTGCCGACTGTAATTTTTGCATTCACATTATGTATGACAAGGTCTGAATACATGGAGACTATGGCCATTTTGCTACATGCAGACCAAAGTACTCTGTTGGTATTTGACAAATGAATTTGTAGTAAATGGTTGAGGTCGAATCACACCGCGAGTAAATTTTTATGAGGTAGCATCAGCGTAACTAAAAGAATACAGCAGTTCAGATTTTTTTCATTTTACCTGGCCTTAAACTGCAATTGTCAAAGAAATATAGAATTTTTTTTTCTAGGGATTTTTTTTGTGCGTGTAGTATGTTTTACAACGTTACTAAATGTGCATAATTATTGCTAAACTGTACATTATAGTATAAATAAGCAGAACTAAATAAAATTAAATAAGCAGAACTAAATAAAATTACTGTTAATTGCTTACCAGAAAAGCTGGGGCTTGAATTTTATATGATGGGAAAGCAGCATGAGACAAGAGCACAAATATGTTTCTTTTCACTGTGGCAGCTGGAAGTAACAATAAGAATTTGTTTTAAGAATCAGGTTGTGCAGTAGGTATGATTCTTCCTTTATTTCTACCTATCTGTGCATAAACAGGTATGGAACTGGGCAAAGCAAGCAAGCATAGTCTTTATCTAGTGTTATTCGCAGCCACAAATGAACTGTTCTTCAATTTTAAATCCTCTGTAGGGTGATTATGATTATATATAAGCAGTGTCCTTAGTTTCCGCAGGTACTGAGCTGGTGCGTCGGGCCTGCTCCGCAGCTCACTGATGTCGATTAGATTCTTCACAGTATTTTCAGTGGGCTTTGGATCAGGGACCTTGACCATGTGTCTGCTTTACATCTGGGTATTTCAGGCAAAAAGCTTTCATTGCTAAGTGTGCCATTTTCTCCCCAGAATGTCAACAATGAAATGGATATACAAAGATGGGAAGAAAAAAATAAAGCCTGTGCTCTTGCTCTTGTTGGTGGGAAAGAAGGATAGAAAACTGCACTGAACAAAAGCAGCCGCTCTTATTTGTTCCTCTGTGCTGCGTTAACACGTGTGTATTTTTCATCATGACAGCACATTGATCTCCAAAACTTCTCCTCAAGCTGGAATGATGGGATGGCATTCTGTGCTCTTGTGCATTCTTTCTTTCCTGAAGCTTTTGATTATAATAAGCTTGACCCGGCTAATCGCAAGCAGAACTTTGAGCTGGCCTTCGCGACGGCTGAGTGAGTACATTAGCTCTCTGTGAAGCGCTTCCAGTTCAAGTCTAATGCACCTGGGCAGCAGTGAAGAGTTTAATTATTATTCTTGTAGATTCTGTATCATTAGCTTGCATGTATTATGCCAAAAAAGAGAATAAAGCTCTGTAGAGAGAACACACAGAACATGTTGGAGACTTCACCTCTATCTGTTGTTTCGGTTGAAAAAGAATGAAGGTTGAATTCAGCGTAAGTAGAGACCGAGGCTGAGAGCTTCTCAGTATCTCAACCAGGTAACTGCATTTCTGAAATGGCAGAGCTAATACCCTCAGTCACATTATCCGTATTCTTTTTTTCTGCTGTATAGCAGGCAGTTAAATGCTAACTTGTTTGTTAAAGTCGTCATGAAAGTGAACTTGCTGGTCAGAAATAGTAACTTTTTTGAGCCGGTATCAACATGATTCTTAGAGTAAGAACTCTCCGTGTGGTATGCAGCTGGGTTCGGTACACTTCTTCCAAATGATAAGAGGTGGTAGGAATACATGGCTAATGTAGTAACTTAAAGAACTGGATTTGCCATTGGTTATTCAGTAAAAACCTTTCAAAATTCTTCACATAATGTTGTTTCTCCTTATTACAGTCTCTAGCAAAGGAATTAATTTGGGAATGACAAGTATTGTTATAAGTAGACATATATGTATATATAAAAAAATTTTGTTGCTTGTCAGTGAGTTGAAGGAGATTCTGTGATACTTTTAGGTGATTGATCTCTAAAGAAAAACTATCTACAACCCTCAAAGGAAAGCTGCAGTGTTCTTCTACCTCAGTTTATGTAAACAGTAAGTTTAGGAGAGAACAAAAGACACCACGAACACAACACTAAGAAACATTAGGTGAGAGGTTTCTACAGAAATTGCTGTTCATAGCTAAGATTGCCTTTAAACTGATTTATTCAAGTGCCAGTAAAAGCTATTTTCTCAGTTACTGCTGTTCACCCCAGTACTAGCTGTGCCGATCAAATTGCTTCCTGCCCTTGTGATTTCTCATCTTAAGCCTCTGCAGATCTGTTCCTTTCTGCTGGTCCACATCACTCGCATCTTGAAGATACGGGGGTGGTGGAGAACAAGCAATTCACAGCCACATGGGCCTTCATCAGCACATCTCCTCTCTTCCTGAGTTTTTCCATTCTTTTGGAACTCCCTATATATTAACCAAAAACTGAGACATGGGCAGAGTAGCGTGAGATTGGGCTACATGCTACAGCTATAAGGAATGTGAATGACAGTGAAAAAAGCCCCAACCCGACAGGGCTTTAGATCAGATCCCAGTATAATGGAAGAGAGAGAAAGAACAGGAATATTCCATGTTCACAGAAATAACAATGTCTGGCCTGACCCTGCTCGATTCATTGTGAAATGAAATGCTGCTGATAAACCTCAGGATTTCTTTAATGTTTCAATGATGCTCAAATCCGAGCAGTAAGTGAACCTTGGAAGCAGCTATGTAACTCTTGATTTGTTGTATCTGTTTGATTATTACTACAGAAAAATGGCTCACTGTGATCGTCTGATAGAAGTGGAAGACATGATGGTGATGGGACACAAGCCAGATCCCATGTGCGTCTTCACCTACGTCCAGTCTCTATACAGTCATCTACGACGTTTTGAATAAAACCGTCGAAACCTCTCCAGCCGGAAGGGTCAAGTACAGCATGCTAATGGGAAGAGTGACATTTTGCAGATGGAACACAGTATTATTTCTTGCTTTTCACTGTCCCTTTGCTTACGTTCAGCTGTGTGGCTGGCTGACTGAAGTATTGCTGAGCAGTGCCCTGAAGTGTTGATCACATCGCCATGTCAGTAATACAGAAATAGGTTTGAAAAAGACAAAAAGACGTTGGCAAAGGCAAATGCTGTCATTTTGGTGCTAGTAGTAGGTTGGATTTTTAGGGTTTTTATGTTTAAAGATCACAGGAAGCAAATTTGCTTCTCCTATCTCTGTAAGGCTGGGGACAATTTTATGCAGTGATTCTGCTATGAAGGTGTTCCATCTTAAAATGCAGGTAAAACTCCAGAAGATAGCACCTTAGGTTTCACTTCTCTGTTGAGCATAGTACAAAAGAAATAGGAGATGGACAAGGAAAATTCTGTTCAGCAAATAATAACCTAGAGTACTCAACCACTCGGGCAATAATGCCTCTCCTCCACCCCTACCCCTCCACTCTGGCATACATACGCAGAGATCAAACAGGCATTGTTTTGTTCTCCTAAAGCATAAAGAGAACATAAGCTCTTGTCTGATGAGCGCGGTGACAGATATTACATAATGGCATTTGACTGTAATGGTCAAATCTAGCGTGATTTGCTGAGAGGCTTGCTAAAGCCTCTACTGGCAGTCCTGGATTAATTTCTTGATAAGAATAGCAGCAGCTAGGGCTGTTGCACGGTTTAGGATTGCAGGAAAGGTGGGAGCTGGCAAGGTACAAAATCCTTTGAATAGTTGTAATAGAAACAAGCCTGTAATGTGCTTTTACCTGGACTCAGGGGGGAGAGCAGCTTTTCAGCGTGAGAAGGAATGAACTCTTTACAACTTGTTCAGACTGAGGTAGATGAACAATACGCAAAAAATATATGAAAGGTGTGGGAGTTTTGAAATGCGTTTCACTGGTTTCAGTTTTCAGTTAAATTAGCTTTAAAACCGCAGTACAGTTAGATTATTCCAGATTTACTAAACAAAATGGTCGCGTGTCACTCTTTCTGGCTTTCTTTTTGATAAATCAACAGTGTTGTTTTCACAATGAACGTTAAAACCACTAAAAAACGTACTTTAAAAAAGCCTTCTAAGGCTCATAGAAAGTAAAAATTGAAAGCCACAAGTCCTCTGCTCATGCTAGAGAATGTTTTTTAACCTGCCCTTGTGCTTTTTGTAGATATTTAGAAAGATTAATTTGGTTCTGTGTTGATGACCGTTTATAATAAAATATGTCAAGCATTCTTCAGATTTATTGCATCTTTTTAGAATGATGTGACAGATAACAAAGTAAAATCAGTGAAAACAACACAGAGCTTTTACTTAAAAGATTTTTGTTCCAGTCATGACTCTGTGTGCTCTGAATTTCAGTTTAAAAAGTACAGAAGTTCAATTGCATTTGGAAAATGATTTAAGTTCAGTCTCCCCTTCTAGTCAAGTTTACTTAAGAAACCATAAATGAAGCAACCGCTTTGTTAGCATACAAGTGCCATTGTCTTCAGTTTTTGCTTTGTCTTGAACGACCATAATTCTGAGGAGTAAGCGTGTGCCTGTAGCTCCACCAAACGCACTTTAAGGATAAACACATTGTACTTACATTTTGGAGGAGTTTGGATTAAGCATGATGAGAAATCTGTCCACAACTGGCACACACAATACACCTATTTGCATTCTTACAGTAGAATACTTTTTATTGAGTAGTAGAGCCAAGTTCCAACGTAACTACCACAAGAGGGGCAGTACTGGCTTAATACGTCGCGTTCCTTCCGAGTCCCGGGTCATGGATGATTTTACTGTGTGATGTGAGTGCTCGGTAAGACACAGGTAAGTGCTCGGCCAATTTAGGCCTAATAGCATATAATTATATAAAGGAAGTTTTAGACTGTAAAATTATTGCCAATTCACTAGGGTGAATCTACAGCCTTTCTGCAATTCAGCCTGTTTTTGCAGCTACCCATGAGGTATTTGTACAGGTTTTCTAAAGTCTTCCCACTTCAGAGAAGTGATGGTAAAGATACCTGGGACTTACCAGCAACCTGTTTGCAGGGACGTGGAAGACTATAAGCTGAGCTGATCTATTGCTGCTTTGTGTGTAAGATGATGAGGGAGATAGTGCTATGACATACTTTTAGAAAAACTCACAGCTTTGTGCATTAAGAGGTCTGCTCTATATGAATAACCTCAACTATTTGATTGTATGATTAAATTGAAATTATATAATGTATGCCCCCAAATAATTTTTTAGTATTTTTATTTTAGAAAAATGCAGAGCATGTGTGTATATATGACAGTGTGTTTAGCATGAGTGATAAAAGAACAATATATTAATTTGGCATAGTATATATTTTACACAAATGGACTGTTTCTTAACTTTTCTAATGTTTCTGTATTGTATCTAAAAGTATCTCTACGGTTGGTTGTTGGCAACTTGATCCTACTTTTAAAGGCTAAATCAGTTTGTTCTGTGCAATATTTTCAAGATAATGTCAGCAGAGACATCATCTGCTTTTTAAGATTTTGTTTGCATATAGCTTCCCACAGCAGGAAAGTCCTTCTCTTTTAAAGTATAATAACTGGATGAATGCCTTTCATCACTTCTCCCTTTGTGTGATATTTCCAATAAAGTGTTTAATCTAAACATATGCTCAAACCCATGCAAACTCTTGGATATATGCAGTTACGTATAAAACTGTCCCAAAGGTTCAACCTGTATCATTAATTTAAACCCGACCTGGCTTACATAGGTAGTTTTAAAGTGTCCAAAATGAAAGATGGGATTGCTTTGTGTAAGATGCATTTAAAAGCCATTTTTGGTTACGCTAAAATACATCTGTGTCTACGTAAAGCCTCAGTGGAATTAACATAGAATCACAGAATATTCTGAACTGGACGGGACCCACAAGGATCATCAAATCCACTTCTTAAGCGAATGGCCCACATGGGGATCAAACTCACAACCTCGGTGTAATTATAGCACCATGCTCTGACCAACTGAGCTAATAGTTTTGGCTGGAAGGGATTGAGCACTGTGGTGGTGATCTAGTCCAATTCCCCCCTGCAATAAGCAGGGATGTCCAACCTAAACCATTCTATGATGCTGTGATTTCAGCTTTATCAGATTGCTCAGAGCCAAGCCCAAACTGACCCGGAATTTTTCCAGGGATGGGGACCTCTCTGGGCCACCTATGCCAGTATTTTGTCACCCTCATTGTAAAAAATTTCTTCCTTATATCTAGTCTAAATCAACTTTTTTAGTTTTAAACTGTTAACCCTCGTCCTATCGCTACAGGCCCTACTGAAAAGTTTGTCCCCATCTTTCTTAGAAGCCTCCTTTAAGTACTGAAAGGCTGCAGGAAGTTCTCCCCTGAGCCTTCTGCAGGCTGAACAGCCCCAGTCCTCTTAGCCTTTCTTCATAGATAATTTTGGACATTGGTGGAACACCAGAGTTCAGACCTATTACGTTAGTCTGCTTTGCAATTTCAGCAGCATTGAAAGAAAGCAGTTAATGATGCTGCAGTATCAGTTCAACCTAGACAACTCTCCTACTTCAATACAGTTGCAGCAGCTCGACTGACAGTTTGATTCTCTGAAGAGTAAGACTATCTATGGTATTTTTCATGCACCCAATAAGGAACATGGCAACATACTTAATTTAGATCTGGTCTCATTGAGGCTGGTTAGTGAGACTCCTCCACAGAAACTGTGAGACTTTTCCAGACTGAGGACTCGGCCACTTCACAAATAATGAACCCCTTTTCTACATCCAGACAAAATTCACAAGGTGAGGAACCGCTCCTTTGTAAAATCCTTTTTAAAGGCTTTACAATGGAATGTGGTAAGCGAGCTGGCGTTAGTTTACCCCTACTGCTGTGCAGAAGAGGACTTACTTTTTCGTCCAGCTGTAACTGGGCGATTACACATGGTGTGGAAAGGCGATGCCGCCGTCCGCCCACCCGGCAGCGCCTCCGCAGCACAACGACTCGGCCCGTCGCCCCTCAGGCACGCGCCCGAGGCACGCGCCCGCCCGTGACTGTTCGTTAGAGAGGCGCGCGCGGGGCTCGGCCGCGGAGGCTGCGAGCGGCGGCCCGGGAGGGGAGGGGCGGGGCGGGGCGCGCGCGGTGGGACCGTCCGGCGCACGCAGCTCCGGCGGCTGGGGAGCCGTTTTCTACCTCTGTAAGTCGGTCGAGAAAACCATCTGAGGTAAAACTAAAGCTTTCTTTTGTCGTATAATTCATGTTACAGGATCAGTTGTAAATTTCGTATTAACGGTTTAAAAGGAAATTGTCTTTTACGGTAGCAGACATTGATGAGAGCATTTGAGGTTCGTAGCTTTAATTACTTTGTGGCGGTGTCGCTACAATCTGGGGCAGAACAGCATGACGTACTTGGTTTTCAGAACAAAACGGCATGAAGTCCCACCGGTCTCAAAATAATGTCGTGGAGAGCCATCACTGGGGTGTTCCTCTGCTTTCAAGGTGACTGAGCACGTTTTCAGAAACATGACATTTATTGTTCTCAACTGCCATTCAGATTTTGGTCATCCCTCTCAAATTTGCCAGTATTTCTAAAAGACTTGGAATGTTACTGGGAATAGAGATGATAAAATTTTGCAGAAGATAACTAATATGCAGCCTGATCCATACTCTGTGACTCATGCGAGCCAAAGTAAACCTCTGTTCAAACTAGCTTGGAGTTCAGATCTACCGAAGCCATTGGAAATTTTTCAGTTACTATGGAAAGAGTTCCAGTTCCTGCTCCACCTGTTCATGTGGGGGAAAAAATACTGTTTTTAACTAACGCATTTTAATATGCACTGTAGATAACCTGTTAAAAAATCCATTACGGGAAAAAAATGTCTACCTAGACCAAGGGGGACCTAAATGTACAAATCGAGGGGCAGCCCATAGAAGCGCTGCCCTTTTGTGCAAATAGTTGCAGACTTCATGTGTGCAGTGCCGTATGAATTGATCTACAGGTCTGCCTCAGTAGCAGTCTTTGTAATTGATTCTGATCACTGTTCAGCCTAGTCATAGTTTTGCTCTTCCGTGTGCATCAGGAGCATGCTGAGTGTCTGTGACTGCAGCTTTCCTACGTGAGTTAGCATATATCGTTCTTTTTCCCTGCTTACCTTGCACCCCAGTCTCTGTTGCTTCTTGAATCTCTAAGTCCTCCTTCTCTCAGGCTAATGGCTTCAGTTCTAGCGTTAACCCTGTCCTCTGAAGCCTGTATTTTTCTTTGGCTAACTCTGAAATATCGCATTTTTCTGTAAGACGGTGTTTCTTCAGCTGAAAGCCCTTTTTTGCTCTTCCAGAATACTTGCGTATTTCTGTTTACATGTCAGCTGGCATGAAAGGCCCTGCAGTTACCAGTTTTAATGACCACTGTTTGAAAGAGAAAAAAGATAATTAGCAGCTTTCTAGCTGTCACTGCGTTGTTTTTGTAGCTAACAATTGCAGTTGCTTCCCGCTTTTCTATCCAGGACCAGCTCTGCTTTTTTCTGACCGATGTTACTTCTTTATCATTTTGTGATCTTTTTGAACGTTGTTGGGTTTCACTCTGAGAAACTCTGCTCTGGTCTAAACTACAGCAGAGCTGTATGGAGGGGACACAACTGTACCGTCTGATGTCATGCTTTTTATCTCCTTCATCTCTTCTGTCTGGCTCCCAATATCTTTTCTCCCAGGAAAGAATCACAAAGATGGAGTATACTGCTAAGGTTATTTTATGACTGACATTTTAGATAGCTGGGTACTTAACACACTTCTCATTTGCTTTCACAATCTTTATGCATTTCTACAACAAATCAATTCAGAATTACCGTCAGCAGCTCTGGGAGCTATCAAAAAATAAAGTACAGAGAACAAGCGCTTTTTTCCAGATAGATCTTAACAGGAAGTGGGTGAAATGAAGCACCACTGGCTTGTGTGTGCTGTGCCTCCTCTACCCGCTGCCACAGCACCGGGCTGCTAGCAGTGGTGTAGTTCCCATAGTAGCCAGTTTGTTTGCCTTCCGTGCTGTTCGAGCCACCTCCTGCAATATTTAGGTGCACTTTTAAAAAGAAACTCTGCTGCTGCTGAGGAGATTGAGGCTGAAAGACCCTTCCTAGGGAAGGGGAACTGAGGACATGGCACTTTGCCAGACTTTCAACTTTGGAGCAGTTCAGTCGAGGAGCAGTATCAGTCGAGAGGTGTGTGAGGGAGAAGGAAGTTGAGTTAAGGGTAGCTGTGCTGAATGGAATGTGGGCAGAGCCGTGTGTTGCTGAGGAGCAGCTGTGGGCATTTGGGCTCAGGAGCTGTCTCAGGAACTCTGGATGAGCATACTGTAAGAATAGGAAAATTGACAATAAAACTGCTTTGCAAAAATTCAGGACATTGGTTTCACCCTCCATTAAACAAGTGTCCCGGTATGCTTTGTTCTTTGTTCTACTTTAGCCCTTTCCAGACTTTCCCATTTCCTCATTTGCCTGCTGAAGTTCCTCCTTCAGCTTTTCAGGTCCTGTTCTTGGTTTGGGGTTTCGGTTTTTTTTGGTTTTTTGCTTTGTTGTGCTATGTTGTGTGGTTGTGGGTTTTTTGGTTGGTTGGGTTGGGCTTTTTTGGTTGTGGGGTTTTTTTTTGCTTTTTTTTTCCTAATCATCATTACAAAAAAATCACCTAATCAGGCATTGGAAGTGGTGGAATTGCCATCCCTGGAGGTGTTCAAAACGTATGCGGATTTGGCGCTTGAGGTTATAGTTTAGTGGTGAACACAGCCGTGCTGCACTAACAGCTGGACTCAATGATCTTAGTGGTCTTTTCCAACCTTAATAATTCTATGGTTACATTTCTTTTTACAATCTAGATTTTATCCAGCTCTCCAGCCATATTCTTGAAAGGTGTTTACTTCTCCAACCTCTGGGAGGCTATTTATCTTTTAAATTTGTTCACTTTTTCTCTTGTTTTCTGTGGTTGCTTGTTTAGTAATTCCAGCCTCCTTCACAGGTCTCCTTTCCCTTCTCCTTCCTATTGCATAGTCCACCTGTCCCATCAGTTCCACTTCTCTCCTCCTAAATTCCACTCACAGATTCTTCCATTTCTTCCTTCTCCCACTCAAAACACATCAGCACATTCTTCCCTACACATCAGCAAAGACTTGGGGAACTTTGAGCAAGAAATCTATTATTTTAATATCAGTGTCATTTTGCAGGTAAAAAGAACAAAATATTTCTCATCCTCATAGACCCGTCTTCTCCCCTTTTTGCTTCTGCAGCTAAATATAATGCTATTTCTGTTTTCAGGTTCCACATTCCAAGAACTAACCTGCATTCTATCCAGAAACTTTCCAAGTAGCAATGGCCAGACTGTTGCAAGATACATCTAAATTTCATCCCTCAGAATGGTACACTGCAAACAGGATGCAGCGTGCCAGTACAGAGTCCCAGAAATCCAGGTCGGAATGCGTGGTAGCTGAGAGTTGGAGGCTGGTGGATGAAATAGAAAAGACAACTCAAAAAACCCAAAGTGATGTCAACAAGAAAATAGGTAATCCCATGTCTTCTGCAAGGGTCAAGATGTGTTATTTGAGCTGTATGTTTAAGACGGACTTAACAAACTAGTTGATAATGAATAGGAGCATATGTCAATGCCATGCTTGTTAATGTCATGGAAAAATCAAAAATATTTTATAAAATATTTTGAGGCAGACTCTTTATTTTCATAACAAAACACACAAAAAGCTATTTTGACCAAACCTCCTGACACACGGTTGCAAAACTGTTTCCACACAGCCCACAGTGCTATAGGCACTCCGCTATAGAATAAGTCTATTTTTAGCCATATCTAAGATCTGAGCTACAGTCCTCTTGCTCATAAAATGGGCCCATATTCGTACATGTTTGTTATTTTGATTCTACAGAACAGAGACGGGAAGAAATAAAATTCTGGAAGCAAGAATTAGATAACAAGCTAGAACAAATTGTTCATGAGACAGAGGTATTGTTGACTTTCAAGAATAGGCTGGAGAGAGCTTTGGAGAGCTGTAAAGAGCCACTTGTCGTTGCCCAAAAGTGTCTCCTCTACAGGTGAGATGATTAAGAAGAAAAGCATTCAAGGAGAGAAAAAAAACAAATGTAGGTAATGAAACTTTAACAAATAAGAAAAAAGACTGCAAACTAAAGGCCTGTGTCTCTTTGCAGTGGAGTCACAGTCTGATTTAGGTGTTCAAACACTGGGGAAAGCTGAACTTCATCATCTTCTGTTAGATGCTGGCATTTGAACGATGCGGTTGATGGTTTTTCCTTTTTTCGTTTAGGCAGAGGCGAGTTGGGATTGACTTGGTGCATGATGAAGTGGAACAGGAACTACTGAAGGAAGTTGAAGTCCTCCAGGGGATTATTGCTTTACTTGGACGTACATTGGAACAAACCAATGAGCAAATCAGGTGCAGAGGCAAAGAGCATAATAGAACACTAATTAGATGAAAATTAAGACGGCCACAATACTGAGAAGTTGTAGGGTCAGGCTGAGCACAGGTCCTAAGTTATCTTCAATGCTAAACAGTTGCAGGAAGTCAATCAGTAATGGTGAGAGGTTCTGCATGTAGAATACAAAGTTCTTGCACTCGATCCTTGCACACAGTCCTGTGCCTTTAATTTCAATGAGAATTGTACCATCAATTTATAGAAAGGCAGCTTCATACTGTAGATTTTGTGACTTGACAACTAAGAGTTCATACACGAATATTTCCATAACAGCATTTGAATTACCTAATGCCTGTATGCATGCATATTAAGGACACCTGTGAGTTTCTACACTTTGTCGTAAAGTTTGGTTGTTTCTTCTCCTAGACGAAACCGTTCAGCAAAATACAACCTGGAAATGGATCTGAAGGACAAATTCACAGCTTTGACGATTGATGATTACTGTGCTAGCTTGACAAACGACACTCCTCATATCATATATGCTGATAATGCAATGAAACTAGAAGGAAAGTAAGTGGTTCTTTAGTTCAACAAACATATGATAATTATACAGATAATGTGGGCTGTCCCAGTAATAGCAAGATTAGTTTTGTGTAAAACAGGCTTTATCTTTTTGCCATCTAATTGTTTCTTATACATCTGTCCATCACTTTTTTGTATCACAATAATTATGCTCCCAGAGAACTGCAGTTTCTTAGAAGTTTTTGAAGCTCACAGCTAGCTAAGGAAGAATTTCACGTATCGTTTAAACACGGAATAGATTTACTGATCTTAACTCGTTTCCTCTCCCAGGGTGTCCCACTGCGGAGAATGCTGGACTGGGACACCGAGGTGTGGAGTCAGTTTCTGACTCAGTCATTAACCTGTCAAATGTGCCCCTTCTGCATGGGTTAGTTAGTGTGAAAGGTTTAAATGGAAAAATATCTACCACTGAAAAATGGGTTGAAAAGAGGTACTATACTGAGAAAGCAATGTGTGTGAAGTCACTGTTGCTATGCAACAACTGGCAAACTTGTAACACCAAGAGACTGACAGCTCTTGCTGCTATCACGTTACCGTGCACCAACAACGGGTTGTGTAACTCAGACCGCACCCAGAATGGTGTTGCCTGCTATGTGCAAATGCAGCTTTATATATCCACCCGATGAAACAAGGAACGAACCCTCTGAGGAACTTTCCAAACACCCGCCTGCGAGCCACAGCAAGGATGACCCTCTAATTCTGAGGATACAGTTGGGCTGGGCTTCTCAACTATTGCTCCAGGCAGGTACTGAAAGTGTCGCACAGGTGAACTACGTGAGAGAATAAGTGACTGTGTTGTGTAAATAGCTATCTTCTATAAATAGTAACGGCTTTATTAATGAAAGATGTTCAAAGAAATATTGGCTATTATGTGCGTTTCCCCCCACAATAACTTACTCTGTCGCCAGGGGAAAAGAAAGTTATAGCAAAGTTGCTCTATGACTCTAGCAAGTTTGTGTTCATCTGACTCTCATTTACTTCTTTACAAAATGATTTTGACAGTCTTTATTTTGTATCTGTAGAATTCTCAGGACAAGTGGCACTTACTGGGACATGCAGTTGAAAGTACTGCTCTGTTCTTGATTTTGTGGCATAATTACAGATTTATGAAGTCATAGAGGGCCTGGTGCTCTCTGTTGGTGACCTTTTATTTTGAATCTCTTTCAGTTTTGTTAGCCCTGAGGACTGGATAGATTTCTCAAACATAAATGTTGAAAAGGCTGACAAGCAAAGAAACAATTCTTTGGCACTGAAGGCGCTTATTGATAGCATTCTCTCACAGACGGCAAATGACATGCGCAAGCAATGTGAGATGGTGAATATTGCTTTTAGAAATAGGGTGAAGGAAGTCAAGGATGCCAAGCACAAGCTAGAGACATTTCTTGCAATGGTAAGTCATAGGGGACAGTCAGTGAAAAAGTGGAAACATTGGGCTTGGGTTATCTACTGGTTTTCCCAGTCCAGTGGGTAGCACTTATCTGCCACGCTCTCCTTTTCGTTCCCTTCCTCCTCCTCCGTAAAAGTAATTTTAGATTTTTTTTCTCAGCTCTATGTGTACCACCACAGAGACGGATTTCTGGAGTCACTTATTCAATCTAAATATTGCTGTAGCCATCAGTAAAGTGAGGATTTTCCTTGTGATTTTTAGTTGCATGGGGCTCCTATAGCTTTTTCAGGATTGTGATATAAGACTAACAACATAGTGAGTGTTACTGTGATTGTTACAACTATTAAAGATGATGATGATTTCACACATTGTAAGAGGCGGTGTGCAGAATTTTGTTGTTGGATTTGTTAAGGTGATGGATGAGACTGCCTCACAGGAGAAGAACATTGCAGCCTTAAAGAAAGCAATCGCTGACAAAGAAGGACCTGTAAAAGTGGCTCAAACCCGCTTGGAAGCGAGAAACCATCGCCCCAATGTGGAACTGTGCTATGACACAGTGCACTGCAGCCTGATGAATGAAGTTCAAGAGATTACCAAAAATATTCAAAGGCGAGTGGAAATGATGCAAGAGAAAAATCTCTGGTATAGATTACTGGGTTAATTTAATGTGTCAGAGTAACAATGGGTCCCAGCTATTCTCCCTGAAAAGTTGGGAATTACTTTTCTCTTAAGGGCAGGACACTTTAAGGGAAGTTGCATGGATATTGTCTCCATGAATCCTTTTCCATCTTTCTTTTTCTTGCTCAGAATTCCTTACCCATATGAGAAAAAAAACTATTCATGTGTTTTCAACTAAAGCCTGCCTCTATTTTCCCTATTAGATTAAAGGATGCATTGGCACAGGCTGAGACAGAGCTGAAACGCCTGAGCTGCCGACAGCTTTCCTTGGAGGAAGAGATCAAGGTCAAGGAGAATACACTGTACATTGATGAAGTGCTGTGCATGCAAATGAGAGAGTCTGTTTGCATAAACAATTACTGAAGTCATCGTACTGGCGGACTGTGCTCCAAAGAACCAGCTCCTGCTGAAATTTTATTGACAAACTTCCAAATTTATTGGCTTGGCTCAATGCTGTCTAGTTGTGCAAGGTAATTAAAACAGACCTAGTACTTACAGCTATCTGTTTCACAGCTATCTATGCTCTAAAACATTTGATGAAATCTTCCACTTGGCAATAAAATTCCAGAATAATGAGAAATGCCCCTTCTTCCATGTTTCTCTCATGCATAACCAATGATATATTTTGCCATTGAAATGTGTCAAAAGGCGTATCTGTGGAAGCTAGAGCAGGAGTGTCCTCATAAATCACTTGTTGGAGAGCTGGGCAAGTGGGAGGGATGTCTCTCCTAGCCATGCTATGTTTTGTTTTTCTCTTAGCATCTGCTGCTAAGAACTAGGCAAGTATGTCAAACCTAATAGGACTTTAACTTATCTAGCTGATACACTAGATAGTACATCTGTCTGCATCTGAATCAAGATCAAGTCAAGGCTGACTTTGGAAAATCACTTCCTCACCCCAGGTCTCAGTTTCCCTATTCGTAAAATGGACGCAATGAGATGGGCTTCAACGGTAAAGTGTTTGAAGCTCTACAACGAGAAGTGCTGAAAAAGAGGAGGGTCTTATTTTTATCAGAGATGCCTGTAAGGGTGGAAAAGGGACCACTGCTTCCTTTGGTTCTGGCAAGGAAAAACACAGCGAGGGCAAGAATAAATGATGCTGGCGACAAAGGAGTCCAGTTCCCAAGTCCAACATTTTAATGCGTGGAGTTTAAAATCGTCCCTTGCCTCTCTCTTGCTGGAATGATAACTCCCTGTCAGAGGCATTGCTGTCGAGATTCAAATCCTTTACGAAAGCCCTCCAAAGGATTCGTTAATGCAGATGTCACTGGGTGTTCTTCTCTCCCTGTAGTTTATACCACTGGGTAGGTAATGACAAAATAATTAAGTTCTGAGTCAATCAGGTACTTGAATTTCCTGTAAATATCAGCCAAAAGCTGCTCCTCCTCAGTGCTGTCGTCTTGGGCTGTATAAATCCTGACCTGTATGCACAAACAGCAGTTATGTCTCTCAGATACAGGGAGCTCAGCCCATTAAAGCTCATGGCAACAAGAAGCATCTGTGACTAAGAAGGAATCTAGAGAAGCAAAATTCCTTGAATTTTAATAGAATCTTGAGCTTTACTCTCTTCCCACCCCCAGCTGACTGAAAACATCATCTCCTGCCAAAGAATTTTTGGGAGGTGTTGCGAGGAACGGGTTAAATAGTGGAAGACTAGCGAGGAGGATTGTAAATCATTCAGGTGATCTTGAAGATGGGAATAGCCCTTGATAACCCGGTATGGAGTCCAGCCAGTGACCCTCTGGCATGGACCGAGTTTAACTGTGCCTGCATCTCCACTTGTGTGTGTCTGCCTGGGGGTTGCTTTGGGGATCCCTTGGTGAGCAAAGGAAGGGAAACAAATCTACTCTTTGTCTTTTAGCTGTGGTTTTGTGGTTGTCCCGGCTGTCTGCCTGTGCTGACTCAGACAGAAAGAACTTTTTTATCCCCAGAACTGCTGCATCCCTGGGATCTGCACAGATCTCTGAGGACGTACCAAATTCAGACTGTAGCACACAAAGCAGCATGTCAGCATGGTTTACACCAGCTACAGTTGTGGCCTGGCCCCAGTTCAACACAGGATCCCTAAAGAGTGTGGTGTGCTTATATCTTTTTGCTATTTAGTGGGATTCAGTCCACCTTCCTCGGTTTAAGCATAGACATAAGCACTGAGCCTGAGAGGTGACTGAGAAACCCTAGAAGTGGGAGAGGGCTTGAACTAGAGGTGACAGAGGGAATGCCAGTCTAAGAAGGGCTTCTGGAGTTTTTCGGATATCACGTTAAACTTCTATAGTATCTGTATGTGGCTTAGTAGATTGGAAAGCCCCATTTCTGTGAGTGGTTCTCAAGCTCTTTAGTACTAAGGCATAACATAGGGAAGACAGTTATATTAACATTTCTGTAAGTGACCTTTGCCTGGGCATGGGGACCTTAGGGTATAGGAGCAAGAATGGGAATGGGAGTTTTGAAGCACAAAGTCTTACCTTTATGGTAGTCAAAATGCATTTCCTTTCTGCACGGTTTTGTAGCAGCCTCTCCATAAAGCTGACACTTAGAAATGCCCAGACTTTCAGAAATAACAACCTCTTGCATGATAAGATAAGCTGTAGCAGCTCATTGTCCAGCAACTCATGGTCATTGTTCAATTCAAGTGTTAATTTCTTAAAAAAGAATGAACACAGTTAGTACTACTGAACAGATGTTGAGTGCAGTAACTAGAATTCAACAAATAGTTTTCCAAGTCAACCAGCAAAAGTGAGTGTCAACAGATCAATTTTGTACCTTGACATTAGCTGAGAATTTGTTTTGCATTATGACAACAGTCTGTGTGCTACAGTAAATCACTCTCCTGTTAAGATGGGTTGATCCCTTGTGCATTCATTAGAAAATACTGCACCCACAGTCATGCCATGATCTTATTTGACATACTGAAAATTATCCCAGAGACAAGAGTAGAGCCAATGATGGTTTCTAGAAAGCTTTACAGATCTCTGGCGTTTATTGGAAACTCTGCAACGCAACAGGACTTACAGAAAGCTGTCAGCAACCATCAGGTGTGAGGCCACGTGTTTCCCTCTGGCATGCAAAGACCTGATGCTCGCTCATGTGGGTCAGCTGTGGCAAACCTTTGGTGACACATCCCTTGTGACACCGAAGTGCTTTGACATGAGCAGTAGTGAATTTAGATGTGCTGTAGAACATTTATGCATTGCCAAAATAGAGCAGCCTGATAGCATTATGGTGGGTTATAAATGGACAAGGATAGTTTCATTATCAAGGATAATTTCATAATTTCATGAACTGCACTATAGCTGAAACACTGAAATGACTCACTTATGAAAACTGCCCCTGAACGTAAAACTGAAGCAGTCAGGAACTTCTATTGCTGACTGCTATTATGCAGAAGGCCTACATGATTACTTTGCTTAGCTTTGTGATACTGCAGTAGGGCGTCCCTATTATTCCCCTTACCTGCAGACCGTGCCAGTAAGCTGGGAGAAGGTTGGTGAGGGTAGGTTTAATTGTCCAGTCCGGGTCACTAAAATAACAGCTCCGTAGGCTGATGCTCCTAACTGGGATCTCCACTAGCAGGATCCTAGCTAGGTGATCATGCTTCATGACTCTTTCAAAGAAGAAGTTCACGTTCAGTTTTGGGGCTCTCTTGGCCAGGTTTGCCCATGCCATTCCTGAGACTACTTGCCCATGAGGGTCATGGATATGACACTTAATATTCAAGGTGCACAGGGAATGAGAGCTGTGCTCCCGCAGGATGTCCAGCAGTTCATCAGAGATGCAGTTATAATTAAAAGTCAGGATGGTCAGGCTGTGGAACTTAGACATAGTTTGGTGGAACAAGGCACTGCTGTAGACAGAAAGGTGGAGACTGAAGAAATCCTCAATATTGATTTCAGATATAAAGCTTCTATTTGTCAAGCTGCTCAGAGAATTCAGAAGCTCACAGCCCTCTTCCAAAGTTATTCTTGCTCCTTTTAAGTTAAGATAATCAAGCTGATTGCTCATTCTTTTCAGGAAGGCAGCTAAGTTCTTGATAAACTGAGCCCTAACCACATTTTTCCAGATCAAGCAGTCTAATTCTAGGTACTTGATGCTCAGGGATACTAGGTGACTATTACACTTACCCAGGTGTGAAAGAAGACCTCTCATAATCACTTGAAATTTTTTAATAAAGGGTGTATTGTAAGGATTCGATAACTTGATCTCAAGGTGCTTCAAATACTTGCCAAATTTCTTGGTATACCACAGTGCACTTTGAAATTCCAGTGTGCGTGCCCTTGATGGTTGGCCATAGAAGGTGATGGTTCTGCATCTCCAGAGAGATCCAGAGTACATGGCGCAACTCCATTTTTTACAGACCAAGGCAGCCCGAGATCTGTCCCTGTCATCTAACCAATGGAAGACGTGCCTCAGACAGACATCAGGTAGATAGGCCCAGGAGCTTTGCTCGGGTTCACTGTCATCTTCCATTGAAAGGACTTCTCTTCTGGGTCTTGAGTCAAACCTACATGCAGAAAGCTGTGGATAGATTTCTTGCCGATCCCAACATAACAGGCTTCTAAACAAATGGATGAAAGTTTGCTTCTTCACAATCAAAACAAACGACCTTTTCTTTGCCTCTGTACTCTAGCTGTCAGAGTCAAAGCTCTTGAGTCCAAACTATAGTCTTACCTAAACCAAAAGAAAAAAAACAAAGAGTGAAGAACAATCACAGTACAAGCACAGGACACATCTTTTAACTTTTTGGCCTTCACCTTCAGTCTAGCTAAACAGTGATGTGGTATCAACTGCTGCTACAGCAGCCACACCCTCTAAAAAACCTTTGGTTAGCATCGGCTGTAATTAATTGATCATGGTTTGTGCTCTGTTGCCTAGTGTTTAAAAGTACTCGGTTCTTTGGGCTGTATACATTTGAACCGGACCATCAGTGCAAAATTAGCACTAATGACTTTTCATAGCCTTCTGGGGTACCATTCCATGACAATTAGTACCCTGCCTTAGATTCAGGTAAAATCCCTGTTAAGTATAATAAGCATGGCCATGGAAAGCTAATGTTTTGCTAGTACCTTCGCAGAGGTTAAAATTCAGGATGTATTTACTTCCCTTCCCTGTAATACACGTGTCGTAATCATGTCCGCTTGAAAAAACATTCCTTAGCTTTTGGGGGTGAAACCGGAAAAACATCAAGTGATACTTTCTTATGGCCGGCCCCAGAAATCGAGGCTTCTTGTCTGACAGGACTACAAAAAGATCCAACTCAAAAGTACAATTTGCCAATCTCCAAACAATCTACCTTTTCTACTCTGCACATGATATTCTGCTGGGTAAAAAATGTTGAAATGGATGGAAACAAGAAATGCACCATAAGAAGAAGAAGAAGAAGAAGAAGAAAACACGCAGATCCGTAAGAGTCTGTTTACAACTACAAAGGCTCAGATATTTCTATTTAAATTTTATAAACAGGCACAAAAGGACAGGCTGACAGCCCAGTTCAGCTTCAGTCTGCTGTTTGCCTTTTGGCCTACAGTTCTTATGTCACACAGAATCTCTCTGCCTGTACACATGCTCTTTTCAATTAGCACCGTTTCTATTCCTAGGGATTCCTCTGCCCACTCTTGGCATTCAAAGTGCCAATCCAAATCCCCAGCTATCAAGACAACCCTTAGAAACTGAGTGTGTGGTCTGATTACCACCCGACTCTCTCTCTTGTATTTAGTACCCTCAAGAAGAGCTCTTTGTTTTGCAGAACCATCAGTCATTTAGGAGGTCTCTAGATCAATGTCCAAAAGTCCAAGCCAAGTCTTCAAATATGGTAGCTGAAGCTCCAGTTTGCTAGTGAGAAGAACCTGAAACTTTTGCTATAGAGACTGAGGGCGGGGAGGACACGGGGAAGAGGTCTAACACTTCAGCTACCTGGAAGCCCTGAAAGTCAATGGATAGAGGAAAGCAGAAGAGCATATAGGGCTGCAATACATAGAAACACATCTGTTAATAAAGGGTGTTTATTACACTATACTCATCATTACTAGTGTGTGTATACAAAAGGGTACAAACACCATAAAGTGAAAATTTTTTAAAACCAGAGTTCTTAGGAATTTGTAAAAAGTATGTTTATAAGCCAGTGGTGAGATTCAAGAGGTATCCTGCAGCGTTACTGGGTTGGCTTCCCCGTCACTCTAAGTCTTAGTTAAGGAGGTGTCTTTAGCTGTCAGCTCCGAGTTTAACTTGGTGGGGGGAAAACAAATCTTTGGAAAAAAACAGATGCTGCTACAGCTCTTTCTAGAGCAATTTTTTTCCAGTAGAAGTCATAAAAAGATAAATGAATGCTTTGCATGTCTTGTTTGCCTCTCGGGTAAGAAAAAAATCCAAATGAAAACAAAATCCCGCACCGCTGAACAAATACATCCTCTGCACTTGGCCCTCTTTGCTGCCCGATTTGTTTCGGAGGGCATCTCGGATGGTTTACGGTCCCACACGGACAGTTACACCAGCTGTCGCCTCCAGCAAGAGCTGCAGAAGCCCGTGGAGTAAAAGCAAACAAACAAAAACCTTCTAAGACTTTGACCGATAATTACCAGAAGTAACAGGAGCTGTGGCTTGGATACCCAAGTGGGCAACCCAGCCTGAGTCCTTTTACTACTCCAGCTGACGCGGATCTCTGGGCCGAGGTCCGCAAAGGCGCCCGACCCGCGGGAGGAGAAGGGGCAGCACAGCCTCTGCGGTTGTGCCGCTGGGGGCCCAGGACATCCCCCCCTCAGCCCCGACTCGCACCGCCCCTCCTTACTCGCGGCTGCCACGCGCGCGCCGAGCCGAGTAACGGCAGCCCCGCGCGGGCGGGGGCCCGCC
>VXAD01009452.1:43414-379393 GCA_013399195.1 Dicrurus megarhynchus
GGCGGCGCCAATCCGGGGGCTCGGAGGGGGCGGGGCGGTGTTCAAACGTGGTGGCGGCGCGCAAGGCAGTTCCCGGACGGAGGTGGCAGGTTGGTCCCGGTCCCGCTCCCGCCCGGTGCACTGCGTGAGTACTGCCCCGAGCAGCTGTCAGAGCGGCCCGGTCGCGGCCCGCTTTTCCCGATCCCGTCTCCTCCGGGCTTGGCGGTACTTTTCGTACTTGTTTCTACCGTCCCAGTGGATGCAATAACGGCACTAGCTGGGCCCGCCCGGTGCCCCCGCGTCTCGTTACCCCGATGTGGCGGCACGGCGGATCTGCCGCGGCTGTCGGCGGGGAGCACGGGCACTGCCAGCAGAGCGGGGTCCCTGCGGCGAGAGCGGCTCGGATCGGATCGGACCGGACAAGGCCTGGGGCCGGGCGTGTCCAGGGGCCCGGCCGGGGGCTACTCCAGACCGCCGTGGCTTCCAGAAGAACTAGAGCACCGCGCTGTCCTGTGCAATACCCGTTTGATAACAGATCATTGTAACCGTAGGACGACAGCGGCTCTCTCGGGGCATTTCACCTGAATCATATTTGTTAGCAAGTGAAAATCAAGAATTGAAAGTATATATATACAAATGCTTAAATTGTCATTTGTCATTTAGATACCTAGTATTTTAGCCCTTCCCACCAAAGTCTTCTGCCAGTAATAACCCTGTCTGTTTCAGGACTTACGTATCCACAATCATAACTGTGACTGAAGCAGGAGCCTTCAGCTATCAAGTACGGCAGGACACAACAGCAGCTGGGTAAACTTGTCTTGCATTTGAAGGTTGTTTTGATTAAAGAAGGCAAAAATTTGGGAATACCAGATCTTGACCTGAGACACAAGCAAAAAAAAATTGCACTCAAAGACCATTCTGCCTCTCAAATTAGCAGTGGAATTGCAGTACAAGGCTTCTTTATGGACTTGCACAAACCTAAACAGCTGTAGAAATCAATCCTGTTCTCTTTCAAGCCTCCAAGTAAAAGCCTGCTCAGCTCTGGTTTTCTCGTCTCAGGCAAGTGTAACCAAATATATTGTGTAACAGTTTCCATTTCTGTTTTTTTACACTGCTTTGTACCTTGTTCTGTCTAAGCTTTGCTCTCATTTTGATTGTTTTAGAAATAAGGTTGACCAAGAACTGGAACAAGATGGCATCTGTGCTTCAAAACGTCAAAGCAACAGTGACCCGGCGGAAACACCAGCTCCTAGCTGACCTCAATGAGAATGAGAGCCCTGTGCCTGACAAATTCAAGAGAAGGGCCTCTCTCGGTTCTCTCAATACCATTCGCATGTCTCTAAGGAAACGGGTACCATTAAAGCGAGTAGAGCTGAATTTTCATAAAACCCCAACTAGGGAAAGTCTGGAACCAAAGCAGAGATGCCAAACTCTTCAGACTATTAAAAGAACAGCAAAATATGCTTTTGGAACAGTGTCCCAGGTACTTTGCCTTTGCAGTGGAACATGGATAGAGTTTAGTTTCTGCTTCAACTCCAATACTAAGATTTCTGAATTCTGTATTGAGTGCTGTATTCCAGAGAGTCCATTCCCAGGCACTTGCACGACTTAGTAGTTGTCTCATAGCTACTAACTTTTAAAATCCTTAATATCTTTTCCTGAAGTGTAGACGGGCAAATTATGGATCTGGGAGAACATGGAGGAAGGTGAAAACATATTTTATTATTTTATTTTATTTTATTTTATTTTATTTTATTTTATTTTATTTTATTTTATTTTATTTTATTTTATTTTATTTTATTTTATTTTATTTTATATTTTATGTCTTATTTTATCTTATTTTGAAATAAAAGCTTTTCCCCTACTGTATTTAATCACGTATGGCAGAGCAACCTTCACATGGAGGAAGTTGGGTAGAGATTGCCATCACTTGCAAAGAATTGTTACTGAGAAATGTGCAGCACTTTGGATTTTTTTTCTTTTATTTATTCTCCTGTACCCATACTATTTACTAGCATGTTCTTCATTATAGTTAATCTAAATTTAGACTGACAAAACCTGCTACAAGGTAGCAGGGTAGCAGATTCAAGATTGCACTTCCCTTTGTTGGAGACCTCAGATTTCTGTGTTGGGGAGCCTGACTTTTTCCAGCGTAAGAGCAGCAGGAGCTTTGTTCCCATGCCTGCTCTGAAGTCCTTGACGCGTGCCAAGGGTTAGGGAAGCAAGTGATTCCTACAGTGCAAATGAGTACAGAGGTTGAGATGCATTCATGTTAGTTGGAACCTGATATGAGAATGGAAGCTAGGCATTCAGCCCAAATGTTCCTAGTCTTCCTGGTTCCAAACTCTAGGCTAATTGAGTTCATTTAGCATGTCTAATGCTAACATGTCTAATGCTTCTTTCAGAAAATACAGAAGTCTTGCCAAAGCCCAGTACACTCAATGGTGACCTTTCCAGCTGAATCCATCAGCAGAGGCTGTGCGACCAGTTCTACCAAAAAAAGAAGTACTACACCTCGCTGTAAGAGTGTTACTCCAGCAGCCAGTTCCAAAGGCACTCCAAGGTCCAGCAAAAGGGCCTTGCTTGGGCCAACAGGGGTGTCAGAATGTAGAGAATGGAGGGATTTCTCATCCTGGCTTGGTAAAAATGCTGTCTCTCTCCGGAGATCAAGAAGAGCAGCAGCACTGAAGAGCCCTTATTCATCCAGCAGAAAGATGTAAGTTACATTCTTTGGTAAACTTTTTTTTTTTTTTAATTACTATGATTAGAATATCTGGTAAAGTGAAAGGCAAGGTATGCAGTTTACTGTCCTATTCTCCTGAAGGGGTGTGCTGCTCGAATAGTTAAGGAAGTAGTTCCAGCTCCCTGTATAGACAGGGACTGAGCTCTGCATAAAGCTGAAGCATAAAAAAGTAATTTTTTGCTGACAGGAACTTTTAAAAAATCACTCTCCCACTGGGTAAGTTTGCACTCTTCCTCAGCACTAGTGCCCCATCAGATGCTAGAGACATACCTGAGTTCTTTGCTGGTGCCTTTTGGGTAAAGGAAAATGCACTGTATGTATCTCACTCCTACTTAATTGTAACTTTTCCAAAGCTGCTATTTGTCTTGCAAAGATACCAGGAATAGCTCTGCTTATGCTGAGTTCTTTATAGAACGTAGACAGATTCCAGCCTCAAAGAACAAACAACAAATTAGATCAAGGGTTGTGAGCTAGGGAAATACTTAATAATGTGCACATAGGTTTTTCTTTTGGTCAAAGTCACAAGAAAGGTTAAAGCTAGATGTTGAATCCGAACCTCGTGAATCTGAATCCTGTGTCTGAGTTGGAAGATAGCTGTCTGAGGGATGAGTGGAGATGTGAAGCAGTTGGCCAATGGAATTAAGAGCATGATTGCCACTGCTCTGAACTTCTCTGGGTAAAGTCTAGAGATAACAGGAGTGGTACTGCAGGGATGGAGGCTTGAGTAATGTCGCCTAGTCGGCCTGTCCTGTTTGATCTTTAGCAATGACCATTCTGTTTACAGAGAGTTTGACTGCGAGTTGGAACTGGTCTCCTCAGGGATTTGCCACTTGAAGCGTATCTCCCAAGCATTTGACGACGCCATTGTGAAAGAGGAGAGGTAAATACTGCTAACTGTCCTTCAGCTTTTGGCACAGGCTACCTCCCACCTGAACATAGCCAACTGCAGGCTGAGGAGTCCCTGTAACTCAGGAGGAGGAATATTTGCAGAACTTTTTCAGGTGTAACGTAGCACATCCATTTTTTCTTCAAGATACCTGGGAAGAGTAAATCTGCAGTTGGATTTGCAGCTTCTAAAACCTGTCAAATGCTCTCCTTGTCTTCAGTTTCCGTGTTGTGGAAGTCAGATTTTTTAGCAGTAAGAGCCTACCTTTGACCTTGTGTGAGAACAGTACCTCCCTCACTCTTGCCTAAAAGAGGTGCCAGTCCAGGCTGGAGGAGGAGGTGGGAAAATTCCAGTGTACTGACACAGTCACTGATGTCTGCACATCTATAAGAAAAATCCTTTTATTTGGTAGCATTATGTTAACAAACAGTCCATGGTACCCAGGTGAAGCAGCCTCTTATGTTAATCTTGGTTAATCCACAAGGTGATAGGCTGCTGTATTTGTGAAGGTTATGTCATTCTGAATCAGACGTATTAAGAGAGTAAAAATTAAAGGTCAGAAGTCTTGTCACAGGGTAATTCCCTAAACTTCTTCCTCTCTTAGAACACTTGATGTCAGGCATTCAATAACTAAATGTTAAGCACCTCAAATCCTCTAGAGAGTTTAGCATCAAGTACTTTACCTACAAAGAGGTAAGGGCTTAACATCCCAGGTAATTGCAAAAATTTTTACCAATGGGACCATGTCTAGATAACTATAGGTTAAAGCTTGTATCAAGTTAATTTTATCATATCCATTGAAAGTTCACTAAATCTCACTCCTAATATTCTCCCATCTGCTAGCGATATGACAGTTTCTCTCATTCGTAACTGAAGATAGTAGCAACCAGGTAAAGTAGTTGTTCGCTTACCTTGTCTATGCCTGCATGCATCTGTGGGGAGAAAACCTGCTGTTTAGAGAGAGAAAGGCTTATCAACTCATGCTGCTTTAAGGCAGTATTATGCAGAACCACAGCGTTCTTCCTTCATATACACCGCGGTTGTCTCTGCTACAGCAGATCATTGTGGAGTTGTAAAACTTCACCTCTCAATTGTGGATTAGTGAGTCTTTGTGGGTTCACAATGAACCTCCTATGCAAACATCAGCTTTTCTCACCCCAGACCAGAAAACTACTGATACTAATGTTTTTGTCACTCAAGTTTAGTTCTCACTGGTTACTAATGATGGTCACAAAGCATGAGACAGCTCATTATCCTGAGCTGTCTGATTTTACAGCCTTTCTTTTCCATCCCTCGAATTTTTGTAGCAGTTGAGTCCATACTATCACAATTAACAGCAGCTCATAACTGTATTGGTGGCATTTTTAAACACAGCAATTGTACCCAAATGAATGTGACATTAATATCTTCACCCATTATGTTGGGTGTTCTTTTTGTTAAAGGGAAAGGTATGTCCCGAATACTATGTCCTATTTTAGCAACGAAGATGGGTGCAAGACACTTTGCTGTAACTTTTCAAGAAAAATGAGAGCAGTTTCAAATGTTTGACTGATGCTTTAAGCAGTGATCTGTACTGCTTCCACTAATTTGGTACAGTTCTCCTGAATGTGTAGATACATACAATGTGCTCTGTCACTGCCTAGTTGCCTACTGGAATAGTTGTGAAAGGAACTTTTTTGGAGGTGCCTTTAGTCTTGCATGAGACTTTCTGTTCTGGTATCCAATTGCCATGAGTTTTAATGTTAGCGCTCCCCTTTCATTTTTTTCATGGTGCAGCAAACCTTGATCTCAAATGATTGTTTCCAACTCCATGTATTGTTCTAATGTTTTAGATTTTAATGAATTAGTTTATATCACAAGAAATGCTCCTGTTGCTAGGTAAAATATTGCAGTATTTAATTTTTGTACTGCCATTAACGTTCACTGAAGATAACAAAATATTTTCTTGCTAGTGTTTAGAACAGTTACACAGTGAAAGTGTACCAGACCTCTTCCTTTCTCCCATCTGTTTTCCAGCAATTTGTGTGGCAACCAGTTGATTAGCTCTACTGACTTCATGCTGCTAATGGCAGTCCTGTTGTTCTTCTGCAGGCAACAAGCAATATCAAACTACTATCTAATGGCACAAAACTCACAGTCTTTACATCGATCCCTGAAATTGTCTCAAGCTATCAGAAGGCAAGCAAAGAAACTCCGTCAAGCACTTGGTACCTAGACAGAGATGGCTGTAGCTATTTTTTCATGTTTCCAAGTTTATAAGCACATATAAAGGAGGTCTGTATAGCACCTGAAAGGATGCACTCTATACACTTAAATGAGAAATGGTACCAACCACAGTGTATTATCTCCCGCTGAGATGAGGAAACCATCTTGAAAGTGACTTTCATGAGGCAGTAAGTACTTAGAAACTGATGCTGAACTGGCCAGTAAGAATGGCCACAGCAAGGGACTTATGAAGGGTAATCCTAGGTAAGAGTAGTGTTAAACTGGTATCCAGTGGCCATGAGTTTTAGCACAAGTACTTTCCATGTGAAAAAGATTGGTCTATTATTTTGAAAGCCTAACTTTTTTTTTTGTTATTAGTAAACTAGAAGTTACTCATCATATTAGCTGGAAGTTAATAAAACAGTACTGGCTTCTTTGAGTTCTAAGCAAAACTGTCATTCCAAAGCAACAGGCTTCTGTGGAGTCACTCACGCCACAAGAACAGAGCCATATTAGGACTCTTCATGGCCTTAAGAATTAGCCTAACTAATCCTATCTTAGGTAGTTTGGTTCCAGACAAATCAGAGCAACTTTGTAATTTCTTACTGCTGTTTTAGATAGCATCTTGGCAGTTGAGTTAAACATTGCTTTTGTGCTGAATCTGTCTTTTAGTTATACACAGAAATTTGTTACTACAATTAATGTAACCTCTTGCAAAGTACTGTTATTAGCTAATATCACAGTGGAAGTATTTTGATTATGTATACTTAGCATTTGATACCTGTATTTTGCTTCTAATTACTTTAAAAAAATTTAACATTCATTTGACAAGCCTTTTGTGATAGTTCATTCAGTATAACAAGGTTTAGTCTTTCAAACTAAAGCAAAGACTTCTCAAGTTTCTAGAACTCAACAGCAGGGCTGTTTTCCATGGTAAGCTTTGTGCAGGCTTCTCCGATTATGTTCACTCTAAAAAGAACCTTCATATGAAGGACTGATTTGGGAAACTGTGCTCTACTTGATAATTTTTAAGATGTGCACATGACGTAGTAGTTCCAGTGTTACTAAAATTTTAATGGTATCAGGTATAAATATGAAAAGCATTCAGTTATGATTCATGTGTAAGTATTGATTTTAAACTTGCTCGCAATTTTTCTTCTTTTTCTTGTCAAACTAAACAATTTTAAAACATTGAGACAGTTAATGAATCCTGGAAACATGAAAGCAACCCTTCTAGCCTGAAGACTTCTAGACTTCCAGAGGACTGAGAATTTTAGCTTATGTTATTTCTTGATGTAGTGGTTGTGTGTGTTTTGTGGGCTGGTTTTTAGGGGTTTTTAAACAACTTTTCTATGTGGAAGTATAGAAGAGTATCGTATCTCCAAGTTACTCTTTGCATGTCCTGAAACTACTTCTAGAAAGCTTTCACAAAGATGTTGTTTCATTAGTGAAATACCTTCTTCTATGACTTTTGAAAAGGAAGGAGGGTTGTAGTTTTGTGAAAAGTTGACCTCCAATCTAAGTATTATTTCAGACAGATCAAACACCCTCTATTTAGGTTTCCACCAGCTATGATGATCCAATATTTACCAAATCACTGGTAAGAAAAATCAGTGACACTGTTTGTTTAAAGGCAAGGAAGGTTTTATTTAAGTGGCTAATCTGTTGTAAGATTTTAAAAACCAGCTCACATCAAAATCTATGGCAGTTGTAGAAATCTTACTCCTTATTTCATATTACGAAATTCATTATTGTACATTTTTGAATCTTTACAAGGCAGCAAGAAGAAATATAAACATGTGTCACCAGATAGAACCTTCTCACTGAAAATATTTAAAAGTATGCACTTAATAAAACTATAGACTGAAATAACACCCACAATTTCAAGTTTCTTTGCGTGAATTCAGTTGTAAGGGGACTGCCCCTTTTCTCCCCAACAAATAGATAAACAAGTTATGCATAACCTATTTGCATAAGTTATACGTAAGACTTGGGGTTCTGTGAGAGGACTGCCATTCTGGGCTGTACACCAGTCATCCAGGAATAACCCTACCTTTCAAACTTGCTATCTGTAAATTGTGTTGCAATGTTGCGATCTCTGATATACCATCTCCCAGCATGTCTCAGTAAACCTGCCTCTCTCTTTTCCCCCTCCTAAGTTCTATACATCCATACAAATGACATATGAACTGTCAAATTTGTTCTATCTTCCCCAACCCTCCAAAATTCCATTCAGTTTCAAGGATAGCTTATTGAGATAAATACAAGTAGAGGGTAAACTGTGCTAATCGCAGTCTGTTGGGCTTGAACTGAGTGAAAGAGCCAACACATGACTTCAATTCCAGAGTCCATGGCCCAGGATTCTAGCTGTTCCAGGCCTCATTTCTGAAAAACAGGTATTTTCATCCAGAAAAATGTGTTATTACTTCAATTTTTTTAATGGGGGTTCTGAATTTAGGCTCATCTGTAGGAACATATAGCTACCTTGAGTGACTTAACATCAAGGAAGTCTTAATTACCTTGACAAACCCACAATTTCTGCTTAAGATATGAACACAGACCACGAGGAATCATTGCTCTTACAGAAGCTGAGAAGGTAGGCTGGAAAGTTTTATGTTTATAGGAATTCTATCCTGTACCAGCTCCAGATGAGGATGAAAGTGCCACTTTCTCCACTGCATGCCTGACATGAACAATTCAATGCAGAGATCTTGAGTTCAGATGCCACGTGTCAATCTCTAATCAGAGAAGTTATGAAATTTTGGTACATAATCCTCATCTCTCCATTATCAAGCCAATGAGCTTGTCAAAAAGGTACCCAATCATCTAGTCCTACGACGATGTACTCACCTTTCTGTGGCCTAGATGGCAAGAGAGGAAAAGAAACCTGGGGAAAATCCTATTTGATCAGTAACAACTATTGGACCTACACATTTTGAAATGTAAAATACCTACTGGTTTCAGGTATTATTTAAAATGCTTATAAACAAAGCTTTTAGCAAATTTAAAACAGAAAACGATACAGAAGGAAAGAAAAAAAAAAACTTTTTTCCCTTTCTAAATTTATTCCACGAAGGACGTGATGATACTACAGATTTAAGTATTGAAGACTTGTTAAATACACACATTAGTAGTGTCCTGGCTAAAGAAAGAGTGCAATGTATAAACAGGACAACTTGTTCACTAGTAATGGCGAACAAAGGCTATTTTGCAGAATAGTGGGGCTTCTGAAAAAAATGTCATTGTCCTGCATAGACCAGCGTGTGTAATTTTTTTTTCTCTAGTTTACTAATAGTTCCACTTCTACATAAGCAGTGAAAGTTTTAGCTGTTTGTAAGTGACTTCCCTAGGTACTAGAGGAAAAAGTGAAGTAATCTGTATAAATTAAGACTAGTTTAATGTAAACAAATAAAATTGA
The DNA here is from genome assembly GCA_013399195.1 of Dicrurus megarhynchus. NCBI lineage: Eukaryota > Metazoa > Chordata > Aves > Passeriformes > Dicruridae > Dicrurus > Dicrurus megarhynchus. The sequence continues at coordinate 52,646 of VXAD01009452.1, forward strand.
CAGCTCTCATGAACCCCAATGAATAAGAATTATCAATACTTTGTCATTTTTACACCTAACAAAACTTTATGCTGAATAGATACAAACCATGCCACAAAACTAAACAGGAATACTTTGGTCAAGCAAAAATCTATTCCAAGAGCACTAGTGTATGGAAACAAAAATGTTATTCAAAATAAGCAGATTTGGATTAACATTACTATTCAATTCTGCAATCTATACATGATATCTTTTTCCAAACCTACCTAGCTAGACAACAAAATTGAACAGACAGCCATTGTTGCTGTGTTTGAGTTGGTTTTGTTCTTTTTTTTTTAATGTATATTGGTTACAAATTTGCTGTGAAAGCAGAACCAAAACTTAAGTATCTTCCAGTAGCTATACACACATACACACAAACAAAACCGAAACACCACAGTTGTGAAGGTGTGTTTTCACAATATCTCAAATAACTCTACCACTGCTATTAATCACAGCCATTTTTTTACAGTAATTTAAAATGGATCCATATCAACAGGACAAAGAAGTAAATGCTTCCAAACTGTGGCTTACTTGTACTGTAGCCTTAGCACCCACTGGACTAACAATTTTGTGTTTTACAATTTCATTTACGCTTCCTCCATTCAGCATGTTAAAAGAATGTGCTTTTCCGTTACACACTGGAGGCACTAAACAACTGATGGTGCTGAAACAACTGATGAATCTGATGTATGTTCTGTGGGCACACCCACCTGACTTCTCTATCCCTTTCCCTTCAGTGTATGCTAAAACACTTTCATAGCCTGTATAGTTTAAGTAAGTGCTGACTGCACAGAAACTGCAGCAATGAGGACTTGCAATCAAGAATAAAATTTACCCTCAGTGAATGGCCTGCCTAGGGGACTGATCTTCCATGAAAACACAAGTAAAACAGAAATCCAATTGCAAGCTGAATGCCCATGAATGACTGGATGCAGTTTCACGTGCACAAAGTAACTAAAATGCCTGTATCACTGTTTTGCCGAAGTGCACAGCTGGAGCATGTGATCACAAGATAAACCATTCCTGCCATGAGCAATCAGCAGTGCTGGAATTATGCAAATGCCATACAAGCTCTCATATATTGTACAAAAACAAAGTTAGGGAGAGTATTTTCAGCTTGATTTTAATACCATGTGTAGAAACTTTGAAATTGTTACCACACTAAATCATACACACACACACACACGCACACTTGTTTTACTGCTATTAGCTCCTAATATTCTTAAGGGAAGCCAGCACAGTGACTACTGTAGAGGTGACCCAGCTATTAATAGAAATACACAAAATAGAGTTTTCATGACATGGTACCCTGCAAAATGACATTATGTCTCCAAGAGTAAAAGGCAGCCCTTTATAACCAAGGAGATTTTTTCTAACCTTGTACTCAGACACTATTTCCTTCAATACAGTCACAGAATTACACACAGATCCCTCTTTTGAAAGGAAGTAGACCTTTCTACTACAGCAATTTAAAACAAAAAAATAGGCTTTCAAGTCTCTTGGGTGATAGAGGTAGATGGCTAAAGCAACAGTAGCTTTGAACAGGAATAGCGATTATTGTCAGGAGACATGCTACACAACACCCAATGCTTAAAAAGAACTTTTTGATCAGTCAGTATTTTAGACCCCTCAGCAAACTTAAAATTTTCCTAGTAAGTTCTTCTCTCACAAGCCTTGGATTCCCGTACCTATTTAAAACTAACAAGCAGGAGCGTGCTAACAGTAAACTCACTTGGAAGGAGATGGAGGCTAGTGCACCCGTGCAACCTCCTTCTAGTGCAGAGCAGAGGAGAAGAAATGGACTATGTGATTAGAATTAATACATGCAGTGGGCTGAGACAGAACATAGAATAATTCCTCCAATTTCATGGATTCAAGAACTATGATACTACCGGGAAAGCATTTGTAAATGTAAAGATTGCTTCAATGCAGTTTGCGAACGACTTTCATTTAGCTTTTGTAGCTGGCTGACTTGGCAATAGAGCATAAAGCCCCAGCCCCTTGTAATGTATTTACCTGCTCCCAATAAGTATTTGCTACCAAACTTTTTATATCTTTCCTTAATCTTCAGCAGAGATCACCCCTTCCCTTAAAGAAAGCAGTATTAAGAAAACCTAAAAACTACTGATGTGCCAGAGATATTTCAGAAAGTTTGAAATAGGTAACTGACAATCTTGCCAAGTAATGTCTGAAAATATAAATCAAAGATCTCCACTTACATGCTATTTTGCTGCCTCTTAAGGCAAAAGCTACACTCCTATGCCCTTCCAAAAGCACACTGAAACTTCAAGGTTAACAGGGAGTATAGACTTACTTTACTTCTGCACTGTCTAAATAGTTTTCCATTGCATTTCTTGTTTTACATGTTAACTTTCAAAATCATTAACCAACTTGTTGAGAGACTGTTTCTGGTCTAGCAAAACCTGAAAGGAGGATGGAGAGGCACAACACCCTCTCCACCCCAATTCCCTGAAATAAACAAACAACAAGCCTGAAAAAGGAACGTCCTGTTGACTTCAAGCTTTCTCAGTGTCAATAGTACATTTTTAACTCCAAAAAAAGGGTTCTTTATGTGCACTTGTAACACTGCAGGTTTTAAAACATGCGTCAGTTCAGTCATTAAAGTTCTCTTGATTAATTTCAATGGAAGTATCTGCATGAAGAATCTGCAAACTGCTACTATGTGAAAGTAACTATAATGTTTTAGAAATATTACTACTTAGGGAAAATGTCACACATTTTACTTCTAGTAAGTCCATTGAAAGATCAAAGAGAAATTTAAATCAGTAGAAAAATGTCTATTTGGCACCTGTATTTTCGCATGTCCACTCTTTGAAGCTCAAATGCTATAATTCTGAATGCTACAGATTGTCTTAATACAGCAGTTGCTGTAAAGCATGACAAGGTAAACAATTTATCAATTTACTTAATTACTTTTTTTTTCCTTCCAGTGTAAAGATTCTAGTTAGAATAATTAAAGTGATCGCTCTGAAGTTTGCAGATCCCTTAGTAAAACGGTTCCCTTAAACTTGCCCTCTTAGGATCTGACTCTCGGACTGAGATCATCAGAGTCATCTTCTTTGGAGTAGTCCACACATTTTTGCACAGTCACCAAGTTCCACAAACAATGTGATCTTTGTACAGTTGCACACTACTTTGTTTACAACAACACTAACTGTGTTCAAACTGTGGCAGACACATTTATTTTTAACATGAAGTTTTTATGTTCAGTTCACAAGTGAAGTTCTCTCATTTATTTGTCCAGCACCTCACACAAACATGAGTGCCCATGTTGGAGTCTGTTGACCAACACTGTAGGCTGAAAGGAAACCTTGGGTTTAAGGCACCCAGAAAGCATCCTGTTATACAAATCCTAACCACCTGTTATTGTAGCTCCTACAGCTGCTTCCCTTTATCACTTTTATTGAAAAGTGAAGTGGAAACAGACATGACTACTTAATGTTTAAAGTGTAAACCTTCTCTGTAACCTACAGGACCTACCCTTTATGCTGTTTTGGGTGCAGCTAGTTAGCTGATACCACAATCCTTCCGAGTAAAATCAGTATCTTTTCCTCTTATTGCACGTATTATATCTGTTCCAAAAAATAACCAAAGATATTTCCTGTTGCTATGATGATAAGCTTGTGATAGTTTTAGATTGTTTTATACTTTCCCAATAAACGTGACAAGAGGAAGAGACTGGGAGTGCCCCACTTGGTGTAAAAAGGCAGATTTCAGAACAGGGAAGACTCCAAGGTACAAATTCCCATCTACTTCTCTTAGTTTGGAGCTGCCTAAATACTATCTTTGAGGCATGCCTGCAAGTTTAATGGAGTGCACCCAAGACCTACATTCCCAATCCTCCTAGGGAATAGATTCAAATTTGTGAACTCCACCTCGAACCCAAGCAATGGAAGGCAAATGCCTGTCATGATCTTTGTCTGATTCAGGCTGGCTCTGAGCACGCTCTGGCTTGGGGTTGGAAGAAGGCGGGTCAGGTTGCTGTACAGACATAGTCCTGCGGAGGTGGTTTCTCTTGCGCAAAAACTCAGGTTGTGAGTGGAGGCCAAAGCTGCCTTTTCTCAAGATCATCCGAGAGTTATTCTTTTTGGGTCGTGAATGGAGACTGAACTCCAGCGAGGCCAAGTGGGCTGCATAACCTTCACTGAGGAACTGAAATAGGAAGGAAAGAAAGGGAGTGACAAATTACTGCTGCCTTGGCCTATGAGCTCTAAGAGGAATTAAGTTTTGATCACTGGCATCCCAGGTTAGACACCTATAGAGTACTAATACTCCTCTCCCCTCACTTTTTTTGCAAGTGACCTGTTCCATTTTGTCATTCAGAAATATGCAATGCATGCACTTGTAGATACAATTTGCAACCACTTGATTCTCTTTACTATTCACCCTTCCAGAAAATGCCTCATTTGTAACCCAAACTGCCTTTCTTTGAAATACTGTTGCCGCTTTGTGTGTGTGTGAGTTTGCACATGCATTCACTTCCATGCATTTCCTTGTCTTCCCTAGGACTTCCTGACTGAATAGCAAGTTACTTACTTGGCACTGTGCCTGGTATTTCTTTGTGGATCGTCCAACTATGTAGATCTGGGATGGCGACAGAGCCAAGACACTGTACACAGAAATATCCTTCATGGAACCGTATGCGGCACAGATTTTGATGTGGCACTGAAACAAACATTACTTCCAAAGTGAACGCACTATTGAACACCATGCAACTACAAGGCTGGCGCTTGATTTGCAATGAAGCGGCATATGAGTTCATTGTTAACAATTTCAATCTGTAAACCACAAAAGGCTAAATCGGTCTGCCTGCGTACGAGCAAGAATTACGGCTATGCGCACAGGAAAGAACAAGCAGTTCATTTACTTATTTGTCATGATTGGAGGTCCCTTTGGATGTTTTATCAGCTTTCCTTGCTCTTTAGAAAGTGAGAAAAGAAATGAGGAAGGGCAAAAAGACTTTGTGATGGCCAGTAAGATTTACTGTTCAGAAAGAAGGGAGATCTCTACTAAATAACGTTCTCTGAAAAGAGGTTTTAAGGCTATAAATAGGTTTCTAGTACCTCTTGCACGAGATTCCGGAGAAAAATGGTCTTTTGTCGCAGTGGGTCATGAACAAGTCCATCTGAGAAGAAGATCATCCCTTGTGGAAAATTGTGTTGGGACAACCACGAAACCACACGCTGTTTTTGCATATCTGGACGGCCGGTGATATAGATAATCAGATATCCCAGGTCCTGCCAATGCCTGTCAGAAGAAGCAGTTAAATTATATAAGTGCAGAAAGAGAAACAACACTCATAGGTCAGGTCAGCATCTTTTCTCAGACCAGTTAGAAGTCAGATGTTATCCTTCAACAAGTGGAAAGGAGCATGCCTAAGTCTCTCCTCTAATCAAGAAACTAAGTAATAATGTCTACACCTTGGGGGAGATGGAGGAAAGCAAGAGACATTCTTATAAAAAATATTGTCTAAAGTATGAGAGACATTTAAAAATATACTTAGAATAAACCTTGCAACACATCAGGTATTGCTACTTTTGAAATCTTTAATGAGATTTCCTGCCATTTCAGCTGTAAGGAATGGAAACCCTTGAAAACGGACATTTCTACATTCCCATGTAAGTAAATGAGAACTGCCTTTTCCCATCCAGTGCAACAATAACAGACCTGCAAGAATGGATTAAAAGGCCTTTTAATTTTTCCTCCAAGAAACATTCTTGCATTCCTGGCACCTGATATTTTTGAAGTATGAATATGTCCTTACTTGAAATTAGTGAAACACAAAATACACATGGGAATCATTATTAATTCACTGCAGACACTTTGAGATCTTATTCCCAAGAAGCAACTTTTTATCTTTAGGCAACTTAAATTACAAATTTCAATGTAATCCACAGCATTCTAATATTACTCTGAAATTCTTGGACCTGCTATCCAAGAAAATACAGAAAGGTATCTGCAAAGACTCTTGGCCCTTAGAATATTGGTGTCTGTTTAGTATCACAACCCTTTTCCTTCCTACTGTGTTCAAGCAGGAAGTCAGAGATTTGAAGTGTTCGAACCTCATTTACCTGACAACATCAACGGCTCCCGCTCGGACTTTGGGGTCACTTCCCATAATTGAAACACTTGCTGCAAAGGAACCATCAATGCTGAACACAACACATTCCATTCCTCGGGGCAGTACAGTCAGGTAACTTGCAGCACTGCTCTGGTCCCCTCTGGAGAGTCAAAGCAATAAATTAATCTAAAAAGCAAAATGTCAGAATGTATTTTCTGCACGTTCTAGTTAAGACTCGAAATTAGATCTGTCTGGACCTACAGCTTTAAAAATCACTGTCAAATATGGCTTCTGATTTCAGTCTTACGTGGGGCAATTGAAACTTACACTTTTAGGAAATAGTTTTCCAAAGACAAATTTGGAAGCTGACCTTAATAAGAAATCACATATGAACAAATAACTAAAAGAATCAGGAAAAAAACCACAAACCAGTCTGAAGTACTTAAACTACTACTCAAACTTTCTCCATAAGCTTAACAGTCGGTAATATGAGCATTAGCCACCCTCTATCCTTGCAAATTACAATGGGAATGCCAGTCAAGAAAAGTCNTCTTTTCCCCAAGAGAATTGGATGTTAAAAAATGGATAAATGACAAGGAAATCCAAAGCCCTTCCCATCCTACCACCTCATGTTCCCTAAAACCTGTAATCTAAAGCCTGCGTTTATGTCTAGTGATGAAGATTCTTACAGTATGTGCTCACAGCCTAATGAACAAAGACAGGACAATTTATTTTGTTCCTCTTTGAAACTTACTCCTGCACTCTAAAGCTTCACTTTTGAATACAATTTTATTTGCATATCAGTAACTCTATTTTCTTGAATTGATTGCCTTTTTTATTAAACTGAGGTAAAACATTTTCTCCTCCTCAAATAGCACTACACAGGATTGTAAGCTAACTTTGGACTTTGTTAACTGGTGGATAACAACACATTCTATTTAAGCTAAATTCACCTCATTGATTTAATCTCCCAAGTAGGGATTCAAATGAAGTTTTTACTCAGTTTTGAAGTTCCTTCCTGATCACAACAATCCATCACAGCTTTAGTTCCAGCTTGGAGCTATTACCTGACCACCATTTTGATGGGATACACACCAACTCTCAGTCTCTTCTGTTCAGGTATATTGTAGGATATTCGTCCACTGCTGTTGGATATCTCTGTGTCAAAATACACCCACCTACCCGAAGATGGCTCAGTCATTATGAAGATATCCACCTGTAAAACCAATGAAACAGTGTGTGACACAACCTAGTGTGATAGTCAACAAAACACCCCCTAATTACCAGGCCTGCCAAGCCCAGATAATACTAATATCTCCAACCATGGCTGGTAGTAAAAGCTTACAAGGAATTTTGAAGGAACTTCATGACTCAGTAAGAACTTTAAAGAGAGTCCTTTCAATAAGCAAATGCTTCCTGACATACAATACAAGAGTTTATTGCCTTCATAATTTATTGTCTTCATAATTTAAAGCCCTGATCTTAGCACTGCATGTGTCGATCATAGGTATAGAGGTCAGAAATTTGGCAAGAACGTAAACTAGGGAAAAGAATTTTATCTTGCATGGCTATTTTACATTTTTGCACATTAAACCTACAAAATGGAAAATTTCATCTGGTTATTGAGATGAAATCTTTCTCAAATCATAACCTTGCCTACAACCAAAACACAACAAATTATCAGAAGATTTAATCAATATGGTTTTCTTCAACTGAAATATTTCATCAAAATTAACATAAAGGATATTAAATACTTTGCTGGATGTGAAACAGGCCAAGTGAAGCCTCCATGCTTCAGTTTTGCCCTCAGCGCAGCTGCATTGCTCTCTTAATTTGCACAGAAACTCTTACAATCTCAGTGAATATGAAAAAATGTGTTCACTTGATGCTTGGCTTTATTAGCTGTAAGCCTGGCTTCTGCAGGCAGCTTTAGGAATGACAGTTTCAATTGTGTCACATTACTACTAATTTCTAGAACTAATCTTTACTCGCCCACGTGTAAGAGATACAGCAGCCACCTAACCTCTAGAACGCCTATTCTTTCATCTAGTTGTTTTACCTGGATAGGATGATACATTATTTTCTTTTAATGCTTTGTCAACTACTATAAAATTCCTTTTCCTTCTTCCTCAGAAAGTTAATTGTCTCCAGTAGGTGGTACAGTTGGATGGCAGGTTCAGAAGCCACTGCACAGCACACTCACCACTAACCAAAGGAGATAGCCATAATCAGGTAAGAGAGATGAGAGCTCAGAAAAAGGTTAGCTATCAGCAAAGCCCACTTTACAGCCTGTTTTTGCTGAAGTAGTAGGGGGCTAGTGACATATTTCCCCTCACTGTAAGGCTTTCTCTGACACTATCCATGTGTGCTACATTCCACAACTGTTTCTAGTAAAACTAAGAAAATTAATTACTCGGACTTCACCTTTTCACCTGTTAAAGCCACCATGTCCAGAGGTCCATACATAAAGCGCCCAACTAGTACCTGAGGACCATCTTCTGCTGCAATGACATCATTAGCTCGGTGATTAGCAGTCACATTCTGAAATAAGAGCAGAAGATGGGAAGAGTACTGTTTGTTTTTTTCACGAGGCTACTGTCTCTATTATGTTATGAACAGTGACACAGAAACACAGTCCTGGACAGTGTGTCCGAGGTACATCAAGTGCAGTGCATTCCCACTTCAGCTGGAGCCTGATTTCCACTAATTGTGGGTTCCTGAATAGACTTTCTAGAGAGCGTGCTCAAGACGACCAAATAAGGGAGAATTTTTAGGGGAAACCCAATTATCTTTCACTTCAAGTGGTGCCACAGATCCACATCATTATGTGCAGGGCACATGCATTTTAACTGACATTACTAACTGACTTAGCACCTGAAAAATGGAGGAAATATTTTTGCTTGGCTTATGGATTTGTCTAGCACAAAAGAAACTTCTTTGCATAACAGAAACTTAGGGCCTACCTGTTATTTAAAGAAAGAAATATACTTTCTCCTAACATGTAGTGATAAACCAAGAAGCAATTGCTCCTATTCCCTAACCATTAATCTGCCTGTCTCCGGATTAAGTTAGCAGTTTTCAGCTCTTTAGTGATATTCAGTTATGTAAACTCTTACTCAGGGAGATTGAACTCCATTTAAATTTCTGCCAAACCCATGTTCCATAGCTGCCATATATATTGACTTAAAACTTACCCTCAATTTGACATGTGTCCTCTTGCGTAGCCATTTTTCTCGTGGATTGGATGGACTTAGTGTTTCTGGATCCAGGTTGTCATTTTCCTTGAAATTTACATTTTCATATCTCATCACCTGAAATTATATTAATATTTTAATAAATAGTGTATGGCCTGCAGAGTCCTGGTACCTGGCAAAGAAAGAGAAATTACAATGTTGCCCTAGTGGAGTGACACTGCAGAGCCAAAAGCACAATGGAAGTAGAGAGAGGTAAAGCCATATGTTCACATTAATTGCACGAATGTGAAGACTGACCCTTGGAAGATGCAATTAACAGTCACAAGGTTACCTGTTGCAGAGAGAAGAAAAAAAATTAATTACCTGTCTTAAAATGAAGGCCACAACGTCTGTTGATTCCCAGTAGCTGGCATGAAAGAGATGCGGCAGGGCCACCGTTGGAAAAGCTGTCAGCACATCTGGACAATACAAGGCATAATCTATTCGTTTTGTTCCCCACCACTTTGCAGTAACTGCAAAAAATGAAACAAAATAGCATAACATTTCTATATCAATAAATTTCTCGTTGTCTTCATTTTTAAGCTAGATAACGGAATTAAGTCTTCTGCTTTCTTAATCTTGACATTTTGAGTCTGTTAAAGGTATCTATCATTCATGAAAGTACTATTTTTACTGACTGCATCATCACTTAACTGCCTGCCATCTAAAGAGTTCTTCTGGGTCCAAGTTTTGGGAAGCAGAAATCACCTCAGCATGATTCTCGCTGCTTTCTGGTCCACGGAAAATGTGCAGTGAAAGACTAGTACTTTTACGATCATGCTATAGGGTAAGAATTGCAAATGCTTCCCAAACAGTGAAGCAAATATTGAGATAGATACATATATATACACACACACACATGACCATAGTCCATAGCAGGACAATAAAATGATTTATAGCACTTTTAATTATGAGTAACAAATCTTATATATCTATACTGCTTCATGCCTGGAACATGATCATAAACCTGTTACTATGAAACTCTTGTGGCTATTTGTGAGTGGCACCTTAATATAAAACTGTGACTTCTTTTCTATTACTTTATCTATCTAATTACAAACAGAAAAGGAAGATAACTTGTGTTATGTAAAATTGCAGAAACTCGGGCTATTCTCATTCTCCCCAAATTCCAAGCAGATACTTTTTCTTTTCATAATCATCTTTTTCACAGAAACGATGTGAAGGGAAAAGCTGTTGCCATATCCAATAGCACATGGCATCAGGCTTCACTCACTGCTGGTGAGGCATGCTGATGGCAAGCTTTCAGTTGACCCAGAGTTTTCACTGTTTGTGCTGCCCAAGCTCAACTTTCTTGTTTTCCCTTGCAGTTGATCAGATGTATTTGGAGATCCAGGACTCTCCTGAGAGAAAGGTATGTTCAAAGAGCTATTCTCAAGGAACAGACCACTGTGATTGTGGAGAGCATCACCTGCAGGTTACAAAAATGAAAATAACATTAAAAAAAAAAAGGATGCACAGTGTGGCTTTCTCTGGGCTGTAACACAACCTGAACCTTGCCCTTACAGTGAAGAACCCCACCTGTTAATAGATCACACTTTTGTCTGAACCATTACCTCCTGTAATGTCTTCTGTCAGCAATCACCACAGATAAAAGAGTAGGAAGGGAAATGTCTTTCCCCCTTGCTCTACATGCCTGGCAGTGCTTTCAATGCAGTCTCTTACTTTTACAGTGGAGTGTCTGTATATCACACTCAAAAAATGAACTTAAATTATGCCTCAAATAATTTTATTTTACTAAGCTATTTCATCAGTTGCCTAATATTGGCCTCATGTCCATATTAGGAATTGTAGCAACAGGAGATAGAGTTGCAACTGACCAAGTCATTGGCAGAAAGAGGAATAATTCTTTGGGCTAGTCCAGTCTCTGCAAAAGTCAAAATCAAACCTGGTAAGAGTAACCTTTCATCCTCATTAAGCACTTAGTAGATCAATCCCTCACACACAAAATAATACCACAATTATTACACACTGATTAGTGACAATTACTGAGGACTGCTGGACATAGAAGGCAATTGTTTAGATAAATGTGTCTCCTGCTCTTTATGTACTGCCATTTAAGTCTTAGATGTTTCCTGAATCTCAATGGAAAAAGTAAATTTGATAGAATAAAACCTTCAAGATAAACCCTATGCACAGAGCATGTGGCTTCAAAAGCTTAATTTGATTGACAAGAATTGAAAGACAGCTATAGAAATATGCCTCCACACACCCCCACCCAATTTTCATGTTCTCCAGCCTGTGTTATTGCAGAACTGTTCCTATGAATCTTATGGTGAAATTCTCTTCTACTAGTAAACTTTTTGTCAGGCACCTTCCAGATCGGAACTATTTTTTTGGAGAGGAACCAATCAGGAATGTCAGGTAGACAGCAGAGTTGCTCTTATTTTAACCATTCATGAGAAAAGGAACAAGGAATGAGATTGTTTAATGATGTGAAAGGTTGTCAGAAAAGGCTGGTTTGGGCAGTGCATAGTAATTAAGGTTTGGTGTAACTAGGTATCATCATAACTGATTAGTCAGGTTTTACAGTAACTCCAAGTCAGAAAGCAAAGCAAGGTATGTATTTCCATTGCAAGAAAATTCAATGAGGAGAAAGCATGCATTCCCTAGTCTGGACTGTTTCTCACCTTAGCTATTCCCTAAATCAATTCATGAGGAACAGCCAGATCTTTACATATTTCAGTGAAGCCAACACCTAGAAACAAGCCTTCAGCAACTCAAGATCAACTGTCGCTTTTCAAACTGATTTGCATCCAATGTATGCCATATTTGAGCAGATAAAAGAAAGGAGTTGTGTGTACCCTACTGCACAGAACTGGCTCCCAAATACAATTCTCCAAGCTCCAACAAATAGAAGACATTGCCATTTTATTTTATTAGCCTCCAACCTTAAGCTCTGAATCCTGAGAAACCTTTTCAAATATCCTCCTGAAGCTTGAATTCATGTCTGCTACAGAGCAAAAAGAATTAATCTAATATGCAAGCATGTACAGATACAGACTGCCAAAGTCCTTTTATGCATAATGTCACAAGTCAAAGATACTTCATGCCTATATGATTTTACCTTATTTTCTATAAAGTCAAAAAAGCACCATTCCTTCTACTAGCACCTTGCTCATCCACACCTTCCTCTTTCTTCCCCAGAAATCAATCTATTTCTGCTTTTTTTTTCTGGATTCAAATCTTTACCACCAATATATCTGTTGTTTAGTAGCCCACCTAGGAGAAGAGCAGTCTAGACTGCTCGGTGGTCTGATTTGTTCTTGTAGATACCTACAACAAACCAACCACAAAGAACCAAAAGAAACAACATGTGAAGATCTAGGCAAAGGTCAACTAATTGTAAAAATAAATTGTTTAAAAGGATAGTCAAAGACATGGAGTTTTCCAAGTGACACTTCAACTAGAACAGTGATATCACCTTCCAACTCCTCTTTAACACAACTAGTATCACAAACCTCATGCATAAGAATAATTTATTTCTTAGTAAACTTCTTTGGTTCCACACTTGCTAAGTATGTCTGCGCTACTCAGTCCCAGATGACGTGTTTTCAGCATGCTAGCACATTGCTATTTCAAGTTCTCTTGAGCTGTGTAAGGAGAGAACAACAGGCAATGAGAGCTATGAAAACAGGCACTGTACCTAATTGGTGAGATCTTCCATCCCCTAGTGGGTATCTCTGGTACCGTGGGACACTGAATGGAGGAAGAAGATGGAATCTTTTCTCCAACAATGGTTCAAGTCTGCAGGCAGAGGGGTCAGCAGAGTGAAAGAAACTGTACACTTGGCTGCAGGCTGGTCGGACCTGGCATACTTGGATGAGAATGAGACAGAGAAAGAGAGGTCAATATTGCTGCTTTACAATTTTCAAGGAGTCTGTACAGAAACATAGTTAATATGGTCTTCTGCAAACTCCAGATTAGCACACATCAGGCCAAAAGAAATTTAACTGAATTGTTTCCTATTTCATATATAAAGAACACTTCACTGCACAGGAATTTACAGAGACATCACAATCTGAGATGCAGGCACATAGGAGATGTGAAGAGCAGCAGAAGAGAAACAGATGGAAGCAAGGAAGGAAAAAGAAATTAAAAAACTTGTAAACATATTATTAAGCATTATAGCTGTGATGCTCAGCACTTCAAATATTTACCAGCAAAATGGTCTGACGGGCCTGTGACATCCAGAGGATTTAAACCTAGGTGACAGCAGAAGCTTCTCTTATATTTTAAAAACTGATTCTAACAAAACAAATGAATACATCTGAATTTTACTTGTCACATTTTCAGGCAGCTTTCTACCTTTCATTTCAGTAAAGAGGGCACCTGACTCTTCTCAACTAATTTCCAACTGTCTGCATGATAGGTTTCAATTTGTCTGTTTTCCTCTCAATTGTGCCACAATTATCACTTTAAAATGGGATTCTTTTATCATATGCACTTCTAAAGACTAATTACGCTTCAAGTAGACACTGCTCACCTCAGAATGTGTTTGAAATGCCCATCAGCTGAGCTGCTCTCAAAGCATATTCCTTTGCAGGATACCAGAGGAAGGATAAAAGTGAGAACTACTTTGAAAAAAATAGTTTAAAATACTAATAATTAACATGAAATTTTCCTGTCAGAGTGTCTGGAAGGTAACAGAGCAGAGACTGGGGGAAGGACTACTGGCTAGGAAAAAAAAAAAACGTTGGAGTTCTGATTGTTGTCTCTTCTCATTATTGCAACAGATTTTCTCCCTCACCTGATAAACGAATGCATCATTTCCTATGAAGATGTTGTGCTATCTGAAGCTCATACCATGCAAAGAGACAAAGCATGTGCCGAATAATGAAAAATAAAGTAAGTTTTTAACTGAAAAACTTAAAAAATCCAGATGCATTAGAAATAAAACTAAAAAATCCTTTCTGTGTCTGATCACTAGGCTCTCTTACTAGAGAGGAAGAATGGCTCACAAGCAACACACTTGAGGGCCAAATCCACCCATGAAGCCAGACATGAACAAGAGGTAATGCTGAACCAAGAAGAGATGTTATTTTTGGTATTGTTTTCAAGGACTGATCCTTGGTGAAGTGTGAGCTTCATGTTGTATGACATGGAATATATGATTAACAGCAGAACATAAGACACACTTTTTTAAGTGAGCAGTGACATCCCTGGAACAATCCTCATCACCTCAGTACCTACCTACATTAACGTTCCCATCTCTTAAAGGAAGAAGCTTACCTCACTCCATGATCTTTAACCAGGCTCCTTTATTTACCTCCTTTTTGTGTGAGTCTCTTTGTTTACAAAGGTCATTATGCATCCTGTATTTTAACCCCAAGAAGAGCTTACCATCCAGACCAGGCAGAACAGTGCTCCTCATGGCCAGCACCAAACCAAGTGGTGATCCAAAAAGGAAGAAATCAGACACCTCAAACTCAAATCGGCCCAGATTTACTTCTGAGAGACTGGAATCCACAGGAGGAAGGTCTGCACCATCTTTCAGCACACTTGAGTGGATGCTGAACAAAGAAAATACTGAATCAAAAATAATAAAGAGGGCACTCAGAAAAAAAGAACATTCCCAAAACAGGATGCTTTCTAAGCACTGGCATTTAGATCCAAGCAATACACCTTAAAACTGTAGAATAATTGCAGTATAGCAGCCATGATTTTCAGTGCAGCTATTAAGTAAATTTACTACCTTCAACATGCAAGAGTTTCCTACAGTTATTTTACAGAACACTTAGTAAAGTTTTCTGAGAACCATGAATATTCAAGTTTACCTCCCCTCCCTTTTAGCAGTACAAATGTATGCAAGTTCATTCTGAAACTTCTGCTACAAATTTTAACCTACAAAAGCTGTGTAAGGACAATGGTATTAAAAGGTTACAGTCAAAGTATGTTATCTGGGTACATAAAAAACATAGTTGTAATCTGCTCCCTGAGCTATGACCTAGAATTTCAATACTTTTCAACTGTTTTTAACAGGTCAAAATCAATGATACTTATAGACAGCTATTAATCTTTTAAGTGATTTAAAACACATCAATTTACTTTGTATGCATGAGGTAAATACAGCTCACTTATTTCTTACTGACAGAAAAAGACTCATCTATCATTTAGTTCTGCTGGAGATGAAATACCTACACTCAGAAGCAGGAAAGTAGCCTATGAACCTGCTGTCCATTCGTAAGACAGAACAGAAACAATAACAATGCCTCTGTGCTCTGGTGCTAACAGGCTCCGTTCACTGGCAAGCCCATTTCTTTTACTCAGTCATTGACCACTACCTACCTGGACAGGAATGCATGATGCTGGGTTATAGTGTCACAGTCATAAGTGGATGAATCACTCTGTTTCCGAGGCACCAGCTGCCTTTGCTTATCATCCTCCATGATTCCCGAGATGTCAATATTGCTTTTGCTCAGGTCTTTGCAGTCACCCAGACTGGAGTCCTCTGCTAAGAGTGGATTATCCTTCAGAAAATGAACAGAGCAAAGGGAAGATTTAGACAAATAACAAAATATGAAAGAGCTTATATGAAATGCCTGCATTTATACATATGACCTCACTTTATCCAACAAAGGGTAGAAGGGACTAAAAATTTCTCTTTGCAGTAGAAGCAAAGAGATGAAGACTAAATTTCCCTTTAAGACAAATAGCCTAAAAGCTGGAAGGAGAATCAGGAATTTGAGGGTGAAGGGGGTGCGAGGGGTGGAAAGGAGAAGTAACACAAAAGCTTTATCCCTCATGACTTCATCATGCACAAAATGCACATTACAACATTAATGGTCTTGCTCATCATGTTCCATGGATATGGGATCCGATTTTTTGAGAATGTTAGCTGTTAGCTTCTGCAGGATGCAAGAGGAGACCAGTGGTCTCCTTAAGGATATGGTACCATATCCTTAAGGTTATTTATTTACTGTTTGTTACTGTACTATTTTCCATTTCCTCCAGCACTTCTGCAGCTTGCTCCAGCATCCTCCCTGGTGCTGCAGATGCTGCTTTTCAAACTAAATGCCATTGGACTGAACCCCGCACCTCATTCATGCATGAGATCTGCATGCATGAGGCATGAGAGATCTGTTTTTTTATAATGAGTGTGCATAAAGCCTGAGGAACGAGAGGCAGGAGAGCAGCCACACAGAAAGGCACCTTGGAGGTCATGGTCAATAGCAAGTTGAATATGAATCAGTGCCCCGGCAGCCAGGGGGACCAACTGCATCTTGAGGTACATCAGGCACAGCATTGCCAGCCGGTCTAGGGAAGGTGACTGTCCTGCTGTGCTCTGGTGTGGCCTCACTTTGAGTCCTGTGTGAAGTTTTGGGCATCGCAATACAAGAAAGATAAAAAAAGCTATTAGAGAGCGTCCAAAGGAGGGCTACAAAGATGGTGAAGGGTCTGGAGGGGAAGCCGTATGAGGAGCAGTTGAGGTTTCATGGCTTGTTCAGACTGGAGAAAAGGGGACACCTCATAGCAGTCTATAGCATCCTCATGAGAGAAAGTGGAGGGGCATGCACAGGCAAATTCAATGAGGAAAGAAAAATCAGTTTTAGAAGGACATGGGATTAGATCTCTGTGAGATGACCCTAGAGAAGGTCACTGGAAAGTTGTCTCGGCATTGTACAAAAGAGCAGGATTCAAAGTTCTCTTCCTTCTTGCATACATCATTTACATTTTCTCTACCACCACTCTCTGCTCCTGTCTTCATGGACATAGCATTATGCATTACACTGCTGAAGTGTAATTGGAACACTCTTCACAAACCATAACATCAAGCACCCCTAGTACAATTACATTGTCATGGTCAGTACTTTTAAGCAACTTGCAGAAAATGTAAAACTCCTACTAGACAAGACAGAGGAGAAAGAGTGCAAGGCTTACAGATGAGGTCTGTCTGGGGCATGATAGATTAAGAGACTTGGCCATGCAGCCAGACCATGGAAAACATGCCAATTGAATCTGTTTCTCTGAAGCTACAGAAAGAACAAGTTCATAGGGCATATGAGCTATGAGATGAACCTTCCAACAGAGTTCTATCTACAGTTTCCAACAGTCAAGAGGATCTCCTGGCTTCTGTGGCAAGTGAATAGTCTTATTCCCAAAAGCCATGTTATTAATGGTAATTCTCCTTCCTGGAAAAATTTAGAGGATGTCTCTTTGCTTGAGAGTACTCCCACCACACATAGCTCTCAACCGAACCAAGAAGGTTGGTACCACTAAGCCCATTTTTGAGGGGAGGTAATTAAAGAGACGAAACAATTTTGCCAGGTCACAAAGCCAAAGAACAGAGCATAGGCACCTCACACGGTGTCAACTCTAACTCATCACACTCACTTGAGCCTGAAGTACGTAAGATCAGTTGAACTTCAATTTTCTTTCTTAAGCATGTTGCACACAATAATGAAGTTTACATGCTAGCATTACTTTAGAAACCTGAACTTTTACTATCATAAAATCTTTCCTGGATCACAGGTAGAATGAATCCTCTCCTCTGTGCAAATGCAGCACTTGTATAGACATCCGGTGGTCCATTCACAGATCCGCAGGTGACTTGCATTCCTTGTGAAGAAAGAGGCATTCTTTCACTAGTCACTAAAACTTATTCATAATGTGTCTTAATGCTAGACTATCCCCAGGCAGTAGTATAAGGAATTCCAGACCCCAGGAGAAGGCAAAGGCAAAGGCAAAGGCAAAGGCAAAGGCAAAGGCAAAGGCAAAGGCAAAGGCAAAGGCAAAGATATTTTGACAAAAATGGCAGCCTACCAGAGATTTCTGAGCAAGGACATGTTTGCATCTACAGTTAGGGATACAATAAAGGGCACTTGGTAACCCTACTGTAAAGGCCAACAGATAAAGCCTTCACTACTGATTTCTGTATATCATAAAACTGAAGCCAACAACTTAATTTTTAACAGCAAATTCAGTTCTATCATGGCAATTTACCAAATCCTTAAATTTTCTCTGGCTCATATGGAGCTGATTTCCTCCATGGAATGAATCTATAGGGTTTCACCTGTGTGTATTTTTTTCTCTTCACCTGGATGCTGCTGATGCTTCCTCTCCTGCTACTGTTCCGACTCTCGTAAGCTGTATTAGAATTATAGCAGATGGCATCAAAGCCCAAAATTCCTCCAATGCAGTCACCTATGAGACACACCTGAAAAAAAGATTTTTTTGGGAGATGTACCAAGTGTTTTTAAAAGAGACAAAAAGATTCACAGCATTGCAGAGGAGCTTCTGTCTTACTTCATACCCTTCTTACTGGTTTTTACACTTTGGTTTATATCGCAGTTACTTTCTTCTACTTTCTTTTATCTCCAGAAATATGCCCTACACCAAAAATATCTATCCCAGGGACTATTTTGATGAGTCGGAGTTCTGCCAAATGGATTAGAACTCTTCAGCTGCTTGCAGCCAGATTCCATCTTGAAAAGTCCAGATCACTGGATGACCAGTGTCACAAAGACTTCAAGCCACTTAACATTTCCTTCAGAGTAATACAGAGGAGAGAACCTCAACAGATTGGCACTCCCCTGTCAGGACAAGGAAACAAAACTTTAAAATGAGGTATAAAGCAGAGAGATTCACTCTTGCTTCACATTTAATATAAACATAGAAGCTACCTTCAAAGTATGGATCTGGCAATTAAAAATACATACACTACTAAAATTGGGAATTCAGGAGTAATTTTATGGTACACTAGAATCTCCCTCACAAGCCAATTCCACTGAACACCTCCCCATCCCACATGAGATGATTCTTTCTCCCTGTTCCCCTGAGCATGAGTAATAGCTTGATAACATGCTTCAGCAAGCCTCTCCTTGCAATTCTCAAACTGAAGCAATTGTCTAATCTGTTGTTCTCAAATCTGATTAGCAAAACAGAAGATATTACAAATCTTAACGTACTTCTAAACTTAATTCAGCTTGGCTACAACACTAAACTACAAGTTTTGGATACAGGATGTCGTGCATGTTTTCTCTGAAGTGAAGAATGTTAGGAAAAGCGAGTTCTTCAAGGTGCAGGTAGGGAAAAATTTCAAACTCCTCTCAGTGCATATCCATGTAGCACTCTTCCTATATTGAGTACATTTCTTGTACTCAACTAAAATTATAAAAAAACACTTAAAAAAATAAAACAAAATATCAAAATACATTAAGGTGATATCTATCCTAAGGCATTTCTGGTTCTAAAGTTGTATACAATTGAACAGCATGCCAATTTACTCTCTGATTTCCAAATTCCTATGCTGCACAATGAAGTCCACAAAGAGCTGAAAATCATATGGTACAGGTAACCTTAATAAAATTAACAGCACTTTTTGTAGGGAATTGGCAATACCTTCTTCAATTTACCATTGTGTTTCTAATCCTTATTATTATTATTAAGGTAATGGAGTTAATTTGTTCCAGATACTATGTAAAATCAGAAAGGCAACCTCTGATCTAGTGAACTTGCAATGGAAATCGACAGAAGAGACAAAAACATGAAAGGAAAGACACACACATGGTGTGTGTCAGGATATAAGATATATATTCGATCAGTACAGGACTTACTCAGAGGCAGAGCTGAAATTTCTATATAAGGAGCAAAGCAAAGCACTGTAGAAAGCACAGAGAAGTCAATTCCACTTTAACAGTGCTGCTAGTTGATGGCGAAAATTCTGTGGAACATACAGAGGTCAAGCAGAGTCTTCCACAGGAAATAATATATATTGTTTGTAAACTACAACAGGGAGAGTTTTTTGTAACTTTGTCAAAGAAAAAAATCATAACACTAAGTTTCTATTGAGAAAATTTTCATACTATTTTTGTAACTGGTATCATTCTTCTTTACGTAATTTTACCTTTCATAATGCTCTGTCACTGCAATTTTTATGGTTTTATGGTTTAAGCAAGAACAGTTTACTATGTGAAGTAAAAATGGCTTCAAACCAAATTTTAGTCTAAAAATACTGATATATCACAGAATAACCTTACTAGTGCCATGGAAAAGAATCTGTCTGTGTAATAAGACACATGCTTCCCTTCAAAATTTACACTGTACTCTACATTAAACGTATTTTCTTTCTTTTTCTGAAGTGTGGAGGTCACTGTACTTAAAGGAAATGCATGCTTCTGGCCACTGTAGGTGGCCCCATTACAAAATTATATCAGTAACTCACACAGGGTATCAATATCATATTTCTATGTGAAGCAGGAGGTTTTGAAAACTAAAGATGTTTTTATTTTTTTTGAATTGACAGTTACTGTCAGTCAGAAGAAACCTGTAGGTGACTTCACTGGTGTGCAGGTCACAACAGAAAATCGCATTATTTCCCCAGTGTTAATCTGCACCACAACTAGCAACTGAGTATTTGTCTTCTATGCTTTTTTACTGACAATGCTTTATTACTATAGTGATGGAGGCAAAGAAGAAATAATAGTTCAGTATTGGATTTCTTAGGATCTTAAATGTGTCCCAATTTTTCCATCAGCTGTGTCTGAAGAACTCATGAAGAACACAGATGATCATTTGTCTCAGGCTGGCATGCTTGTTCACTACATACCCTGCTTACCGTACCATAGCAAAGTAAGAGGTTAGGAGCCAAAATGCTTGTGGGAGAATCTATGTAGTCTTCCACCAGCTGACTAAATCCACATGAGATAGTGCACAGGATTCCAGAAGCGCCTGTCTTGTGCTGGACACTGAGAAGGAATTTTGTGCAGGTGATCCCACGCTAACATTCATTCATTGTATTTGTAGTGCTGTCCCACACTCATAACTCAAACCCCTCAACACAATGGCTTAAAAAGAAACAGCCTTGCTCTGAAGGAATTTTACTTTGATGTAAGAGAAAATAGTCCTACCTGTCCATTAAAACCAGCCCCATCAGTAGATTTGAGAAACTCATTGTAAACTTGATTTGCTCTACTGATCACCATGGCAACTGCATCCTGGTACTGAGGAGATGAAACAGCCAGCAAAGGCAAGGCAGCCAGTGGGATGTGGTCTTCACTGCTGCTGAGACAGCTCTCATCGTAGCTGTAGGGATTTAGGCTAGAAAAGGACATGTTACCATCAGGAAAACTTCAAGAGGCAGGACACAGCATTAGAGAATGAGCAGTTACTAACAGAAATGGGTTGGGCTATTGCAGCTCACAATGAGCGAACACAGGAAGGATTATTTTCTCATAGAACACAACTGCTTAAAAAAACCAAGGCATTACTGCTTTAGGTGAATGGGATCACACTAGAAGGCATTTCTGTAGTTAAACATACTTGGTGCAATTGCTCTACATACAACTAGACAAAATTTTGAATGGCAATGACATGATTACATTTCAGCTTTTGTTTTCCCCCCATATAATAACTCACTACACCAGAGAGCAGGATCCAACCACCACAATGGACCAGTTTCCTAGAACGCAAGTGTGACAGGTGTATTGTTCAAAAGCATATAAAGACATTTTTCCCAGTGTCCAATCTTTTCAAAAGAATGAAACAAAGCTGCACACATGCTGAAATCACAGTAAATACTTGCATAGTAACATCTGGCAAAAAGGAGGCAACTTGATTGAAAATGCAACCTTTTCATGCTTAGAAAAACAGAAATCAAGAAAATCTGATTCTCTCCTCCCCTCACCAGAGTTCAACAGTTAATCCTGGTTTGCACTTGCAGAAGAGTTGAAGCAGTCCCAAGAATATGTGTTTCTTTCTCCTTTCTCTATCGTGCCATTTAAAATATTTATGTTGTGGAAAGTAATGTTACTTGAAAACATTCTCTGATTCAATGAGTGAATTTCAAGACTGAAAAAGCAGCTGAGGAAGAGCAGCTACTGAAGTGGATACATCCATTAAAAATGTTTTTTAAAGCAAATTCATCCACTTAGAAAAGGATGAAAGATCGTTGCAAGTCTTGCAGTCAGCAAAAGGTTAAGAATGATTTGCAAAATTTCATTATGAAATATACGGGTCACAGAAAGCTATTCAAAACCACAACGCAAAACCAAACACCAGGAAATACAAATCAACTTACCTGGAAACAAGAGAGAAAGCTGCTGAACAGATTGCTGGGCAGGGAACAAGTCTCATTAAGATGTGGCCCAAAGAGGCAGGGAAATGGGCTCGGGTCACTTTCTCAAACACAGAACTGAAGGTGTTGATGTCTGCCAGCTTGCTGCTGTGGTCTCCACTTCCTGTGTCTAATATGTTCCCCCCATGTAGGATCAAAATTAACACATGAGTTTTGCAGTTCTGGTGTTGAAGTCCTTCCTGTGAGAAAAACAGGAAATAAGGAGGAGGCATTTTTATGGACTTTGTTAGTTTACTTGGTGTCAACATTAGCAGTGATTTTTTTTTTCTCCCACCCCCACTGTGATAATTTTGTGATATTTGCTTTCACTGGAGTGGGTGGGGGCGTGTGTGTGCATGTGCGCATGTCCTGTGTTCCATTTAAATCAAGTACGTCTGAATCATATAGAGCCCACTATGCTCTGACACAAACCCTGTGCAGCACAGATTTAGGTTTCAGATCAACAAAGATTAAGACAGCTTTGTGTACATCAGAAGTTACTTTAAATACTCTGAGACTGGAGAAAAATTCCAACCTCCACAGGCAGCGTAAGCAATCATCTGTCTAGGTATCCTAATGATTGCTTCATTTACTCATTCAAATCACAAGTCCAAAATAGACAAATTTCTCTGCAAATGAAAACATTCAGCAAAAGCAGACAATACCGTTATCTCAGACTTTTAACACTGGCAGCTTCTTATTAAAATGAAAGATGGTGGTAATTTACCCAGACACTTAATGAAAAAGTAAAAAAATGCATCATTGCTGATATCCATAAAACTCACAAACAAATTTATGAATGTGTAAATAGGTGCATACACAGACAATAATCAGCATGCCTTGTTGAATAACTAAGATATTTCCTACTTGAAACTGGAAAAGCATTTTGAATGTCTCACAATTTCACCTTTTTTTCCTCTTTACCCCTTGAGACTCATGTGCACTCAAAGAACTCAGTAATAATGAAAAGATTAGATTTTTTGTTTTTAGATCTTGATTGCTATTTTCTTCTTCACTTTGGATAACATGATTCCTGAAGGTTTCTAGTTCCTGACAAAATATGAACATGCAGCAAAAACAACAGCAATATTTTTTGTCTAAGGATCATTAAATGTTAGATTGGGTGATTTACTCAGAATCAGGCAATGTTCTGGACAGTTTATTATCAAGTTCTGGAGTGAAGGTAAATGGGTAAGTTAAGCACTCATATAATGGTGACAGAGAAATGGCTGAAAATGAGAGAATTGTAGGTTATTCCACTATCTCTGTTCAGCCCATGAATTTTAGTATCCAGTAGAAGTATTCATTGTGAAGGCATTTTGCTGACCTGACCTGTATCTGCTTAAATACAGGAGAATCATATAAGCATTTTTCAGGTTCCACTTTTCCATGCACTGATTTACAATCTCCTTCTCCATAAGGTTTCATTCCAGTTTTCAGAAGAGAAATTTAACTCCCTTTAGAAGCTAAATGTAGCTCCTTCCAAGGGCAATGCCTGCTTGTAAATAAGCAGCACAGCTGAGGAGATGATGGAACTGAAAGCTTCAAAAAGCAAAAATTCAAGTGGGTCAGTATTGCTGAAGTCACTGGTATGAGAAGTCTCTCAGCTGGATTTAACTGGTATCTTTCACAGGAAGACTCAAAGGGAATAAAATTAATTTGCCTCTCAGCAGTAGCTCAGCCATGACTTAGAGAAGGTGCTCAAGGACTAATCAACTGGACATCTGAAGTCAATCAATGACTGTCATCATTTTCAGGAGGTTGTAGGACTGAGCTCTTCAAAAGTGGTAAAGCAGACATTTCCATTATCTGTCCTACGTGTGGACAGAGGACCTTAATCAGTTTGCTGGAAGGAATACAGTGTGTTGAGATTCTTTCCTGCTTCTAAGAAAAGGCAATTCTGTTATTATCAATTTCATGACTGCTGCTTCACAAAACCTGCGTTTCCAGTTAATTACGAAGCAGACATAACAATTTCTCTTCAGAAAACTGAGTCCTATTTCCATCTAAGCATGCAATGTCTAAAAATTTGTGATAATTTTCAGTGATTGCACGTGCACCTACTAAACAAGGGAAAAACACGCTAAGCCATCAAATGAGTTTACAATTTCATAATACAATATGACAGTATTTTCACCTGTCTACTTGAAAATCAGCACAGCTTGTTTTAGGAAACAATCTCACCTCATTGTCCTCATGTATTTCAATACTGCCTTGTGCAGGGAACCTTTGTTTTCTTAAAGAGGCTCTATATAATTCACCTGAAAGGAAAAGAGACATATTAGTCATATAAGTATTTCTATGCTACATCTTTTACAGACATCTATGGAGGTAAGGCACATTTCTAATTTCAAGAGAGAAAGTTCTGTTCACACGAAATCCTGTAGACAAACAGAACAATACACAAGGTTTCTTGCAGGCCTACATATTAGAGGCTCTTCTATTCTTAATAGCAACATACAGAACAGGATTCAGGTCCTTCTACAGAGGCATGTAGTGCCAGTACAGCTGCTGTTGATCATCTGTGCCTTTCTGAAGCAGCAGCAGAAGAGGTCACCTGAGGTCCTGCATCACTCCGCTCATCCCATAAAGGTATCTTAGATACTTTGGTATGTCCTGTAAGCTGAAAAATAGGAAGTGACATTGCAGAGAAACACACTGCTTTGCCAATACCTTTTCATAACAGGATCATGCTTCCAACATCTTCAATTATAAACACAACAATGTAAGTTTCTCCATTGACTTTGGAGCATGACCAAACAGACTCAAAGGCCTACTTGTCTGCTCTTTAGGCAGTCTGGCTGGGCAGCAGCCTGATGTAAGTGGTGAAAAATTCCTGATACCAGCTTTAAGACTATGAGATTGTCCACTGTCTTGCCTTGGGAAAGAACACTTAAAAAGCTTTTCTTTGCAGAAAGCGTGATCAAACGCTGGAACAGGTTTCCTAGAGAGCTGTCAATGCCCCAAGCCTGTTGGTGTTTAAGAAGCATTTAGACATTGCCCTTAACAATATGCTTTAACTTTTGTTCAACCCTGAAGTGGTCAGGCAGTTGGACTACATGATCATTACAGGTTTCTTCCAACTGAAAATATCCTATCCTATCCTATCCTATCCTATCCTATCCTATCCTATCCATTTTTACAGCTGGCTGTGAAAAAGCGTGACCTCTGAACAAATCTTCTCTGGCTTTAAGGTCAAAGAAAAAGATGATACACCACTATCCACTTCTTTTTTGCACTTCTTCTTCATTGAAGAAAATTGCTTAAGGCTCTTTCTGGTCCCTTCATAATGCAGTATTTTTTTTTTTTTCTGCTGCTGCATCTTAGTTACCTGGGAAACAGCTGTAAGATGAAATTTGATTAACAAATGTTTTTGTGGTTAGTTCTTTGGGGAGGGCAAATGTGCTTTTCCCTCCGACAGTGATGAAATTCCGGACAAGATGTGAATCCTATTCCTGTAACAACTCCTCCTCACTCTTATGGGAGGGGAGGAGGAGGCTTTGAAACCCTCCTGAGTGATGATGCTAGAAATTTGTTACTTAAAATTTCAGCTGATTGAGTGCTGCAGTCTTAAAATTCCATGCATCTCACATGTTAGCTGTTCCTAGAGAAACTAGGAAGCCTTCCTCCCTCCATGACAGACACAAGTTTTAGGAGTTAAAGAGAGATGATTGTACCAAATAATAATACCAAAATAGAAAACAGACAGCTTTCAGGATTTAGACACATTTACCTCTGTTTCTTCTAGCATGCCAGAAGAAAATAAATACACCACATAATGCTATAGTTGGCTCAGTTTACTTTTTCTTGGCATTAGGAGTTCACACCTTCTTTGAGGTTCCATGCCATTTGTCTACAGGCAGTCTGCTAGACCTTAAGAGAGTGGAATGTAATTTTCACCTCACCAAGAACACTGCTTAAGCAGGGTCTGGCCAGGTTATTCTAAAAGCCCTGAATTTAGTCCAAAACACATTTTGAACATTCCACTCTTCTGCATTAGGACTGAGAGTGAATTCTACAACACATTCTACCAATATTATCCCCTATAGCCACTGGAAATTTATTTAGCCCCCGTGTCTACACTTCTCTGTATTTAAAATTGAGGCAATTATTCTTGCCTTTCTGACAGGAAAGGATTTAATGTATCAGTAATTTAATACTTGTATAAAACAAAAGAGTACAACAACAAAACCCACAACATCAGAAAGCAAACCTAACAGAAACATCATAAACCCTAAAATTCCACCAAATGCAACTGCTTTCTGAAATTCTCTGCAATTTAATGCTGACCTCATTATTAAACAACTATGTCAACAATACAAAATTTATAATTTCCATTTTTGGGGAGATCATCAATTTAAAAACATTTAAATTAAACTAAAGCAATTTAAAACTTAAGTCTTCATTATAAAAAACCAGCAGAAGCTGTTGAGCATTTTTTTGTCAGGACCATGTATCAGCCCATTGAGAATTACCCTAGTAGTTAAATGGCTCTTAGTAACATGTGGTACCAAAACAAAATTAGGTGAGGTAGGTGAGTCCAAACAGAAAGTGACACTTGCCTACTGCTTACCAGATGCTGAACTATAAGGAAGACAGCACACAGTCCTAAAATAAATGCAACCCCAATAGAGAAATTGCTTTTCAGTCTAGCAGTCAACAATCAGGAACAGTGGCTACCATCTAAACCAACTTATTTAATGAGTGATATACCAAGTATTTCTGCAGACAGAAACATATACTGCTAACACAGATACCAGTGAACCAGTGTGTCTGGCAGGGATTGTTTCAGACTCAAATTCCCACTGGAACTGGTATATAAATAAACATATATACACATGCATACATGTTCACCAGTGATTTAGAGAGGCCCTAAGCAAGTCCTGCACCTCTAGCTTTGCCTGAAGTAACTCGTTGCCCTGTCTCTTCATGTGGAGTACATCAGATCTCAAGATTGCCATGAGAAGAAAGCCAGGTGAAAGGAAACACTCTGAGTGATTCAATACCCCAAAGCAGGCATGAAAGGCAGGGGTTTGATACATGACCAAAAAATAAGTTAGTACCCTGAATCTAGGAGAAGAGAATTTGTATGATCATTCCCAAACTTCAGAGATCATGAGGTAAAGTTCAAACCCATACTAAAAATCAAGCCAGGTCCTCTTTTTTTTATGACACAGACCATTTCAAACATCCCTAATATTTTGCCATGTTAATTTAGAGGAGAAAAAAAAAATTAGAGGAGAAAAAAAAAAGAACTTGTGTTGGCTACAAACCATAAAGTGGCGATAGTCCCAAAAGAGAACTGCTATTTCCATTATCATGCTCTCATGAGAAATGATGCCATTTCTTGCCATCTGCTGCACTATTGCTAGCCCTTTATAATGACAAATCCATCATAAGAAATATGTTCATATGAAGGCTGTGACATATGCTTTCTATTAACAAATGAGAAAGAATACTGTAAATATACTGCAGATGCAGTTTCGCAAACTGCACTGTTTATTAGAAAATAATGGCATGCATCACTGAGCCCAATCCTGCTCTGAAAACCACAACATGAGATTGTTCCTGAGTTAACTACCACAGTTTCTTCATTGAATGAGTCTCATACATACACACGCTACCAGATCTCGTAAATGACTACTATAGAGCACAGGAGAAGAAGAAACACACAGGATTTAGCTGAGGATCTCGACTCAAAATGCTCCACAGCTCCAGTTAGCAGACCAGGCCAGATGGGAAAAGTATGATTTCCAAAAGGGAAGGGGTTGGCACCTAGTGACAGCATGTCCTTACAAACACAGCTGCAGGAATAAAGAACCGACATTTCACTGTGAACTCCAGGAAGGTAACGGACAATGTCCGCAGAGAGAACTGTGATGAAAGAAAACACCCCCATTAACACCATACACTTCTGTAAGTCAATTCCTGCTCTTTAGCAAGCAATGCAAAAGCATAGAAAGATCAAAAGCAGAGCCACATGTAAATACACTCTTTGAAGATGGGCACCAGCAGCAAAGGAACCCTAGCAGTGCCAGGCTTGGCACTACTTTTCATTCTTACCGCACTCAGAAATTTTAACAGCAACACTTCTTGCACCTCCCTAAGCAGAGATGGAAGAAGGAAGTCCAGAGCACAAAGCACTGAAGGCTCCTACACTCCAAATCGAGCCATGTTGTACTGTCTTGTGTGAGCTGCTGTGTACACCAGCAGCTTCACTCTCCAGTGCTCTACCTCCACCACTCCAGCCAACGCTATAAGACAATAATGCATTAAATAATGTCACAGGCACTTTCCTGGTACATTTTAATAATCCATGTTGAAAATAATTAAATTTAAAAGAAAATTTAAAAGCATCATGATCCCTCCACATGCATTTCTCTTCTCAGCGGAACATACCACAAGGCTTGTGCTAGGTAAGAAGTCTACTCTATTACTATCTCTAGTTGTTGAATAGCTTTGGTACAAAGAAAAATGAGAACAACTTCAACTCACGTTGTTTTTCCTGTAGAAAGCCAGATGAGCAAAATGTAGACTCTTCACCTGCAAAAGAAAGAAACCACAACGTAAACTAAAATTGCTTTACATGAACATCAAGTTCTTTACTTTTTCTCCTGTGTTGCTGTAAATATTTTGCAACTGACTACTACTATGCTGATTTCCAAAACCTCCATTGGCTTCTGTGGGAATAGATCAGCACATGACACACTTGACAA
Source organism: Dicrurus megarhynchus (assembly GCA_013399195.1). NCBI lineage: Eukaryota > Metazoa > Chordata > Aves > Passeriformes > Dicruridae > Dicrurus > Dicrurus megarhynchus. Next base: position 81,770 of record VXAD01009452.1, read on the forward strand.
CTGCTGGAATCTATTAATCAAAGTGGTTACACTAGAAGCTAGATTTTACTCTTCATTTCAAGAAAGCCATCATAAAAAAGGAAACTTGTAGGTAGGTAGGGAGGAATCTATTTGATAGAGGAATGTAGGTAGGAATCCATTTGATAACCTGCAGGAATAGTCACCGAGTCTCTTAATAACTAAGAATTGGCATAACTTACCTAGAAATACAAACCAGATTCTTATTACAAATATTTAATTAGCAGCTGTTTAAAGAATATTTCTGTCCTTCCATTCTCTCCCACAGTCCACCCGTCCAAGGAAAGTTGCAAGTACAAAGAGATTTTCTCAGATCTAAATACAAAATCCTAATATACAGAGACATAAGGATATGGGAATAAAGGCCCTTCCTATAGATAAAGTGCTCCTACAGCACTCCGGCCATTACTACCAAGGAGGGTAGACACCTTTGCCATCATTTGACCATGACAAAACCCAAATGTACCAGCCTAAATCTACCTGCACCTACCATCAGAGCTGGGATGAGAACACAGGTCTCTCAATCCCTTCTCTAGGTTCTTTCTTCAGAGGCCCAGGCAACATTTACTTTTTTCCTAGAGCCGACCTACCACTTGAGTACATTCACACATGCGACAGACACAGCACTCTGCTCCTGGGGCACAGCCTGACTCAACAACAGAGTCCTGTTGCATGTGTTTGGCACCAAAGAACAGAACGGCAAATGACAAGGACCAGGGAAGCTGGTGGCCCTCTACGATATGTGAATAAAACTGCATGTGCTGCTGTTGCCTGCCCACTGATTTCCTTGTGTTCAATGAAAGCTTCTGCCTAGTACCTAAGACTATAGAACTTGTCTGCACTGTTTCTCAGTCTCATGAATTAAAAATGCTGTTATGCTAAATCCAACTAGGGTTAATACATAAAGACTAATAATAATGTTTAAGTCCTCTGATGGATGCAGCAGTACAAAGTAAGAGCTCTGCAACTATTCTCTATTTTTTCAGGAGCTCCAACTATCACAGTTGACAATTTGGTTTTGAAGGGAATAAAAAAGAACAGAAAAAATGACAGGCTTTTAATATACAGCAAAGAAATCTCCTTTAGTCCACTCTTTGTGCAAGCTGTACTTGCACTACACTGCTGTACCTCACCTTTGAGGAATGAAAATCATTTGAATTAGCTATTTCCAAACTTCACACATAATCTCTCTTTCATTTTCAGCTCCTTTCCAGGACAGTTCACAGACTGTTGTTCTCCCAGCGAGGTTGGGTCACAACTGTTACCTGCTTTCAGCTTACCAGGGAAGAAATATTAACTGCAATAGCTCATATAGAGTCATTGCTAAGGCAAAGCAGCCATCAGTCATTCCCTTGGGAACAATGTGTGAAGTTCTCAGGAATGTGAGAGCTAAAAGCAAAAACCAGACCTCCATGCCAAGAGCACAGACCAGCCTTCTGAAGTGCTTGTATACACAATTCCACAAATTACAATGTGTAAAACAATGGGTTTCATGAATAAAATTATTTCCCATGGCAGCTTTGAATGGCTGTGCAGATAGAAACTCTCCATCGCAAAAGAACAACTCTCAAGAGATACTGAAGACACATCCACTACAGAACTAAAATTAATTTTTATTTGGTAGGTTTAAGAAACAGACAGTTACTTTATTTTTCATCACACAATAAATTTAACAAATTCTGAAAAAAATGCCACTCCTCTGTCCCAGAATTGAAGGATGATCTGCAATTCCTTGTACTTGCATGTTACTAAAACAAATTAATAAAAAAAAAAAAAATAAGGAAGGTGTTTTTTGGGCAGTGTTGAAACCAGAACAGAAGCCACCTCATTGTCCCACAAAAGATTGGTAACACTAGTAGAAATAACCTTATTTATTCTTCAGAGAAAGCAGCTGCAGGTAAAAATAAGATTCACAAAGTTACCTTTAGTGTCATGCTGTGGTACATAGCCATTACACATACATTAGATTTGTAGAGTGTAGCCATTACACATACATATAGCTGTGCTCCTGAGATGTCAGAGGGCATTTTGTACAATTCATGTCTCTTGTTTTGCTCTCGCCCGGGATTACATCAATAATGGGCTCAGCATTAGAGGATAGCACAGCAGAACAGACTCTTGCGCCTCAGCACCAAGGAGATACCAGGGGAATTGTTCTCTTCTTTCTTCCCTCACACATCCAATCTTGCAATACTGGACAAAAAGGCGCCAGCAAGCTTTATAGTATACATGACTTTCTGCATTCTAATAATCTGAACTCTTGTAACAACATAACCATACCACTGGAACAAACAACATTGATGCTTCTCTTTCGAACATGACTTTCACCTCAGCAAGAATACTGTGAAAATTAACTTCCGAATAGAAAAATCTGTTTTGTTAATTTTTTTTTAAATGCTGTACCAAATGTAACACTAGTGTGAGCATAGATATGTCAAACTTGGGAAAACAGAGGGAAAGGAAAGGAGGTAATATACCTACAGATGGTACGATCCTCTCCATGGGAATGGCAGCCAGGAAAACTCTAAGCCCAGTGAAAATTATGCAAGAACACATGCTGATTTCAGCATGTTGACCGGATCTTAATACAGATTAGGAAATGAAAAGGGAGAGACTGCAAGGAAAGCAATGCTCTCTGCATCAGGACTCAGCTCTCAGATAAAAAATATCTTAGCAGGTAGATTAAGCTTCCTCCATTTTGCATGCATTTTCTGAGTTGTATTCTAGAACACACAGCATCACAAAATTAAATGACGGCAGCTGCACAACACTAGTAACCTGCCCTATTTAAACTGCTAACAGTAGTGATTTGCAGAAATCCAATCCACTGCTTCTCTCCAAAACCTGCAGCTAGAAGTAAAATCTGTTCTTTATATGAGCAATCTGATGTGTTTTGGAATGCTGATGACTATTGTACTTTCCGTATTTCCCTTCTACTGTTCACCAAGCCAAATTTTTTGTTTGCCACTCCTCATATTAATAGGCAGCAGCAGATGCTATTGCAATAAATTTAATAGCAGCATAAACATCACTGTCAGCTATGTAAAAACACCGTTTGATTAATTATGTGACTCCAGGAGGGCATGATGAGGAGGGGTAGATCACATACTGCTGGAGGGAAGGAAGAGAGCAGTTTGTTTACAAGAACATTCACTGTGGACAAAATTAGGCAAGGCAGCCCTCAGAGGAGAGAGACAGAGGGAGAAACACTAGTACAAGGTAAAACTCACTAGAGCAGTCATGAGGGTGTAGAGATTTTTCTGTTACATTGAGTGTTTTGACTATCGTATACATGTTGGAGAACCTCTGAGATGCACGGCAGGTATAACAAAGGGGACTGAATGAGTGAGCCAATGAAAAATGAGACCAGATGAACTCGCTAAAGACACCTTAGTCTGCACCAGTCTTGCCAGAAACACTCGTTTCCTGTGGGAGCTTAATGGATCCAACTCAACATAGCTCATAATTTCAGATACTATGGGTTGGTATCCACATCACAACTGACAAGTCGCTTAACAAAATGTCTAAACCGTGCAATGCAAAAAATTAACCATTCTCATTAAAGTGGGGAATGCTAATTCATGGCCAAGTTGGTGTATCTGAAATATTTTCTTTTTATTGCCTTGACCTATTAATTAACTTTTTTTTAAACGTGAGAATTGCAAAATTCAACAAAAGAAGACCAACACAGAATTATGCTGAATTATTTTATACTCAGGAAAGAATCAAGTGAGAAATAAATACATAATTTTCCCACTATTATACAGGAAAATTACACAAATATACAAATTATACAAGGAAGAAGAACAAGAGAAAAAAATCCAATCTTGCTTGAAAAAATTGACCTTAAAGATCAAATTAACAGCTGCATTTCTGTCATACTTTGCAGTTAACTCAGGGCTGATTGCTAGCACCTTAGCATTGCTGCTTGCCAAAAGTGCATTTAACCACTGCACAGGGAGCTGCAGGCTCTGCTTTGCTCCTAACCAAGCACCATATGTACATGTTTAAACACTGTACAACCTTTATTATTGACTTAAACCAGGACTAATTTTATTTCACAAGAAACAATAGATGGTTTTCAGAAAGACTGCAAGGTCTTTCTCCTTCTGCAAAAACATCAACCTGAAGAATGATGTAGCTAAACCTTCCTCTTACACGTAAGATTTGTACCTATTGTGCAACAACCCAGTTGAAGATTTGATGAAGAAAAATCTCCTGATGTTGATTAATTACTTCTCTCTCACAGTAATGTTTCTCCAAAATACCAGACTAGTTAAACTCTTAATTTGATGGAAATTTAAAGCAATACAGTTCCACAGACAAACTGAAAACTGTTTATGTCCTACAAAGTAATAAAATAGCAATTACTTTCTCATTTGCTTTCCTATCTCTACCTTCATCTACAGGGCAAGATCACAGTAAATTTTTGAAGCAGCTGTCAGTGTATCCTACCCTTCTGACTGGTATTGTCTTACCTCACGCATTACTTTGGCCTAACCAGAAATTCAAGAAGTCTGGGACAAGACAAAGGCACTTTCATACATGCTTAATGCTCTAAAATGCCCAATACATTTCTGGGAGCTTAGTGCACTCTGAAAAGCTACTCCTTGTGCAGTCTGCTCAAAATAAAACCAAACCTTCTCAAACAGAAGAATCACTGTCATTGAGTTAAGTCTTTCTAGCAGCCTTGTGCACACAAGACAACAGAAAACATGAATTCCAACCTCCTGCCATATAGTCATATAGTTTAGCTTTAGGTTGTCCTGTTAGGAGCAGAGAGTTGGACTTGATCCTTATAGGTCCCTTGCAACTTGAGATATTCTATGATTTTATAAATTAGCTTACTCCACAGATGTATATCAAACTTAATCTTAACCAAAAAAGTTATTCTAGCCTTCCAGTTCTGTTCAGTGCCTTGTGGATATTATGACAGGAGAACAGAAAGAGCAGTTGAAGGAATCAACAAGAAATGGCCCCTGACACTCTTAGAAACTGGCTGCTGCACATATAAACCAGACTTTTTTTCCCCTTACTCTAGATGGGGAAAAAATGAGATCCGAAAGACATGATATTAGAGAACAAAACAAACAAACAAAAAGATCACTCAGTGATGCATTTACTGCACTTAAAATCTCAGGAAATATTTTTTTAAAGGGAAGTTACAAAGAGCAGATAGAGTAGTGGGGAGTCATAGTGCAGGTCATGAATTCAACAGCATTTTATAGTCCACTGAGAAACACAAAGCTTGTAATTTAAAAACAAAAATCAGTAGAAATCGAAAAGTTCAATCCTAGGTGGTGCAGAAAGGGAAGGAATTGCAGGTTTCCATACACAGACCAAATACAACTTGCACAACAGTAGCATCTCCCAGCTCCAAACCACTACCTTGTAACGGGGTGGATATGAAGAATAAAATTGATCTAAATCAGCAATTCAAATGACTCCCAGAAAGAAAGCAATATTCCTGTCAGCACTACTTTCCAGATAGACAATCAATTTGGTAAAAGATGAAAAGATCTGTGTAACCTAGTCTTGTGCAATGGGACCAAGAAAGGCCTTTCACTCACCTCATATGAAAATTTCCAGTTGTGAAAGCTGATCATGTCCATGTATTTTGCTGGTAACCAGTAAAGCAATCCATCAGTCTGTATGTGTGGCATATGAAGCACAGGAAAAGTGAATTTCACAGGCATTTTACAGTCAGTTATGTTTTAAACAACTAAAAATTAAATCGTATTTTTTCAATATACCTGAGAATTCATCCTAATTTGAAGCATTTTAATTCAATTAACTGGACTTGCAGAGTAAGATAGTAGCACGTTGCTGACAAAATTGACTAATGGCTCTTAAAATTTAATTAGGGTGGATTAAATAAATAGTCATCATTTGTGGCAAGCTTTATTATAGAAATGACATTGTTATTTGTTTGCTTGCTTGTTTATTTTCTACAAAAATACCAAATATGGCCTTTTTTTTTTTTTTTTTTAAAATAAATTAGGTTTTAAAACAAAGAAACAGTCAAGATTCATTGGGGCTTTGCCTGTTTCACTTTTTTTGTGTGCGTATGTGTGGGTTTCTGTAGCGTTTACATTTCGGAAAACTCAGGCTGAGCTGGCAAGGAAGATGACCAGCCTGGCTGATCAGAGAGCTTTGGCTCAGGGGAAAAAAGAGAGTGCATCACCTTTGAAAGAAGGGGCAAGCAACTGGGGAGGACTACAGGGCTGTTGCGAGGTTACACAGGGAGAAAATTGGAAGGGCTAAAGCTCAACTAGAACTTAGTCTTAAAACTACTGCTATAAAAGACAACATTAAAGGCTTTTTACAATATGTCAGCCATAAAAAGAGGGCCAAGGAGAATCTCCATCCTTTACTGGATGCACAGGGAAACATTGTGACAAATATTGTGACCAAGGGCCCAGAGGAAAGGAGCCCGCTTCCGGCTGGACTTGTGGTCTTAGATAATAGCCTGGTTGATTTTTCTCTTCAGCAGGCCAGTGGGCATGCAATGGTAGGACAAGAGAGAATGGCTTTAAACTGAGAGTAGGTTTAGTTTGGATATTAGGAAGAAACTAATGCCTCTGAGGGTGCTGAGGCACTGGCACAGCTTGCCCAGAGAAGCTGTGGCTGCCCCATCCCTGGAAGTATTCAAGGACAGGCTGGATGAGACTTGGAGCAACCTGGGATAGTGGAAGGTGTTCATGCCCATGGCAGGGAGTTGGAATGAGATGGCCTTTAAGGTCCCTTCCAATGCAAATCACTCTATGATTAAGTACACCTTCTGGTGAAAGACAGAAATTATGCGCTCCTGAGAAACACAAGTCATGCAAGAATACCCAGTCAAAAAAAAAAAAGAGATTGAACACACCAAGTTTCAGATGTTATTTAACTCGGTCACATATTACAAAGACGTATATTTCTCTTCCTTAAAAGAAATAACCAAACAAAAACATGCCAATTACCTATTTTCCCACAACTACACCACAAACTCACATTACTGCAAATATCTTGTTACTGTGATTTTAATACATAATCTAAACCAACCATTTCAACCTTCCTACTCACACATCCATGTTTCTGAAGATCATCTTCACATCTCTCTAAATTTCTATAGGAAGCTTTTTTAGGAAAAAGCTATCCACAGACAAGAAAGATGTACAAGCACTTTCTCTTCGCTGCTAGACAAACTTTCCTTCAAGATGTCTCCCACCATCGTTAAAGACAAAAGCTCTCTTTCTACCCATGTCAAGGACAGTAAGCAAAGCTGACATATACAATCCATTCCTATCACACTACTAAGTAATTAAAACCAGTGTGTTGGGGCAAATAGACAAAGGAAATTGATGAAGATCACATTAAGATCTCAAGCTTGGCATTTGCTAAATTCTGAAATCTTGGCTTTGTAAACTTGGTTCTAGGATATTCAGCAACGGTAATGAAATACAACCTGTCCTATAATTTCTGGTAAAATGGCCAAGAATCAGAGCTGTTCAGCAACACTGGTTGGTTCACTGAGGACAGGCAGAAAACCAGTTACAGAAAAAAGAGAAGCTCAATACAAGAAAAACTTCCAAGCATGCCTATTTTATTAGATCTGACGAAAAAAAGAGGTCTGATGTTGCAATGTAGCCTGCACAAAGTTATACAGTAGTTTTGTCTATGTTAATGACCCAGCAAATGCCAACTGCTTCTGCTCCCCAGTAAGGAAGGCAGAAGTAAATAAAATTCCCTAGCGTGGAAGTTACCAGCTCGGGAAGGGCAGTCTGATCTACTAAAGCTGCAGAACAACGCAACCTTTTTCTCACTACTGTTCCGTGTAATTAAAGCTGGTTCATGTCCATGGATGTGTGACACTGGTCAGCTGGCAAAGCCCAGGTATCCTGGCATGGAGCTGCACTGCCCATTCCTTGGCAGCTGCATGTTTCTTCTACTCTTTAGAAAAATAAAATGAACTGAGGGAAGTGGGGGGAAGAGGTGACAAAATGAAGGCTGAAGAGCTGAAAAGCCTGCTGGCCGTATATGGAGACTGAATCATAACAATACAGATAAACTCCAACTGCACTGGCAAGCATTTATTATCTCCCTATGGAGCTCTGTGGTTCTTCATTCACTTGAGACATTTCTGGATTCTCTCATATTTTAATTTGTGTGTGAGAGAGAAAAGAAAAAAGAAATGGTATGCTAAGCTCTTATAATACTTTCCAGCTCTCAAGCCCACATTTACAAAAGGCCAAAATAACAAGAGATAGCAACTGAGGGAGAGAGGACAACCCTAGTATTCACATGACCTTATTTGAAGTCTTATGCAGGTTTGGTCTCAAACAAACATGTCTTGACCTCATGAATAATGCATACTCCAGCATTTTTCCTCAGGATTTCACCCTTTAAAATGCTGACATAGGTTTAAGTTTACATGTTGATTACTAGCTTGAATTGAATGACATTTTTTTCTGCAAAAAGTATTTGCCTGGTTTGCAAGTTAACATGTATAGTAATCTCATTTCCCACCATAAAAAACTCAAGTAATGCAATATAAAGCATATACTAAATTCTAAGTATACAAAAAGTCTTCTTCACCTTACCTCAACTTACCTTCACTGCACTATACAAAAACAGACCAACAATAACTTTGACCTTAGAAACACTAACAATATATATTTAAAGTAAGGATATGATCTCAAGATAGCTGGAGGACTAAAATCCACCAGGCTGAATTCGTTCCTAGTGGTGAGTACGTGCAATTTCCCTTCATGTAATGGACAGAATACTTTGCACCAGGAGTTCATTTAAATGCATAACTATGATGTGCTTACGCCTTTATCCTAAGTCCCAGATTCTTACTGGTGTATCAGTGCCCATTTCCCACTCCTTTCACTGGTACATAGTTACATATATATTTACATAAAAATGGCCCCAAATACCTGAAAGTATGTGTCCCCATAGAAATTCCAGATAAGGATTCATTGACTTTAAGGAGCCAAATAACCCGGTGACAACAAGAAGTCTCTCACACATTGAATACAAGAGAAAGTAAGTTTTAGTCTTGTAATCTGTCTCATACTTGTTCAGCTGAGTCCAACACTGACTTCCCACTGAAGCCAATAAATTTGTATTACTAGGTCTGACAAAGTTTTCTCCTGAAAGAGATCATTGCAATTCATTTCTCAGTACTAAAATGCTACTTACATAGCCAGGTAAATCTTTTAACTATGAGATGCTGTAAAATTACATTACTTCTGTAGAGTATTTACATAGTATCTAAAAACGAATTGCTTCAGTAGTCAGATGTTCTTGTTAACTCTAAAGAAATATGTAATACAAGCTAAACATTACCTTGATTTTCCTCAAGCTTCCCAATTGTTTCTATCTGCTCAACAAGGTCATTTGAGTTCCACTGGCTCATGCCTATGAGAATAGCACTTTTTCCTTCCACCATCTCTTCTGTAACAGGAAAAAGAATAGAATAAATTGCTGTGACAAACAAGAGAAAAAAGACAGGGTGAGAACTAGCAATTGAGAGAGAAATAAACACTCATTAGAGCCGCTAATGGGAACAGATAACAGGTTATGCAGGACTGTCCAGGACAGCTTCTTGCCTACTCATATGATCTACAGAGATCCTATATGTTTCACAGATTATGTGCAGGAAAAACATGGAAAAGAGAGGACTGTCTGAATTTTTTCTCTTACCTTGAGCGGTCACTGTAAAACAAAGTTTATAATAATCACTTGAGTGTTTGAATGGTTGGTTGGTTTTGGGTTTGTTTTTTTTTTTTTTTAATTTTTTTGTTTGAAGAACACTCAAAAGGCAGAGCAGAGGGAAGTGGGGACACGCAGACCAGTTCAAGGCTTTTCAAGAATGTTTTTTCCCCTTTTATCAAAGCCACCTGTGCTACATAAAGCTTTACATTTTCATCTAGGGACACAGAGACATAATGGAATGGAACCAAGCTCACAGCACAGAGAACCATCTCTTTTATTGAGATCCCATCCAGGAAGTGGGGTAGGAAAGCACAAAACACAACCTGTAGACAGATATTCACTCTCTTTCTTAAAAAAACAAACCCAAAACCAAACAGGCCTAGAAGCTGTAAGAAAATATTTTCCTTCAATTTAACAGCTATTTAGCAAGAACGGTGCGTTAATCCTTTCTGAATACATTTACTAAAAGCACTTCAGCCTGGCTGGATACAGCCCAGAATGGTCTTTGTACCTAGGGCAAGCACACGGGAAAAAAAATAAGTAAAATAAGAAATAACAGTTCTTTACTTATTAAGGCAGATTCAGAGAATGGGTCAAATTCTGTCCTCTCTTACTGCCTTTTGTAGAGAGAATGGCTCTAATATGGGAGTAAACACAGAATTATTTAGCCAGGACATTTCTGGCTAAAATAATCATTTTCAAACACCTACCTTGCAGTAGGCCTCTAAATGATTTAAAAATTTATGTTCTTTTATGTCTCTCATATGTACCTCTCTCATTTAGAGGGATCTGGGTACTGGAGAAAGATGGATCTGTATAAAGGACTGTATAAACCACTTCATAGTCACCACCATATCTTATCTCTCCGTATGTCATACCTTTTATAAACAAACAAGGATTAAGGTTATTTATCAGAGAAGCTGGATCCAGCAAAGCCCCCTGAGACCTGATGCAATCTCAGCTGCTTCCTGAGGCAGAGAGAATCAACCACTTAGCACAGCATTTTGCTCAGGTTTTTGTCACTTTCTCTCAAAGGCTGATTTATTTGAAGTTCTATAAGGAGGAAGGGAAGGAGCCATGGTGGTTTTGGTCTCTTCCCTCCCTCCCTCAACAAGTGATTTTAAAATCAATGTGAGTATGACGGGTATTTTCAGTGATATTTTGTGCTTAGTCCTCACTGCTGTTCCTCCTGCCAACTGGAAGTAACAAGAAGTGTCTTGCCCCCCTGAGCCTCACACCAGCCCCTCAGTGCAGTTGCACAAATACAGATGGAAAAGTGTTCAAATTAGCAGCAGCACAGAACAAACACAGCCCTAAAGACCTCCTTAAGGCCTAGTGGTGAGTGTCTGGCTGACAGGTGTAACATTTTATCCATAGATAAAAATGGGCAGTAATGGTTCTCTGCTGTAGATTTTGTTTTTCTGTTTTATTCTTCTTGAGCAAAGTACAGTGTTGGCATTGGAAGACCAAGCAGCAGCAGCTCAGCCGATGGCCCGTAACACAGGCAGGTGTGTGCAGCAGGCACAAAGACCAGAGAAAAGAACTGAAAACAACTGAGAGACACGTGCCTCCAGGGCTGCGTTACGGAAGATTTTTTTTCAGCTTAAAGGCTGTGCGGCAGGTGTGTGGAGAGATCAGTATGGGGATGTTTGCCCGTCTGTTGTGGAAGTCTGATAAAATGGCCAAATGGGAATGTGCAAGCTTCTTTGAGCAGCTTTTCAAATATGAGGAAAAATGCTAGTTAACTGTGGAATTTCATATTCTGACAATTTTGTGATGATATATTCAGCTGTAATTTTCATCTTCTGTGATCAGAGGTATATTGCAGTTAAATTATAAGGTAGTTTCCTGCACCAAATATCATTTTACACGTTGACACTGTAAAATTCCTGCCTAACTTATGGCATGTCACATGGAAAGCAAGAAACAAAGGAAAGCTGGGCAATATAAAACAGTAAAATACTATTTCTCCCTTGTATGGATTTCACTAAATTAAGCAGTTAGCCATGACAGATGAATCAACAGTCAAAACATGTACAGCTGCTTCATCTCAAACACAGGTGCTTGAGTCTCTGTTTACAAGGCTGCGAGCCAGAAACTTCTTTGTTTGAGAAACTGAGATTTGACCCCAGCTGTTTTTCAGAATACAAAAGCAGCTCACTACTGTCATGTTTTAATGGTGCCCACGGCTGTGCCCACTGTTTCCTACTTCAGACTGTCTATGAAGTACAAATTACACATGGGTAGATGTGGGACAGCTGCCAGATTCTCCCATGAAGAAACTCCACAGTACTCAACTCCAGCTGCACTGTGCAGCTGCAAGAATATCAAACATTGATGAAGTACCCTGTGTAAGTACCAGAGAATGGGTGAGAAATTTTGTTAAGAAACACTGCAGAAATGTTATACTGGAGACTGAAGAAGGGTATCAAGCTACCTCATTTTTAGGAGGTGAAAGCCACAGTCTCTCTCCTGGCCAGGTTTCCCTCACTCCAGCACAAACAAACTCCTCTTGTTTCTTTGGTGCTAAATTTAATCTACTGATAATGCCAATTACTTCAGCCGATATAAATGTTTTCCTCTATCAAAGACACAAGCTCCCTTATCACCAAGAGAGCTTCTGAGTGTAGAAACGCCTTCTGCCTCTTTTGCTAGTATTTATGCTTGTGTGTACATTTATTTTCCTGACATTTAAACACTTATTTCTGAAAGGCTGTTTGGGAGAAAGCAGAGATGATACTAAATTAGGAGGACTATGGACTGCCTCAAGGGTAGCAAGGCCTTGCAGAGAGATCTGAATAGACCACAGAGCTGGGCAATCACCAGCCATATGAAATTTAACATGTGCAAGTGCTGGATTCTGCACCTGGGATGGGGTAATCCTGGTTATACCTACAAACTGGGGGAGAAGAGGCTGGAGAGAAGCCCTGCAGAAAGAGATCTGAGGGTTTAGGTTGATGGCAAATTGAGTATGAGTCAACAGTGCGTCCTGGCAACCAAAAGGGCCACCAGCGTCCTGGGGTGCATCAGGCACAGCATCCCCAGCCAGCTGATGGAAGGCGACTGTCCCGCTCTGCTCTGACGCAGCCTCACCTCGAGTCCTGTGTCTAGTTTTGGGCACCATAATACAAGAAAGATCTCAAGCTACCAGAGAGCATCCAGAGGAGGACAACCACGATGGTGAAAGGCCTCAAGACCAAGGTTAATGAGGAATGATTGAGGTCCTTTGGTTTGTTCAGTTGGGAGAAGAGAAGACTGAGGGGAGACCTCATTGCAGTCTGCAACTTCCTCAAGGTGGGCTATGCAGAGGGAGGTGCTGATATCTCTCTGGTGACCAGTGACAGGATACGAAGAAATGAAAATCTATCTAAACAAAACTTGATTTGAAGAGCATTTTTGCAAGCCAGCTATCAAGTAATCTAAACTTGGAAATACTTGTGTCAACTCAATATGGACTATGTCCAGCAAATTCCAAGTGCATTTCTTGTTCTCAATCTACAATGCATGCCTCACCAACTCCAAAAATGCAGGCATCAAACTGACCTCTCAAAGCATTATTGAACAATGGATCTTGATGATTCAAAAGAATATTCCATCAAGCACAGCAAGTGATCATACTCTAAAGACAGAATCTAATCATATTTTTGATCTATTCACATCAAAGGAAACTACACCATCTAAATGTCTGAAACATCATAATTTTAGTTCTCTTTTTGGAGAAAAAACCTGAAGTATGATTTGGTGCTCAAAGTTACAACTCCAGCTTCACAGGGAATTTTGAAACATTGCTGAAATCATCATGACAGCTATTTTAAGCATGCAGGAAAACACTGCAAAGCACAAAGGCAGTGTGGAAAAAAATCAGCATAGGCTATATTTCTTTTCTATTTCCAACTCTTCCACTCACTAAAGCTTAAGATTTAAATGCAGCTTGAACAATTTGGGTATCCTATTCTCATTGAATACCCAGTGGGAACAGATCACCATCTCTCATTCTCTTCATGCTTAGACGTCTCCAATGCACATTTAATTTTGATCCACACAAGTAATTTATCGGGTATTATTATCTCTCACTAAAAGTCTGTTATTAGGGGATTAACAGCTCCATAACAGATGTTGTTCATTATCTTTACATAGCAGTGACTTTTTATTTCAAGTAACTATTATAAAAATGATAGCAACTGTCATTACAAGCATTTCAGACTACACAGACTACTTTCGACATTAAAACTTAAGTACTTAAGGAAAGCTCTACTACACAATAACAATATACTTTACACACAGCATTCTGTGCTCATAAACTATGAGTACCATGACATTTCTCCAAAATATATTTAAGATATAATACATAAAATATTATACATACATAGTGGACAGCATTAGAAATGGAAACATTATTGAACAGGCATTCTGATTTTAAAGTCTCCAAGAATATTTGGGATTAAGATTTTGTCTTCCTTTTTCCCCAAGTCTTTCCAATTCTGATTGTGCATAATTTTCTGTATTCCTCATTTTCAGAGCCTGGGTACTCTGAAAAAATTAGATTTAAAAAATCCCCTTCAAATGACACACCTCAAATTCACAGTACTGAAGCAGTCCAATGCTGACTTTGGTTTTAATTTGATAGGGATGATTAACATGCACGAACTCCAAGAAAAGGATAACTTTCCTCACATCGCTGAAGCATTGTGTCAATCTGGTGCAGTAATAACTTACTGCCTATACATTAGTATCACCATCTGCACTGAACAAAACAAGAAACATACCACAATTGCCAGAAGTGACGACATGCTGGATAAACTCATAGGTCTTTGCACTGATCAACAATCAAAGTATTTTAAATAAATTTTGAAAGCATCAAAATATTGAAAATGGTATTGTCACGCTATGACAATGTCTTCTATGGAACAAAGCGATTCCAGCATGAGACCTGCCATCTGACAAACGTCATGGCATAGTTGAGTGTCTGTAACCAAGAACGTACATGATGGATCTGCTTTAGGCAACAGCTAAAAAAACATTATTAGCAGAAAGGTTTAGAAGACTGTTACATACAGTTTGCACAGAAGTATCTGGAAACTTTAATACCTGTATTTGATTCTTGGAAAATCCTTTAAGCAGAGAAGGTGATGGAAGACTATGCATGAGGTTCATTGGTATAATATACTATAAACACCAGAAGCAAGAGCTACTCTAAGCCAGAGATGCAGGAGGACTACTGCAACATCAAGCACTTTGGTCTCTTCCAAAAGAATGGTAAACTCCTTATCATCAGCAATGAATGTATCACATGGAAAATAACCTGCTTACAGAAGTGCCTTCCACGGATGTTTAACCTAGGGGAGATGGGGAAATGACATCCACTAAAAACTGAGGCAGCAGAAGACAGATATCTTGACATCAAGACATTCACAAGCGATTTGCAATACAGCCTCTTCTTAAAATTTACATACTTTAGTGAACGAGGGTCAGCATGCTCACACCTTGACGGGTGAGCACAACATTTTACATCACATTGCTCCCTTAGAGCACAAACATGCTGAGGAGTGTTTAGACCTCCCAAACTTCCACTTTAGTTCATTGGCAGCATTTCCAAATAATATTCAGGTTGCACGGTAGAGCATTTTAAAATTAAATAAATGAGACAGATCTATTTTCAGGAGAGGAAGGTTCAGCAAATTAAGAACAGCTCTTAATTAGCAGAGAGCTACCCTAGCCTCCTTTAATGATTAAGAATTTTGAGAAAGAAAACACAGAGACTGGCTTGAGAGACTGGCTTGAAATATATACCATGTATTTATCGGCTTCAGCTTTATATGAACACAGTGGTAGAGAAGACAGTGCCATCAAGCTCAAGGTAAGAAGACAAAACTAATGACAAAAGTTCTTATGCAGGCTAATCAAACTCAGCTGGGGACAAGGAGACAGCTATATTCCATGCCACCGCTTGAATCTTTAGCAAAGGTGTCAGAGAGCATTTGACTGTAACATCTGCTAGTTACAAACTTAGGAAGTAAAAACCCTAACCCTTAACATTCTAAATTAGAAGCCTAATGCACAGATAAAGAAATTATAAAAAAGGTATGTTTCTGATAGGTCAGATTCTCATCTGCTGGAGTAGTCTAAATTCAGAATAACTGCTGAGCTCAGAGTTCATTTGAATTTAAAGTAGGTCAGAAGGTGGTGACAGGATCTCCTGCGAGCAGCAATACTATTGTCTGCATCTTATCACAAACATGATATCAACTGTTAACTTTGCTTCTTCTGCAGGAGGCCACAAAAAGCCTGAAATCACCTACAAGGTACTTTAATAATAACAACCATCGTCAGCTTCCTCTTAAATTCCACTCTAATTTTCATTCACCTGCCAGAAAAGATTTCTCATAGTTTTAACATTGGAAAAATGAAAATCTAGAAATAAAAATAATAGTTGTATATGACACAAAAAACCAGTGCCCTAAAATAGACCACATCCACCCACGGTCCACCTGGTTTTTACCTACTACCTAATATTGCCTCTCTAAAGAGTCCAGTGTCCACATGGGACTAGTTCTCTCGGTGAAGAGACTTCCACAGACTGAGATGGATTTCAAGGGCATGCATTTTCATGAGAAATTGAACCATAAATGGAGATTTTGCATTTGCCTCCAAAACAAACAAAACAAGCTGCCATTCTTACCGGTAACAAAGCAAACAAAATATGTATCCACACATATACACCACACACACCTTCTCCCCCAAAATCTCAGTTACACACCGGTATCAGTTTTGTATCTATGACAATTTACATTCTCGTAATAATGAAGGATCATCTGAGTACCAGCTGCAGTGTCTGTGTGCCTACCAACTGACAATAAAGATTAAAAGAGACAAATGAGCTTATACACCATCCATATTTCTTTCCTCTATCTGTGCAGACAGCTGGAACATCCTTGTGCAAAAAGTCTCTTTCAGATAAGACAGCTGTTTGGTTCAGAACAAGGAGAAAATAATCGGTGTTCAGCAATGTATTTTCTGAAAAACAGACTCGTGCATGCACACAGACAGCTGAGAGCTCTCGAACCTCTCTTCGAGTAGAGAAGGGCTGCTAAATCTCAGCTCAAAAAAGCAGATTTGAACTGATTTCAGGCTAGGCATGACCTGGCTTTGTGACAGCAGGTAACAAGTAGTCAGACTTTATGCCTCAGCATCCCTAAAAATATAAAAAAAAACCCCTAAACAGAACCAAAACCAGAGCCCCAGTCTCCCACTGGAGGCGGGAGATTGCGTATGCACGCAACCTACAGATTCTTCTCCCATTTCAGAACAAAACTTGGCATGTTATCGAGCATGTCAAGATTCAGGGTCTCACAGATGATGTAGGGAGTGCTGCAGTTACCTCAGCTGGTTAGAGTCATGGGTTTGATCCCCATATGGGCCATTCACTTAGGAGTTGGACTCAATTATCCTTGTGGGTCCCTTCCAAGACAGAATACCCTGTGACTAAATCCACAAGCATTCAAATATTGTTCCTTGAACAAGCAGAGGTCCCAGTCCCTCCAGTGAAAGTTTTTATAGAGTGGAAAACCCAAGACATTGGTCTTAAAAGCTGGCCATCAGTAACATGGACACTCATGGCCTTCCTCAGGAACTACGAACAAGAGCACTCCCATTGTGATGTCATACACCGTCTGACCTGGGAAGGACCTGGGCCCAAGAGACCCCAGGAGGTCCATGCTGGTGGTGTCTTGCTGCTTCCAACACTAGACTCAATTCAGGGGCAGCTCACTCATCCACCCCAGCACTTCACCAAACTCCTGTAAATTTAGGTCCATTCACAAATCCTGGATAGAAGAACTGACGGGTGTTTTGTCTGATGAGGACAATGTTGTCAGCTCATCCACAAAGGAGCTTAGCTACTTGTTGCAAAATTGGGGGAAAGAGTGGGGAGGGGAGGACAAAAATGTGTACTCACCTCGTGCATCAAAGAATTCATCATCGGAGCTCTCTACAGAGTCTCCGAGAACATTCTGCATGTGCCGCTGAGCACCACCAAATCGGCACGCGCCAGCTGGAAATACAAGGAGACTCACGTTAACACGAGGGAATGCTCGCCTCTGCTCCAGAGAAAAACCCCAACCCAACACATTAATGAACAGTTTGCGTATGTGCCTCAGGAGGATGGTCATCATGCACACTTTAATCTCAACTGTCAGCCAGCCAGAACTCTCGGGCAAAAACAATACTTCCACTTAACCAAAGTGATTAAAACAAGTTCATGTTAAAGATAAGCCTGCATTACTTTCAGCTAATGCAGTGACCTCAAAAGATTTTCTGCTGAATTCATCTGACTGTTCCATTCCAACACTCAAACTGCGCATTGTTTCTAAGACACAAAGCAGCATTTCCCCAGGACATGGCAGTAGCTCCCACTTAAATTCAATTTAACTCCTAAAAGAAGTGCCGTCTTATTTGGCTCACAGATTTGCAGACAAGCTACTCAATTCTCACTCAGTGAACTGCTTTCATCAGAGAGCTTTGCTGTGCTGGAGCCTGGGGCTTTTATTTGAAGCTTGCCATTTGAAGACAGGAAGGCAAAACCACATTAGAATAGGTGCAGTAACAGATGTAGTCATGACACCTTAGACTGTCTTAATGGATTATCATACTCAAACTAATTTGTAGTGAGTAAACCAGACTTGTCTAAATATCTGAATTCTCCTTACATCTAAGCAACCCAACACTAGAAAGTAGTAGTGAAATATATTCCTTATATTAACAACAAAGTCTCCCCACAATCAGTGGAGAACCAGGGATCAAATCCACCATACCCCTAACAACACTATTGTAGAAAGGACACTCTTTACCCACCAGAATAGTGTCCTTCGTTTTATTCATTTCCGCAAATGACGACATCAGACCTGATTCTAATATCCTGAGCCCCTGGCCACAAAAGCATTCTTCTTCTCTCAGTAGTAAAAGAGCAACTCAAACAGAGGATGCATCCTTCTGCACTATTCTGGAGAAAACATGCCCCTAGGTCACAGCCTTGTGTTCTTCATTTACTCCACCTATAGCTGAATTCATCAGAAATGTAAGTGAAGGGTGGTAAGAAGCAGCAGATTTTAGCTGGCCAAGACATGAGTAAAAATAATAATCAATTAATAGCATTTTAATATGGTTTAAAAAAATGTTTATTGAGGAGTCGGTATTCATTACAAGAGTATAGCATGTATTGGGAATCTGTCCAGTGGTATCTGGCAGCTGCTGGAGTCCCTCCATTCAGATTCATATCTATCCTAAAATGTATCACTATCGTCATCAAAATAGTGGTAGAAAGAACACTACTCTGAACTTCTAATGAAAAAAACTCTGCATTGGGTCAATGCTTGGAAGAGAAGGCATTCCAAAATTTCAAAAGCACAAGATGGGAGGCACCACAAAAATACTGGAGTGATGTATGGAGGGTTGGACAAAAGGAGGGAGGGAGGAAGGGAGGGAGGGAGAAAGGGAGAACGAAAGGAGGGAGGAGGCTATACAAATAAAAAATTGTAAAAACTTCCAAAGTACTCCAAAGTAAAGAGCAATTCCCTGGAGAAGAACTGCCACTAGCCCGGCTGAAAATCAGTAAAAGTACTCACCCCACAAAAAAAGCTCATGGTTCTAGGGACCTTGGAGTTTGATGCAGAATGTGAAGGGAGGGCAGGGAAAAGTGTCACAAATAGCCAGGCATAAATTCTGGCTATGAGAAAAGTTCTTGGGAGCATCGGTTTTATTATATTGCACTGGGAATGCTTCTAGATTTAGAAGCAGCTTAAACATAACCACAGTCAGCAGCACAAATCTGTGTAAAGCTCACTGCAACAGCTCTCCACATCTAGATTGATTTGCTGGCTGGACTGCATTGCATTGCCCTAATACATTGGTGCTATTGAGTCTGCTTTCTTCTGTGCCACCAGATTAGCATTAGGCACCTTCAGAGGACTCTATTAACATTTCTTGATTTTATTAGACACTGGCATTGCCTGGACTCACTGATTTGATTTACACTGTCAACTGCTACATATTTTATTTTATAATTTTGCTTCAGAGAATGAAAAGACCAGCCCTACTTCAGAACGCAGGTGAGCTCCTTGGTAATGACACTTTATGCTTCTATGGCAGTGAACCTACTCTTTATAAGATCAGTCAGCTGACTCTTTAGCAGACAGATTTCAGCAATTTTTGCACCCAGGGTAGCAACTTTCATTTCATTTCAGTTGTTCAGGATCACAATTTCTGATCATAGAAGGGGAAAGCATGTAGAAATGCTTTGAACACTACATGACCAATTTGCGAGTCACAATAGTTGAACTGGAAGCCCATACAGTAGCTCCCCGTAAGCTGTCAGGGCAGCACAACAGATGGACAGTAGGATACAAGGGTAACATTTCCAAGAGGCAGAAGGAGAGCCCATAGAAACGCACAGGTGCTTTTCTTCTAGAAGAAGCAGACGTAAAGTTTCCTATCTAACCTGTTCTCTCTGCACAGAACTGCAGGTTGTGACAGTCACCTGTCACAGAGGGAGCTGGAAGGGGCTTGCCCTGAGTACAGAACCACAGTAAAAGCTAGGGAGAGGATAAGAGCAGAGCCATCCTTGCACCTTTATGAACAGAAGCTGAATGCTCTAGTTAGGCTAGCACTAACTAATTAATTGTAATTAAGATTACAATCAGGGATTTTCCTCAGTAAAAAAAGTATTTTTTTTTCCTTCAACAAAGAACAGCTGGAATTTCACTGGTACTTTGCTGCATCAGTGATCTGGTGACATGAGAGGAGGTGCTGTGATGCATGAGTAAAATGCAATGCTGGAAAGCACTCAATTTTCTCTGCACTAATTTTCTTCACATTTTAGTTTTTTCTGTGGCTGATGCTATCATATCGACCTGAAGACAACTCTTGTAGGACCTACAGAAAACAATATTCCCACATGTATACTATTCCATAATATATATATACACACACATCATCAATATACTAGATCTGGGCCTGTGATTCACTGTACTTCACAATATACCCCAACCTCACAGTAGTGGTCAGTGTATAAATGGCTAATCAAAAACAAAGTCACTATTGAATGTTTCTGAAAAATAATCAGTTAAAGTAAGATTTTTAGATTTACAATATAATAAATATACTCATTAGCCAATTTACCCTTGTTAGATATTGATTTCCTTACCCCTGCAATGTACAAGGATCACAACTGAAACCTATATCCTGCACAGCAGCTTCCATAAGGGGAAGAGCCACAGATAAAATCAGCTGCAACCTCTTGTGATAAGCAGCAAAATAGCCAGGATCTTCTTTGACTAAAAATTGCTACAGAAATAGTTCCATGTTCCATTATGCAACACTCACATTTCCGGTTGAAGGCAAGTCAGATTGCACCTCTGTACACGTCATCCTAATTCAGATGCGAGGCAAATATCATCCTTGGTGTTTAGTGACTGTACATAATTCCAGCAAACAGCAGAAGGAACAGTTTCCACTCACATAGCAGCAGCTTCCAGTGCTGTCCATCCAGAGAAGGAACAACCCACTAAAATGATGCAATCTCTGATATATTCCACAAATAGACCTAAGGAGCAGAACAGCCATGGAAAATGCCAATTCCACTTTCACCCACAAACACCAGCAGAGCTCATTTTACCATAGTTCCATAAGAAATCAACAGCAGTTGGAAAGTACATGTAAGAGAAGAATCAGCTCTAGCTTCCTCTGGTCAGGAGGCATAAACCCAAATTCTTTCCAAGGTTCCTCTTTTTTTTTTTTTTTTTTACAAACTAGCAATGATATGACAATTAAGCAGTGCATGAGCACATTCCATTCCATGTGATATGAGGGTGATTCTAAGAGAGAAAAAAAAAAAAAGAAAAACAAAAGAGGAATTAAAGCGACCCTACTGGTCTGTAGGGACTAAGGAAATGGGAACAGAAAGACAGGTAAGAAGTGAAGTAAGGCTGAAGAGGCTCTGACAAACACTTCAAGAAACAAAGGTTTTCTCTGAAAATGGCATAGCTAATGCTGTTGATTCCCAACTTTAATCACTTTCCTACATCCTTTTGAAGGCCCGGTGTCCAAAACACACCCATCCTGTAAGTCTCAAGCATCCTAAGACTGAACAGCTCACCACTGTCACTCAATAATAAGCAGATGTTCTGCTACCGGTACCAAAAACACTTCTTCAGTATTACTTGTTAGGCAAAGATCATATTTAAAATATTTAAAATGCATATCATATTTAAATTTATCATATATTTATCATATTTAAAATGCATACCACATCAGGAGAAAGAAAAGGCCCTCCATTTCCATTCCAGTAACTGGCATCAATTCTGACAGCACAAAGCAACACCATATACTACAGACCCCAGGTCCTTAGGTGCCATACACCTGGAGGTGAAACATGTGGAGAGCACAGGAATATCTTCTGGAAAAAGGAAGGGACATTTTCCTGTGGCAGTGATGTCCTCTAGTGGAAGCACACTTTGCCAAGACACAGGGATTGAATATGCTACTGGACCTAATGAGCAGAAAATTAATTTTCAAATGCAGCAGGAAGTAAGCCTAGCCCTGCTGTGAAACCACAGCCACGTTACCTTTCTTCACTGGTTCTGCTTTCTCCTCATTTTGAAATAGCTTTTAAAAACACTTACTGCAACAGAAAAACAAAACCATTACTGGAGTCATTGCATCACTGTTTACAGAAGCACTTCACAAGCAGGACCAACACATACACTGGGAATGAAAGAGCAGTGATTTCATTCCTGAAACATACTTGTGAGGGCAGAGTAGCAGCACAGTAGGCTCAGTCCAGAAGCATCACCGTAAGAGTCACTCCAGCACCTCCCTCTTCTCCTTACCAATGCTCGTATCACTGGCTACCTTGTCAGGCAAACAGGACAGATGGAAAGTAAGCAGGATGACCCAAATGCCAGTCATACCAGCCCCTTGTGTACTGGCAGCATTACAGGCTGGTTCCAGAGGCCATCCCAGCTCAGGTGTGCTCACACCAGCCTTGCCAGGAAGATGCATTCAAGCAGCTTGGGATAAGAGCAGCAGTTTTCATTGGATGCAATTACAGCAGTGGGCTTTACTGTAAAACTAATTAAATATTATTCACTTCACTGTCATATTATCACAGATTTCAAGCTTTGCAGCAGGCCCAGCCTTTTTCTACATGTTTTGCTTGGTAACAAACATTTTCCAATTTCCAGTCAAGCCTAGACACAAGCACACGCCGGAAGACACGCAATCATAAAAAGCCCACTCCTGAATACTATCACCACACCTAGGTAGAGATGAAAGAGCACACAGTGTTCTCATAACTACTGGAAACTCAGTCTTCTACACAGTCAAATATTGAGGGCTGAATTAATCTCAGTTAAAAAATAATAAAAAATATACTCTACTGCAAAGATTAAAACATTTCCACTTGTCAAAACTTGTTTTAGAAGTGTACCATTTTGAATTCAGGGACAGTTTTCCTAATAAAATTAAAAAGCACAAGTCATTTTTCCATTTGGATAGAGATGCTGGGTAGGAGGAATGACCTTTGCTATTGCTACTGATTGCTCTTGCATAATAATACCTCTTTCTGTTTTGCTGGTTTCAGATGCTTCTTGCCTACCCATTAAGTGATTTAACTGAGCTACCCACACAGTGTTACCTAGTGACTATGCAGTTAAGACTTACTGGAGGCCAAGTTCACCCACTATTATTTTCTAGTTATGTTTTATTTCCTATTTGGAAAATGTAAAACTGAAGATGTATGTTCCAAGGATGTGAATTTAACTACTGGAGGCACTCCTAAGACTCAGGAATTCATACAAGACAGAGGAAGATGCTGATCAGAGGAAGTCCTTGCCTGCATACTGACCACCAAAAAAGATGGACCATATAAGCCATCATTGATAGCAGGGCCACACAGAGCTCATCCAAAATCACAGAATGAATCTGCAGCAGAGACTGGAAAGGAAATGAAATCAGTTGAAGCTGAAAAGAAACACACTGCAAGCGGAAGGGGCTGACAGGGGGCATGGAGTGAGAGGCATACAAAACTGTGAGGCTAAAGGGGGAGAGGGAGAAAAATAACAGTGGGAGGCGAGAGGGAGGGCAGAGAGAACATAAAAGGCCAAAGGGGATGGGGAAGAAAAAAGTGGAAGATCAAGTCAAGATGTCAAGTTCCCTTGTCAAAATGCACAGCTGGCAAAGCCACATATAGTTACAGACAGAAAAAAGTCCACATAAATTGCAGGTTCTCTTGTCAAGAAGTGAAAGACCTAACTGATGGAACAGTCCAGATGCCACTGTGGTCAGAAGTCAACTCCTCTCTCCCATTCCTCATTCAGTGTCTTTCATCTCACAGCAATTTCACAGTGAGAAAGCCCTGGTTGTCTACTCTGTACATCACTCCACTGGCAGTTGGTAAAAATGGGCATGTATTTGAATATTGAGTACAGGAAACAAATCAAGAAACTAACCATGCAGGCCTTTAAGCCCCTATTTTAAGGTACCAGTGACATTTGTAGTCTTGCACTTTACAGGATTACTAGTGAGGTGGAGGAAGAGAGAGAAGAGGTTTAACATGATTGCTCAGACTTCAAATCCTAGATTGAACTTTCCTGTAAACATGGTACATCTCCCAGAGCTGTTTCTTGATGCTTCAGATGCCAGCTTCTCCACAGCAGAAATTAACTTCACCCTCCCTCTCAGCAGTGTCATCACCTCCTCCAAACTGACTCCCCAAAACCAGAGAAGATATGAATATTCTCTAACCTTTTCCTGCAATGACTGTAGGTGGACTGCCTGCAACACATCTGAAAGTCTCTACTTTCACAGTGCAGAGATTCTGGCTTTCTGAGGAGGATCTGGCATTTTTGAGTCACTGCGCTCTATTAAAAATGAAGTTGGAGATGACAGATACCCTACAACTCCCACAGGGACATGTCAGGTAGTGATCTGCAGTTGTCTCTATGTGGTTTTACAATCAACACTCTTGCAAATGCCCAAGCATTTCTGCACAGGGACAACTTCAAATGCTTAAGATCTGGAGTTCACTACGTGAGAGCTGGCTACTCAAACGAGTCAAGCATGGACTATGTCTAAAAGCCCTTTGCAAACACACCTGTCATTCAACAGTGAGCAAACCGCACATTTTCACTACAATTTTGGTCTTCCTTTCTATCTGAAGTAAGGCTTCAGCACTGGCAGGGGCTGCAAGGTAGGGTACATACAAGCAAAACAGACGCAACTTTTTTATATTTGTGCATATTGCAGCTCACATTAACAAACTCAGTAGGCTCAACTTATAAAAGCAGCACATTTTCCCTACACCTAGACCAGCTAGTTTCTTCCACACCTTCTTTGTGAATGGTCTGCTCTTACTTTTCTTTGCATTAAGTAGTGACAACATCACAAAGCTTGTATCAAAATACATACTTTGTCAGTGAAATCACATCCAAGACAAGTACCATGCTTTAAAATTCCTGTGCAAAACTGTGTTTGAACATGCAAGCTATGTATGCAGGCTGTGTTACTCATGTATCACAGAAAGCAAAAGCACTGCCTCCTTATTTTCCTATCAAACTTAAAAGGATTGCAAACTAACGCCAAAGAAAAACAGCGAGACTTTTCCCCCATTTGATTACTTCTTCATCTTCCAGAGACGGAAAAGAAACATTTAGTTCAATTCTATATTTGCATCCTCTGAAATTATTGATGCTCTCATGTTCCTGAGTATTACATCTCTGGGCTGCCACCAATCCACGCTTACTCTGGGGGAGTAAAAGAAATAAACAGTGCTGGAAAAAAACCAAACTCTTTTAGGTTTAGCTTTAATATTGCCACGCTGCTGTAAAGCTGTGTCCAGACCTGGCACCAAACACCAGGCAAGTGTCATATACTGACCATTCAGTCGTAGCAGTTAGGCCTTCACCTGCAGCAGCAATGGGTTCTGCATGCAACCTAGAGGAAAACCACTTCTGCATCAGCAACTGTACTCTCATCTGTCCTGGCCATTGTGCACACAGAACATATGCTACCTCGTTAAGGCTGCACCTGCCTCCGGGCACGGAGGCACATCAGGGTGCTGCTGGATGCTGCTGAGCATCCTCCAGCCCTGGTCTCAGTCCCAGCCAACCGACCTCTAACCTCCACATTGCTCAGGCTCCGGAGGAAGCACGAGTTACAGCACGTGAATGGGCAAGGCGCAGCGCAGGCTTTCGGCAAATTACACCCAACAGCACACCTGTATTGTTCTCCGACCACGGCTGCTGCCTCCCGGTCTGCTCCTCCCGAGTGGGCGGCAGCGAGCACCGGCCCGACCAGGCGGCAGCCAGGGAATTCCCCCGGAGCTGGGAGAGACCCTTCCCGGACCAGCACTGCCGGAGGGCGGGGAGGAGGCCGGGCAGTGGCGATTGGCGCGGGCGCCCGCGATGCCCCGGCAGACCCGCACGGCCGTGCCGCGACCACAGCACCGGCAGATGCGGGCGCCGAAGGCAAAGCGGGCCGTGCTCAATAACGACCACGAGGACAAATGTACCCGCGCCTCGTTCATGCGAGTTTGCGTTCACCGCTCCGCGGGGCCGACGGCGAAGGACGCGGAGACGGGGCTGCCCCGGAGCCGCGGGTGGGCGGGGAACGCGCCGGAGCCCCATCCCCGCCGTGCCCCCGGGGCCCCGCGCTCCCCTCGGGGCCACCCCATCCCGCCCCAGGGGCCTCGTTCTACCTTCGGGACTGCCCCTCGGGCTCAGCACTTACGTGGGAGTGGAGCTTTCGCCATTTCAGGGCTGCCCGCTCGCAGCCAAGCCGTCCTCAGCCTTGTCAGGTGCTCGCCCGCTGGGCGCTCCGGCACCCTGCTCTCCGGCGCCCCATCGGCTTTCAGCAGAGGCCCCGCGCCGCCCCCTTGCCTGCGGCGTTGAGAGACGCGGCCGGGAGACGCCGCCGCCGCCGCCGCCCGGGGCCGCCCGCCCGCCCGCCGCTAAAGGCGCAGCCGCCGTCGCTAAAGGCGCAGTGAGCGGCTCCGCGGAGAGCGGGGGCCGGGCCGGGCCGGGCCAGCACGGGAACGTGGCTACGCATAAACGGCCTGGAGAGAGCGGCCGCGAGGTGCGAGCAGCACCCCACCCTGGACAAGGGCTCGGCGCCGGGTCTCGCCTCGCCGCTGCCGGGAAGGAGCCTCCGCCCGGAGCCCGCCTCGCCCGCAGCCCACACGACACGCCCCCCGGGGAGGGGTCGGGGCTCCCTTGCCCCCTTGGCGCCCCTCGGAGCTGCAGCCGGGCAGAGCAGGAGGGGGCTGAAACCCGCGCCCGGCTGCTGCGCCGCACCGTGCCCGGCTCCCGCCCTCAGCTGCCCGGGGAGCCGAGTGACGCTGTCCCGTGGTGCTGGGGAGCGCACGGCTCGGCTGCTGCTGCGGCAGTGCCCCTGCAAGCCGTTCCTGCGACTGGCTGCTCTGGATTTTAACAGCAAAATTCCTCCGGGTGTTGCCAAGCCCCGTATCAGTGCAGTGGCTGAACAACTGCAAAGCTGCCTTTTAAGTCAGTCATAGGCAAGTGTGTTAGAGTCTGCTGAAAGCTGAATTAGGAAATTTACAGGATGAGACTTGGCTCGTCCCTCTTCAAGAGCCTCACCAGCAGCATATCTCTAAAAGCAGAGAAGCCAACTTCTCCAGAACCCCCAAGAACTGGGAGAAATTCACCTTAAGGAACGTCTTAAGTTACAGCCCTCCTTGTAGAAACGATGGGAGGAGGCCGGCAGAAAATTTAGGAGGGATTATATGATACTACAGTGTGTCAGAACACCATCAAATAAAGGGCAGTGAACAAAAGTTTTGCCCCAAAAACCCTACTATTAAAGAGCCAAGCAAACATAATGCAACCAAGTCATAAAGCAATTCATAGGCTCTGTGCCAACACCAACTTGGTAATTATAAAGATAATTACATTATTTTCTAGGGGTATTGCTTAGCAGTTCATTCAAGAGCCACAGCAAATACCCCTGAGAACATGGCGAGTTAAGTGGTTTTGCTTGAGCCTTAAGTGGAATAGGTAGCCAGAACACCCAGCAGTTCTCACCTCCAGAGCCAGCTACAAGTAAACTATGGTTCACCTTCCCCCAGCTATGGGTGACAGTGCTACTACATGCTGTAAAGTTTGCCCTCGAGCCACACTGCCTTTGCTGTTGGACATAAATCCTGTTTAAAAGATTTGACAAGGATGGCTTTCCCAAAGGTGTCACTAAGCCACCAAAGAAAGCAATCTTAGAGAAAGACCATGGATATATGGAATCACAGAATATGCTGTGCTGGAAGGGACCCATCAGGATCATCGAGACCAACTCCTAGCCCTGTGTGGGACACCCCAACAATCCCACCATGTGCCTGAGAGCATTGTCTAAAAACTTCTTGAACTCAGGCATGTTGAACTCCAAAGGCATATCTGGTTAGATGGCTCATTCTTTCCATATGGACTTTGTCCTCTCTTGCCCCTCTCCCCCATAATTTACCCCACTGTTAAAGAGTAGCTGAGAATCTCCAGTCTATAATATTACTGATACTTGCTCTGCTTTACTGAGTCTGTCCTGATTTTTCCATAAAGAAAAGCGTTGATAAAATTGCAGTGTCTCTCCATTTCATGGGATAAAGCACAGGGCATCTATTCTTCTCATATGGAAAAGTCCATCAGTTTCCCAATCTTATTTTGAAAAAGGCAGCCTGTCTTTTCTAAAACATTGCTATAGTGGCTTAATACATTGCTAGAAAGCCTTCTTCCCAGACCCTGACTGCTAGTCCATAGCAGAGCAAAATATTAGGAAATATCAGCAGAAGGAAGGATTGTGATAAGTGCGAGATTTGTTGATGAGTATCAGCTTGATCCTAAATCCAGCTTTTTTTTGTTAAACGAGGGACTGCGTATTTGGAAAAAAAACCCAACAAAACCAAACCAAAAAAAAACCCACAGCCAAAAACCTGGATACATTCATGAGAACAAAAATTAAATGCTAAAGGAGTAGTCAGACAGCACAGCTCTCCAGGAGCTTTAGGCAGCAGGCTATTTTTAGTCATGTTTCCTAACTGGAATGCCGAGGGGAGAGGAAGAAGCCATGACACCAGGATTTTTTGAAGCATCTGTGGAGCTTTTCTCTTCTGCAGTGCAGCAGCTGTTTTCACAAACAGCCTCAGTTTCCATGGGCTTCCTCAGGCACAGATGGATCTCAGCCAGGACAAATGCTCACCCTGCACTCAGGAGCAACACCGCAAAGTGGCCGAACTCTGCCAGGGGAATCACAGCTCAGGGCATCCAGCCAGGGTCGGAGATGGCTCGCTGTATGATGGACCTGCATGGACCTGCTCACTCCAGTCATACCATGAGCAAGGTAAGGCAGAGGAGCACAAGGAGAGATTGGCTGTACAGCCCCCCATGCACATGCTCCATTCCAAAAACAGGCCTCCATGTAGACCAGGGAAATGCCATCATTAACGTGTAACGCAGCACAAGTCAGTAATCCACAAGTGGGGACAGTCAGAAAAGGCCAGTGCATTCAAAA
Organism: Dicrurus megarhynchus; assembly: GCA_013399195.1. NCBI lineage: Eukaryota > Metazoa > Chordata > Aves > Passeriformes > Dicruridae > Dicrurus > Dicrurus megarhynchus. The sequence continues at coordinate 111,050 of VXAD01009452.1, forward strand.
AATAATGATGATAAATGTCACTCTGCTCCCTCTCATACTAATAATTTACAGAATATCTTTTCTCAGTAGCACCCATGGCCCTCTTATTCACCAGTACCATATAAGAAAAGGGTGTGGGACCATATATGTAATGCATAGGAAGAAATAATGAGAGACAAAAATGTGCCATCAAGTTTCGTCAGCAAGCAGAAAAGCAAAGTCACTAGACCTCAAGAACATGTATTTTAGCACCAGCACTCCCCCCTACTCAGACACAATGCTAATGAGGGCTGTTGGAGAAGTAAAGGGTGATGTTTCATAAAGGAAACAAATGTGGTACTTCATGACTTTTGTTTTATGGACTGCATCATTCTCTGGGCAGACTTCATCTTTTGCTGTTGGTTCTGTTTTGGACAAATTTCAGGACATTGGAAAAGCCAGATCCAGGAGCTGTCTGCATGGAACAACCCAGCATGATCTCTCCTGAGCATCTCAGTTTGGGTCCATTTGAACAATGCTATTTATGTTTCACCAATACTGTGGATGTTTTGTTCTGTGCCAGCTCAAAAAGAGACAGAAATCACTATAGAAAATTAAAAAAAAAAGAGGAAAAAGAAGGAAAAAGAGTCAGCATGTGCATTTTAACAAGTTTATTAATAACTGACACCCATGGTGTCACCTTCTGCAGATATAATCATTGCTAAGCATGTGCTCCTGAGGTGGTTAGAAATCCACACTGAAGTCTTGACCACAGAAGTAACCACTCCGTTCTTTCTCCCCTTTGAAGTTTACTTGCTCTCTGTCTCCTTCCAGATCACCCAGGTCTCTTTGGCTGCTTATTCCCTCAGCCTAAATATTCAGACTGGCTGCAGAAACAGAAGAGGGAAGCCAGAGGCAAGGGACGGGAGTGGGGGGAAGGCAGCAGTTGCTGCCTTACGTTTAGTTTAATTGGTACTACTTAGTTCCATATTCAGAACAAGCTTATTTTCTCAATTGAAAGACAAAAGACAACTATAGAGAGTGTAACCTTGCATTTGAATTTCAGCCACATTTAAAAACATCAGAGGCAAATGAAAGTTCCAGTAAAAACACCTGGACAGGGAACTAGCTTTCATTCAGCTGCCTGCACTGGTGTAGGTGCAAAATTACAATACAAAGACCAAGCTCTTTGCAGATTGCCCCAAACTGAAGGCCAAATCCCGACACTTGCTGAGCACTAAACTCCAACTGAAACCCTAAGAGTTTGTCCCTACCAAGAATTCAGAATAACTAAAGACCAAATCCCCAGACATGAACTTTCATAACATTGCTATTCTCATATCTGACTCACAGTAGGAAAGGAATAGCCAAACATAAAAAACTAGTCAGTGCAATAAATAAACTCAGATTCCTAAGAGAGGTTAAAGCCTACAGAAATTTGGGATTGCTTAATTTCTATCAGGCAGACACAAGATGTCTCAAACTTTTCTTCTGCACCTTAGTTAAGTTCCTCCAGAAGGACTGAAGAGTGTGAAGTTGGGAATTTTATCTAAAGCCTTCACGTATATCTGCTCCCAGAAGGCACCCAAATGCCACAACGTTCTCACCCAGAATAAAAGTTGATTTTGGCATCCTCAGTCAGAGGATACCCCTTACAAGAGAGAGAAAGTATGTTGCCCTTCACAGATGACCACATTACTTCAAGGCGTATGTAGTCTGACTCTTGTAATGTTGCCAGGTGCTCTCTTGCATGCTGGGTGATGACTATTCCAAATGGATTCAGAGGGAAGTTATCTTAAATTAAAACTGTGTTCAGTGATAATAAACAAGTATTATTTATTAAAAAATAAAACATCTTCAAAATACTTTCACATGCATATATACACACACATAGAGACACTATTGCTTTAGTATTTTTGATTTATAATCTTAGAAATTAACTGTTTTAAATTACAGAAATCATGTATCGGCAAAGTCACGCATCAGCAGTAACATTTATTACATTTGATGTAAATTTGAAGATGACTGAAATAGTAAACCAGGCTTCGATAGAAACAAAATTATTTTAAAAATATATGTTCTAATTAAAGGAAATAAAAATAATCTTAAAAGGTTAAAAAGGAATGTGTTATAGGTTGAATAACATTGGAGAAAATAAAATTGACGAAGGAAACAGACTCATATTTTTCTTTGGGTTACCTCAAGGGATGAATTTGCATTTCCCTACTATACTACATAAGTAATTATTGCTCATTGCTCTGACTCCAGACATAACCCAAACTAGTATCTTGATTACTTGAAACAAGGTAATTTAATGTTGCAGAAATGCCAATGCTCATTTATTTTGTTGTTCTTGATTTCAATGGGATTCTTAAGATAAAGGAATGTGGGGTTGAATCACTAAATGCTGATAAAAATGTAACATTTCAGAGTAGTTTAAGAAAAAGAAAATAAGATCTCTATCATGTGCTTCTATTGAAAGGTCTCGTTTTGCCTGTGCATGATGTACTACAGATACTCAGGAACTCCATTCTGAAGCTGACAGCAAGAGCCCAAGCAAGCTTGCAACTACAGCCAGTGACAAGTGTTTGCATCTATTTGTGCTGTTCCATGAGAATCCTTCACTGGATTGCCACATCCCCAAAGAACTCACCCCAGTGTATGTGCTAAGCATGTGCTAAGGTGATTAGACAGCATCAAGTCTGAAAAGGAAAACATTATTATAATGGTTTTATAAAAACCTAAGATGAATCCTTGATGGAGATCCAGTGCAGAAAATCTCACAGACTGTCAGGCTGAGGCTGACGTTGATGGGGTACGTGGGAAAGAATTCATTGCATTGGCTGCAAAAACTCTGATGTGAACACAGCTTCTGCATAGTCCTCACAAACATCCTGCAGCTCTGCTGCCACATCGCACAGGGCCTCTTCTGTCAGTTGCTCTGCAAGACTAAGGGAGAGGGAGGGCAAAAAATGAGAAGCAAAAAGTTCAGAAAGTCAGATTTCAAATTCCAGTCATTCATGCCATTGATATCAATGCTCTGTGCCAATTGATGTTGTGCCAGTATTTCTGCAGTTGTGAAAGAACAGGGCTAGCAAAGTTCAAATTCAGCCTCTATTTCCATGCTTTCTTTGGGTTGGACTTTGCAAGACCCAAAGGTGAGTTTTGAAATGTATCATATATATTGAAAATGATTTCTAGGCAACTGTAGGTAATTACTCAAGAAAAGTAGAAGGAAATTATAACCAATTATGTAATTTAGTTGCTACACCTATTACTGAGCAATCAAAACACTTACTCCAGCTTCAGTGCAAAGGTGGGTATTTTGGCTGATGTTGCCCTGCTTGCTAAGTAGACATTCAGCCTGAGAAACAATTTTTCTTTGCCAGGAAGTGAACAGCACAGAGGCTGCAGTTTACTGTTTCTTCACATCTTCTATTTGTACTAAGGGATGGATATTCTACACCCATATCCTTTTGTCTTATCCAAATACCTTCAAAATCCATGAACACTTAGTACCAGTGGAGAAATAGTCTGAGAGCCAACTGCTTCTGGCTTTCAGTTTGGCATTGAAATGGCCCCTCCCCCCTCATCTCCTGAGTAAGAACAGAAATACCTGTGAACAGGTGATACATTCACTTCCAAACCACAGAGATAGTTCATATACCTCTCAGCAATCTGCCATGGATCAAAATTGCCCACCACCTCATGGGAAATAAGCTTTAAATGATGCTTGTATCTGCTGTTATAATCCAAGATGCTCTGGAGCACATCGCTTGGCACAGAGAGAGACACAGAATACGCTTTCTGTAGAGAATTCAGAGGCAAGGGCTGCAGAATGTCATTTCCAGTCTGCAACTTCTCTGCTTCTTTGTTTTCATCAATAGCACTGGAAATATAAAATAATCACCAAGACAGAACAAAATTTTTAAGTCTCTTTTTGAAGAGTCAGTGTAATGAAAACACTGTAATGAAGTCACATAGATCTTATGCACCACAGTTTAGTGTAGGGCCAAATGTTCCACTTACGTGCTGTCAAAAGGTTTTTCAAATAAAATGTCTGTTTCTAGCTCTGTGTGTCCAGTTAATTTGGTTATCTGAACTGGATGAGGAGATGTAAGTTTTTTAGCTGTTGATGCCATCTGTTGTTCTAGAAGGAAGAAAATACTATTTAAAATTGGTTTTTTGAAAGAGGAAAAACTACATCTACTGCAGGTTAAGTCCTCACAAAGACTTTTGTTTCTTTTAAGGGGAAGTCCTTCAGGTAAGTAAAATATTCAAAGTAAGAAAGAACAAATTCAGATCAGTGTATTAAAGATTAATTAAAGATTAGAAATGCTACCTTTTAGTATAAATCATTTGTGCTGCGAGTGGGTACTTCTAGCAGAGAGATGGAAAATACCCCTATAAAAATAGCACAGTCTATTAAACTTAGCATTAAACTTACGTAAATCAAAGATATGGAAAAACAACCCAAAGATTTGGGGTAAATCTTCACCAGTCTTACTGTGAGATTTTCTAACTTGTGTTAAACAACACAGTTTCAGTAAAGTTGTATGTGATCTGATACCTTGGAAAATCAATGTAGCTTCACTGTGCTACTCAATCAAACCATAGGATAAAGAAAAGGAATGTGATAAAGTATTGATTTTAGAACTACGTCTTAAAAACTGTCTTCTGAAAGAAGCACCTATGGTAAAAAATGTGTCTGAGTGGTGCTATTTCATCACACATAATCCAATGACCTTGATTTCAAAACACCTGAATTTAAACCTACAGATTATAGGGAAACCAAGCTGTATTAAAAAAGACAATTACCCGTTTTGTCTTCCTGGGCCCAGAACTGGGAGTCACTGTACACAATCTGGGTGACTCTCCTGCGGACAGCCTCCTGGTACATCTGCAGTGGAACACACAACATCAATCAATCACCCATGTACCTGGCAGCTCAGCTGTACTGATTATGACTCAATAGGAAAGCAAGTAATGATCCTCCTTGGGCAAAGCAGGTTTATTTTGGCTGGTAACAAAACATAGAAAAGTGTTGGGGGATTGAAAACACAGGCATTTACCTTATTCAAAATGCCATACTCGAATACAAAACTAACTGCCGGTCCCATGGGAACTCCTCAAATTTCAGACCCATAGCCCTTAGCCAAACAACTGAAGGGCCCTCAAGCTGCTCCTGCCTCAACCAACAGTGAATCCAAATGGGTGCTCTAGTGCCTCAGGGACAAGGACACTGCAGGATGTCAGCTTCACACTTCCAACTGATGAACAGATCTCTACACGTAAATGGCACTAAACTGAGTAGTTCTAAGTCACAATAAATTTCAGAGAACAGGAAGGTCAAAATGGAACTCAAACCAGAAACTATGAAAAAACTGATTGAAGAAAAATTTTTAAGAAAGCAATATATGAGAAAGCTCAAGTCAAGTAAACAATAACCTTATGAATATTTATAAAGAAAGATGAAAAAATAAAGGCACAGATAACTATGTATTTGTCTGACTTCTCCATGTTGCCCTGTGAAATACTTTGCATTGCCAGAGCGTATTTCCTCAAGATGGTCACGCTACTAGAATACTGAGATTCTAAGGCACAAAAAAAAGTGAAAAATTCAAATTAATATTCAAATACTTTCCAATCTGCTAGACAATCAACATAACCACCATACTGATTCTCCCATTCACATACAACGATTTAAGCCACAAAGTCTTGAGATGGGATGCAAACTCAGGTCTGCCAACTTTACAGCAACAGATTCATCAAACACTCTGCTTCTGTTCTTACGCTGTGTTTTCTGGAAGCACAAACTCCACCCAGGTCTTTGATCTCAGACACTGATCCAGTCAGACCTTGCTTCATTTAAGAATGTTGATACTTACAAATATTATAATTTATGGACAGTAAGTAAGAAATTGGCACTAATGAGACCAACCAAGACAGAAAATCTTACTTCAATTTCTTCCATTCTTTGCAACATTGACTCCAGGCTATGAGTGTCAGCCACAAGCAGGGCCTCGGTCTGGAGCCTCTCATGCTGATCCATGCTCCACAGTTCCTGAGCAGTATCTTCCAAAAGATCATCCAATAGCTTTTCACTCAGAATATCTGCATTTGTTGCAACCTGCTACTTAAAAAAACAAACCCAAAAAACAAATGCCACAGAAAACAAAAAGACACAAAGCCAATAAAGAAAGAAAGAAAAAACCCCAAACTAAAACAAAAGCAACTTGCATTAAGTTGAAAAGAAACTGTCTGTTGCCCCTTTGTAAATGTTTGACAGCTCTCAAGGCATCATTCACCAAGTGGCATGAGGTTGCCTGTACTACCTGTGTCCTGTCTAACGGAGGCTCTGACCACTCCCGTACCTCCTTCCCAGCTTTGTCTGCACACTGGGCTAGAGAAACAGTTTGTGACCTGCACAAAGAAGAAGAAATGACAATGCCATTCTGAAACCTGGTATGACAACATTAATTTAAATCATCAAACTACATAAATGTATTTTTAGGGGGACTGTTGGGAGTGGGGAGAAGCTCATATCAGATCTGACACCCCTTATGAGATTTTTCAAAGTAAGTCATTATCTTAACTTTTCTATTTTTTCCATTTCTCCTCTGCAGAGGTCAGTTAGAACCTTCACTCCTCTAGAATTCTTTGCTTCAAGCCTTACTAGTCTTCAAAAATAGCAAGGTAGCATAGAGTTACAAAACATACATTCTAACAACTGAAGAATGAAGTAGTGTGATTTCCAGTACTACTTTGGAAGAGTCACAAAAAATTTTAGAGAAAAAATTAATAGACTTTAAGACCATATAAGCCAGAAAATTCTGTTGAGAATGAGGGATCTTGAATCATGTTTCTGCTGTTGGCTAACAGGAACTACATGGCTATCCACAAATACTGTCCAGAGAAATGAGCTCCTCATCTTACCATGCACAATGCCTAGTACAGATCCAGCACCTGGATCTCCTGCTTCAAATGCCACAAACACCAGTCCCAAATCAACCTAAATTTGGAGACCCCTGTCTAACAGGATGTTGAATAGAGTTTAAAGTAAACAAACCTGCACTTTATTATTGTCTGGGACAAATATATGTATCTTGTCCTTCTGGAACAGGGAGATAATATTTTACCTTCTTAGTGCAGGGGTGGGAATACCCACTCCACCTCCTGTGTTTTCTCACTGCCCTGCCTTGCACAGTTTGGCCTTGACTCCCAGGCAGTAACTCAGGCAAAAGACTAAAGCTCTGGCTCTTCCCAGGCTTTAGGGAATGAGGCTGCTCTGGGTGAAAAGGGAAAGGAGAGCAGCTATCTGACAGCAAGCTGTGCTGTGCCACTGGCCACCCTGGACTGAAGCCGGGCCAACTCTATCCTAGTTACTAGCACAGATCCAGAAGCATTTCCACTGGGAAGCAGGGTAAAGATGGCTGCCAGGGCACTGCAAACATACCGCTTAGGTGAAACAGACCGAGGTGGAGGCTTTGAAGGCGCGCAGGGCATTTTGCTCTCCTTAACAGGTCGTTTGTTCTCTTTTAGTTGGAAAGCTATAGTCGGCTCTCGAAATCGGGCACGCTTCCCTGGAGGGTGTACCCGTCTCGACTTTAAAGATTTCAGCATTCCCTTAAAATTAACATGATCACATTAAAAACACATGTTCCAGTTGTTGAATTTTTAAAGTATTTTGCATTCTGCTTCAGACTGTGTCCTGAAATCATGCCTGCTGGCTTTGCTGCAGTTGACGTATACGAAGGTTTTACAAGTGCTTTAAAGGGAAGTACAGCTGTGCCTGAACAGAACATATGCTTAATCCTGCAACTATTATTTTTGCAAACAGTTCCAACTTTTCCAGTGTTGCTCTTCATGGGAAAAAAACTTATTTTTGATTTTTCAGAATTAGATTCTATGTTAACTATTAATAAATCCAAATAGGTTTCCAAGGTAACACTGTATTCAGCCACAAAACTGTAATATTCCCACATTTATATTTGTCACAAGGTCACTTAGAGTTGTCCCCTCAATATGAATTATTGAAATGCTTAACCTTCCTGCCCATGATCCTCACTGACCCGCAGGGATTGGAAGCAGTAAAAGTTACATAAGCATACATCTATGTTACTGTGTCAGATTTGATTTTCCTAGTTAAAAGTGATACTCTGAGGAAGGAATAAAAGAAAAATACACTTATTTGCAAAATCTAGCCCTAGTCTTTTTTAAGAATTGTTTTGTTTGTACTGTGGAGCTTCTTTCTGTTTGCAAGGACTTAGCAGAAACCAGAACTTGTATAGTGAAGTTTTATCAGGGTTATCAATTAAGTAAGCCTGAGTAACTTATATTCTCCTACTAACATTAGCACAACATTAGTGATGAGTGCATTTTCTGTGACAGAGGATGACTATAGGAGGAAAATACTTCAGCTTTAACTTCAAATGGAAAAAACCATGTTAATTTCAAACATGAAACCAGTTTCAGTGAGCATTTTCCTTACTAATTCTGTTGCTGTTTCTAGTTGTATAGTGTATTTCCAAGCAACAGTAAACACTGTTTTCGAAAAATATTTGCTAAAATAGTCATAACCACTAGAAATAACAGAGAGATGACATAGTTTATCCCCCTATGTCTCCTATCTCAGAATAGCAATATTGTAAGCAAGTGCAAACCTTGGACAGTGTCTCACATTATATAACAAATCCCAGAGCACAAGTAGAAGACAGCATAAATGATTTATCACTTCCATACCTGTGGTTTTGCAGGCAGTAACACATCTTTCTTCTTCAGAGCACCTCTTTCAAGGACAGACTCTTTTTTTACAGCTCTAGCTCTCATCAGTCCAACTGTGCTTCCTTGCAAAGTGGCATTTCTCTCCGGAGTAGGTGGGCCACTTTCTTCTTGGTATTTATTGTGTAATACATGAGCACAACTGTTTGCCTGTTGAACTGCTGAAATATTTGCAACATGTCAGTGTTTATCTGTATCAAAAATAACACATAAACTTTTAATTGTTAGTTGAAAGGGGCAAGAATTGTCTTTGTTTCTACATTTGATACCTCTGTTATACTAGGTATACCTAATCATGAACTTTTAAGCTCCACCATAATTTTACAAAAATCAAAACAAAAAGAAAAATTCTAGCCTTGTATTTCCTGACAAGTATTAAAGAAATTGTCTTTCTTGCATTGTTTTGATGAATAGGAAGGTTTGGGGTTTATGTGCGTATACATATTTATATGTATAGAGATATTTTAAAATATACGTGTATATGCAAGTCATGGGAAAGCCTTTTGGTAGCAATTGCCCTATGAGCTCCAGGCAGTGATAACAGAACATCCCCTTTTAGGCAGCAAGACACATGGAAATCATTAGATGTTTATATACTGTCTCCCTGGACTGCCAGAGATGAATTCGGCATATGGAATTCTTGCTACCTGGGGGTAGTAGGGAATACTTACTGCTCTAGTAAAAACCAGCCTGAGGTAGAGAAAGTCACCACAACGAAGAAAAACAGTTACTATAGATTATATAATAATGTAAGAACTTACAGTGGCTTTCATGAGGTGCCAAAATACTTCAGGTAAATTTATCTCACAACACCTTGAGAAAGAATAAAGCTCCTTTTCTTTCATATACAAAGTAAAAGAACAATATAGAAAGCCAACTCTGAACAGTTGTGTGGCAAGATAGTGATGAAAACCCCCAAGTCTTTGGCATAACCATCAGTTAATGTACAAATAGGTACAAATGTACTATAGGTACAAACCTGTGGCATCATTGCAAAAGACATTAACAGTAATGAACTGGCCAGGATAAAACAGCCACTGCTCCTAGAAGTAGAGAAATTCTACCAACCAAGGGAATTCTGAGCCAAAGCTACAGAATAACTTTTCAGTGTGAACAGTTAAACAACCACAGCCTGGTTTTTGTTACGACTGATTTGCTAACACCTGACCAACTTCTGACCAACAATAGCATACTAAAAAATGGAACTGCAGAGGGCAAGTTAAGTGATAAAAATGTATTTAGAAATTCAAAATACAAACCAGTCAAGAGACTCCTGGCACATGGAGGTTTTTTAGACTCTTGTCCAAGCTGTCCCTTTAAGGCGAGAGGTTTGTTTTCTCCTTTTGGAGAAAGAAGGTGCTTTCTGGCTGGAAATGTCTCAGTGTTCTTTGGAGATTTGGCCTGAGAAGCTGAAATACATTTCTTCACTGTTTTTGGTGTTTGCTTGTTTTCCAGCAGTGAATTCAGATCCTGTACCAAATATTTAGAGTTTTAATTACTCTCTCAGTAAATCTGATGTAATGAAAAGCAAATTCAAGAGATTCTAAGCAGTTGGAGCTTTTTTGGTCTGGTTTTGTTTTGGTTTTCTTTTTCTGACAGTGATTATTCCTGATAGCTTGTTCATGTAGAAGCTTTTTCATATTATTAACTTAAATCTTACTGAAAAGGCTTACATTTTTGTATTTACAACTGACTCCAGCAAACCATTTGCTTACAGAATGTTAAAAAAAATTGAACACAAGGGCTACAGACCAACAAAACCCCCATGGTCACATAATTATGGTAACACAGACACTTCTTCCAATGCTATGTTCAGACTTGAACAACTACCTCCTTTCCTGTTCCCAGACAGTTAGCACTGTTACTGTTCTCATAAGCAGTTCATAACAGTAAAATTAAAAACATAGCTCTTACACTTTTAGCAGTATTTTAAGGAAAGTATCTTATGGCTCTGGTATTGTTTTTTTCTATTTATGCAGCAAGCAACATGAATCAGAACTTTTCTATGATACCAATGACATGTATAAGCCATCAGATATCACTAAAAAAGATACTTGAAGGGCACGGAGCTAAGTAACTCTTGTACCCACAACTTTATCTTCTGCCTGGACAATTCTGCACCCACCACCATATGAGATGCTCAGGTGCTCATCACTGACGCTGATGACTAAAGCATGCATCCAAAGTAATAAACACATAATGCACACTAATTTATAAAATGAATTCACTCGGTCCTGAAAATGACAAATGAATTAGAAACTGATGCTTTGTTACCACTATTATTACCAGTCCTCATTCTACCAGGCAGCCAAGAAAGATAGGAACAGCATCAATAAGATCAGCAGCAGGTAGCTACTGTGTTTAGGATGCACCTCTCTTTTAGACCACCATTACTCAGGAACATTAGAAGTACATTTTTACATTAGAAAATATGGCTTTTAAAAAAATAAAACCAAAACCAGTTAATATATTCTGCCATTTCATGAAAACAATCTCATATTTCACTACATCTTTCCTGCCTTAGCAAAAACAAATGTTTTTTTCCTACCTCAACTTGCAGCAAAATGTCTATGATAACGTCAGAAATGGAAGAATCTCCTTCTACTTTGGCAGAGCATAGAGACAATTGTCGAACGAGACTGCCCAGTTCCTTGTAGTGGGCAGGAATCTGCTCATCTGTTTGATCTGTAAACTGATTGGCAAATGCCTGCAAGGTTCGTACAGCTCCTCTGTGTGCTGCTGCCAACCTGGATACTGCTTGAGACTGGAAAAATGAAAAATAAATTAATGCTTTAATAACTATAGTTTCTGTGAATACAATCAAACTCAATTATCTAGAAAACTCTGTCAATAAGTCACACCCTGAAGGATAATTACATCTTACCTTTTTGGTATGTTTGATTGTATGAGGACTCAGTTTCTCTATATCATCCTGAATTTCTTTTACCTGTTTATCAAGAAAGCAGATGGAGAGGAGCAAGTCAGTCAGCATTAGTTCCATGTCTATAAATGAAAAATAGATTTTCACTGTAGCATCTGAGTGAAAGTCCAGATTTTCCAACAGTGATGCTCACCTCTCTGTCCAGCCATGAGGGAAATTAGTCACACCATTCCGATCTAAACTTTGTAAGTTCAGAGATAACCTGATTAAATTTCTCTTGTTTCAGTTAGTTTCTGTCAAATTTATCAGAACAAACTAAGCTACTACGCATCCCAGTTTAAAATGATGGTTCCTACCTGTTGCTGGAGCACATACAGCATCCGAGCTGACCGTGCAGCTTGCTGCTGTCTCCTAATGCAAAGTCGCTGCTTGTTCTCAGGATCTAGAAGTTCTCTATCTCTCCCTAAAAAGCATAGAATATAAAGTTTTATATCTTCATTTAACCTGTGAAAATCCCGATTAAGCCATGACAACAGACATAACTTAGTAATAAGCCTCTTCCATGCAGAACCAAACCACATATTTGTGGGGATACCTTTAACAGTCATGCAAGTTAGTTATTATAAACTCTACATTCTGTTTCTATTTAGAATTTGACTAAACAGTCTCATACAATATAGCTCATTAGTTATTAAAAAAATCATGTGACCCCTTAGTTTTATGACAAAGTTGCAGATAAAGCACTCAAAATCCAGAATGGTTAAACCTCCTGCTAGTTATTACAAAAGAACCAACTGCTTAAGCTGGCTAGCTAGTCTATCTTTTATCTACTTTTCTAAAAAATAGATGGTTCTCAAAAATCCAGACATAAATACAAATTCTAACCCAACCCAAAAAATGGGAGAAAAAAATCAACAAACTAGTGTACATTTATATAACATAATTACTGTTTGGTCTTACACCTTTTTTAATAATTTCTTCGATTTTCTGGACATAGCTCCTCAGTTCTTTTTGCAGACGCTGGACTTCCTGCATATTTTTATGTTCTTTTTTATTTAAATTTGGCTTGGGGTCTGTTCTTGTGTCATGGGTGCATGGCGAGTCCAAAACAGTTGGTGTTGGCTTTCCCTCCTTAACTACGCAGAGACAAATGTTTGCGTCAGAGCTGGCAGACTCCCCTTGGGAAGGCTGGTCAAGCCTCTGCTGACATGTCAAGCAAGTCTGAGACTTCAGGGCATTTTTATTTTCTCGACTTACAAATACTTCAGTCTTCTGCTGTTGTGATTTCTGGGTCCACAATGGTTTACTATCCACATCTCCAAATACCTGCTGTTTCACTTGTTCTTCGAGACGTCTTTGTTTGATGTCCCTTTTTGCCAGCTGAACAGCTAATTTCAGTCTCTCTTCAGATACCACTGAGAACATGCCAGAGCTTCTCAGGCTGGGGTCCTCACTTCCAACTACATTTCTCTGATCACTGGATGCCTTCAGTTTTTCTATTATAATTGGACGAGGGTGAGAGAATCTGAGAGCCAAGTTTTCTGGAACTGCAGGAACATTTCTATTAAACTGGAGCTGTTCAAAGTGTAAAAAAACCCTGATGTTATACAGAACACTATACACAGGTAATGCAACTCTGTCATGATGGCACCGTTTAGGATTTGTGTTGAACACAGTGCTAACAGCACACCAATGTTTTCATTCTTGCTAAGCAGTGCTCACACAGGTGAAGGCCTTTTCTGCTCCTGACGTGCTCACCAGTGAGTAGCCTGGGGGTGGGCAACAAGCTAGAGATGAAACAACTGGATGGTTGACCCCATCTGACAAAAGGGATATTCCACACCCTGTGGCATCATGCTCAGCAGTAAAAGCTGCAGGGAAGAAGGAGAAAGGGGGGGACTGGCGACATTTGTCTTCCTAAGTCACTGTTAACATGTGCTGAAGTCAGGGAAATGGCTGAACAGCTGCCTGATGATGGGATGTAGAGAACTGTAGAGAATGAATTCCTTATTTTGCTTTATTTTTGGACACAAACAGGAAAGCATTTGCTTTCCCTGTTAAACTGCCTTTATCGCAACCCATAACTTTTCATACTTTCGCCTTCCGGTTCTCTTCCCCATCACAACTGGGAGAGAGTGAGCAAGTGACTGTATGCTCAGCTGCCTACCGGGACTGAACCACAACAGACAATTAAAATAATTACAGATATAGTTTGTGATCTCTAGCCTTACAAAAGGACAATGTCGAGATTATGTGTGATAGCGTGAGGAAAGCTAGTATGACACTCTCTGCTGGGCTGTCTCACAAAGTGGGTCAGAATCATCTTTTTGTTACAATCACAAAGAAAACCAATACAACATCGCTGCAGAAGGCAAATGGTACCTGTGCTTGTAAAGCCTTAGCTTCACTCCTGTATCGCTGGGTGCCGAATACAAACGCATCAGCAGGCACCGCTGTCTTGCTCCGCCCCATCGCAGCGGCTTGAGAGCAAACCCCGCTGTTGTCCCTTGCTTGTGATCACAGCTGTGAATGCGAGAACAATGAACCGTTATTTCAGACTTGCAGAAGCAATCCCGGGTCTGATGTGAGTAAGAGGGAGAACCAGCCCGAGAAGCCGCGGAGAGGAGATCGGGGCGGCCTCTCTGCAACTGCCCAGCGCCCGCGGCTGCTCCCGCCCCGCGCCCTCACGGCGTCCCGGGCGGCACCGGCGGGCCCCGGGCGCTGCCGCAAGGGAGAGAGGCGGGAGGAAGAAAGGGCGGCCCGGGCCGCGCCGGGACCCACCAGGCGCCGTTCGAACCCGGTCCCGCCGCCGCCGCAGGGGCCGCCGGGACCGCGTACAGCTACGGCGGCCGCGCAGGCTGGGCCAGGCGGAGACTCTACCGCTGCCGCCATGGGCTGGGAGGAGATGCAGGTCCGCGGGTACGCCGAGTTCGTGCGGACAGCGCAGAGCTACCACGGCCGGCCCATCTTCGCGCTCTTCTGCGGCGATAAGGACGCCGAGGGCAGGAGCTGGTGTCCTGACTGCGTGACGGGTGAGGCCCGTGGGGGGAGTGCCCTGCCTGCGGCATGGGCCGTGTCGGTGCTGAGGAAGCCGGAGAGGCCCTTTCCGGAGGGTGCCTTTCCGGAACATGCCGGGCGGGCACAGCAGCCCCAGTCCCAGTGCCGGTCCCAAGCGTCAGGCGCAGTTTCCCCTGGTGAACTGAACGGGCTGTGCTGCCGCGCTGCCCTTTTCGGTACCCACATCGAACGGCACGGGCTGTTCGCGAAGACTGGTACAGGGCCCAGCAAACAAACAGACGTGCGTCCTACAGTCAGTTTCACCTATGCTGCACGTGTCGAGGCGCAGCGATGTCCTCCCCGACGGTGTCCGGCAGCAGCAGGTGAAGGTGGTTCTCAGAAATCATCGCACTGAACTGCCTGGCTCGTACGTGTCTGAGCACGAGTGGAGGTGCATTATGGAACCGTCACCCTGCAGAGGGGTGGGCGCCGTGCTGGGCTACCATACTCAGGACAGGACAGAACGAATGTTTTTCTTCCGTGTTAGAGAAGAAATTGGTCTTTACTCAAACGCAAGTCTAGTCAACGTTTGAGCATGTAATAAACTCTGAAAAACTTGTGGATAGCCAGGTGAAACGAAATACAGATCTCTAACTAAAGCAGACAAAACATTTATTAGCAGCTTTGCTGGTCCAAGTAAATCCATGTGATTCTGTAGCACAAGTTTTAAGTACTAACAGATTTTAAAAATTATTTTCTAGCTGAGCCAGTTGTGAGGAAGGAACTTCATAATCTGCCTGATGAATCAGTTTTCATCTACTGTCTAGTAGGAGATAGAGCCTAGTAAGTAACTTTGAATGCTGACAAATGGGATAACTGCTCTGCTGGTGGACTAGTGGTTGACCTGTTGAAAAAACTGCCTGAGCTGTCCTTTTCTGTAAGGAATCAATCATTTTTTGAGGTCTTCACCATCTCTGACATTACCTATCTGCATGCTTGTTTGGAGAAGGGGGTTGGGAAGGTGTGAGGCAAAGCCCTTTGAATCATTTTGAAGCTATTTTAACTTCAATATGCTCCTCTACAAGCTGTGCTTAATGCCTTCTTTCTGAACAGCTGGAAGGATCCCAACAATGAATTCAGGAGGAATCTGAAACTAACAGGAGTGCCTACACTACTCAAATACGGAACAGTAAGTGATTTGTTGTATGTTCTGGATCTACAGGCATTGACATGGGGACCTGGCAGGAGTTTAGGGCTGTAAATGAATTAGTCACATGTATTCTCTGAGAACCTTCTCTTGTTCAAGGAGACCAGAGCATTCTGAACAGCTCTTCTGCTCTCTGTTTCTCACTCAAACAGTTCCTCAAGAGAGAACCATTCTGCTTATTGTGTAATGCCTATAATAAACATGCAGTAAAGGGAATATGTACTCTTGGGTCATAGTGCTTGAGGGGTTGAGAAACTTCTTAGCTACATAGTGTTCTGAATTTGCAGCTCCTCAACTTTTGAAAAATCCAAACGCTGAACTACGGGAGTGAAACAAGTTATGAGCAGTACGCTCGACTCAGACTACAGCTCAAGTTGTAACTTGTACATGTTAGTTAAACTAGCAGTTACTTTCTTAGAAATGCCTCTTCCAAGGCCAGAAAACCCCTCAGGAATGTTTCAATTGTTATTGCTTTGCTTGCTCCACCCCCACTACCTCACCCCCCCGGACAACAGTTGCTGGGTGTGGCTAATGTTAGTGTGTACAGGTGGCTCTGGGCTAGAACAGGTTTAATTGCCCCTAAAACATGTGAACTTTTCCTTTCAGCCTCAGAAGCTGGTCGAAGAAGAATGTTTTAAAGCAGAGCTTGTCCGTATGTTGTTTACTGAAGACTAAAGCCCTCACTAGTCAATCATTGACAAAGATGGTAATCTCAGTTACTGCAGTGTTCTTTCAAGGAATCACTGACCTTTATTAAAACTTTCATGATTAATTACTTCAGACTAGTCGAGATAAATGTCATTAAATTCTGGGTCCAAATCCTACACTAAAATCTTACAAAAAAAAATGTGTATCTTTCCTTTCATGTCCAAATAAACTTGAGTTTGTGAACAACCTCTTTTCAAAGGAGCTGCGCTCATGTTAGAAACTGAGATTAGCCTGCACTTACTGAAGAGTAACTGCTAAATTACACTCACAGTGAGTAAGGAGGAAGGGGAGAAACAGAAAAACCTCCTTCCTAAGCCTGACCACATAATTATTGAAACCGTTAAGATAAATTTTAAATGCCAAAGATGTTTAATGGCTTATCTGTTCAGTCCAAGTATGATAAGGTGGTGGCTGACAGCTTTAGTGTCACTGATGCCATGTTAATGGTTAACAGCTGGGAGTACCTGCTCCTACAAGGGCAGGAAATAAAACATGAATGCACCAGAAATACAGTCTAAAAATATGAAAATTAAAACCCTGGCTGCTGCCAAGAGCCATGTTGTTACAATAAAAACTTTAAAGGAATAAATGGCAAGTGCTTCTCCAATACTCCAAGCAATGGCATGTTTCCCCCCACACACTGTTCCCATTACATGGAGTGTAAAGAGACTCCAGAGCAGCCACCACTGGATCGGCAGAGGCCAAGATTCAAGGAAGTTGAGTTTAATGGAACAGAGACAGCTACAGCTTGTTTCCCTCTCTATCTGCAGAGTTTATCAGCACCTGTCTCTGCTCCACTCCCCAGTCCTCACCTTGTACACTCAATTCCTATCCGTACTACATGCTATAAGGAAAACTCTGCAAAACGCCCATCAACAATGACTGCCAGGGAAACAGAAATGAGAAGTAATAGCTCAGCTTGGTTTCAAGGAAAAACTGCACAATTTCAACTTTGTCTATCATCATTTCACCTTTGCTTGTCCCAGAGCTGTAAGTAGCAGGGAGTTCTCAGTGAGGCTTTAAGACACATCATTATTCTCCAGGGAAAAGGCTTCCTCGGAACAGCCTTTAGAGCTACACTTTTTTGTAGATACTTAGTAAGTAACAAAGCTAGGTTTTGTTTTCAAAATCAAGAGAGATCAATAACTACTGTAGTAAAGCTCTTACAAAACTGTCGATGCTATAAAATAAATTGCAGGTATTTATTAGTCTTTAAGAGAGTTGATGAAACAAAAACAACCCCAGTCACTTGATAAGTTCAAATAAAAGGGACACAAATTCAGAGCCAAACTTACACAAGGGTTCATTCCTCTCCTGTAAAAATACTTCACTAACACAAAGTACACCTTATCATCACTACTCCACGTGCTTTTCATTTTACAGAGGTGTTGTTTTGTTGCTGCTGCTCGGCCAGTGCCTGCTGGAGGCGCATCCTTTTCCGGGAATAGTGCTGCCAGTGGAGGATCTGTTGCTCATCAATAAATTTGGCACACTGAGCATTGACCAGTTCTTTGCGGAAATGTTCATACTGGAGCAGCTCTAGCATATGCAAACATTGAGGATACCTGGATTAAAAATAAACACTTTAATACAGGTTTTTACAAGGGACACTTAATCTAGAGTCTCCAGTACTTCTGTGGGTTATTACTTTAGTTTTGACTTGTATGTGCTTTACCCAAGTGTGAAACCACTTCAGCCTACACACTGTGACTTGGTAACTGCAATATCGGGCCAGGAAACAAGGAGTCCAGTTCCATTTATAAATGCACATTCCTGCTTGCTTAGAGTAGCTTCCCCAATGTCTTGGTTTGATAGACCAAATCCATAACAATTACAACGCCTGTTTCCAGAGCCCACTTAAAGGAGATGACCAAAACCATTTTCCCAAAAACGGAAGGAATTTGCACACTTGCGAAAACACAAAATTACCTTTTGTCTCATGTAAGCATCAATAATGCAAAATTAATCTTAAAATGCACTTACTGCTTTTGTACCCTAACGTTCAATAGTTTGATTTTAAATCCATCAAAAGTGCAGATTAAAGCTTTAAAGCAAGATTCTGTGCAAAACTCACGAAATTTTTATAATTTTGCCCATTCCTGCTACATGTGGACTATTGGAAACAGGAAAATCTACGCTGCATATAGCCATAATATTGCATAATCTATGTTGCAGGGAAGACAAAAGTAACTTTACAGGCAGAAATGAAACCCTGACATGCTACTGTACAGTATGTAAAAAGAGGTCAATGCCAAACTATTAAAATGCAGAAACCTAAGGGAATTTAGCACTTACTTCAGGTATTTTGCATATTCAGGTTCTTTCCAATAAAGTAAATATTTAAGATAATTTACAAAAGCTTTATCTTTGAAGTAGCCTCTTTGTGCAAGAACTGAAATAAAATGACAAATAAGGAATTGTCAGTTACAGATGGGTGAAAAAAATCTGCACACTTGAACAAATTCACGAAGTCAACTTTCTCATTACAATCAAATTTCAATAATTTATATTTGGCAAATAAAAAAACACAGGGAAAAATAAGATTTTTATGTCAACAAAATAATAATTAATCTCATCTCCCTTACAGTTTGTATCTTTCATTGAATGGAACAGCTTTTTGAAACAAAAACTTTTTGAGTGTAGCATCAAAATTAGCAGAGAGTTATGTATAGTACCTGAAACTATTCACATTAGTAAAATTCTGTTTTCAGATAAAGGAATGCTGTTAACTTGACATTACTGTTTAAGAACAGACTTGAACTTTTTTTTTTCCTCCACCAAATAAATGCTTTTTTTTTGCATTCCAACCAACAAAAGACTTTGCATTAAAAATCATAATAATCCACCTGTTAAACAAATTATTTACAGACTACCTTTATGCTGTGAAAAACCCTTTGTTTAGCCCTCTCTCTGCATTTAACATTACCAGTAACAATAAACGTCATTAAACTATATTATCTCCTCAGCGTCCTAGTATTTACTTTAAGTACTCACAGTTGAGGTAATTTGGATTTGCCAGACATTGAACAAACTCCAGCTCCAGCTGGAATCGAAGTCGATTTCCTGTATCATCTGATTCAAGAAAAAAACAGTAAGAGTTGGACCCACATAACAGATTTGAAAGTAATCGCGGTGGATGTGTCACCCTGGACTAAAGCGGCCTAGGGGCGGGCGAGGGCCACGGCCGGCGGCAGCGACCCACACAGTGGGGGCCGGGCCCGCCCGGGCAAGTACGTGAGAGGCCTTCTCGGGGCTGCGGGCTCAGAGGGGCCCCAGAGGCCCTGCGGCGGCCTCTCCCGAGCGCAAGCTCTCGGCCTGCGCGGTCCCGTCAGACCCGGCGCTCCGGGGGCCTGGGAAGCTCCGACGACGGCTGCAACACCGGCCCCACAGGGCTCCTCACCAGCCCCGCACCGACCCCGTCCTGGTCCCACAGCGTCCCGCACCTGCGTCCATGTCCGGGCCGCGGACAGCAGATGGCGGCGAGCGCCCCCTCTACCGGAGGCCCGGCGAAACGCAACGCTAAGCACGCTGGGAACGCAGCGGCCGTTGCCTAGCAACGGCAGCGGAGACGGGGCGGTGCGGAGGCGGGGCGGTGCGGGGCGGTGCGGAGGCGGTGCGGAGGCGGGGCGGTGCGGAGGCGGGGCGGAGCGGTGCGGAGGCGGGGCGGAGCGGTGCGGAGGCGGGGCGGAGCGGTGCGGAGGCAGGGTGCGGGGCGGCCTCCGCACCGGACACTTGAGCGCGGAACGGTCACTTGGGCGCAGCGTTCCTCCCGTGGTGAAGGTTCGTACCCGGTCCCAGCCGTGTGCTGACACATCAGTCCTTCGCACTCGTCCCTACACACTGACACGGCGTCCCCTGAACAAATGCTGGTTATTTTAAGTGTTGGGTTTCCCGACCCACGGGTCCCGCCAGGAGCCGCGCATTGTTCGGAGCACTTCCCTCGTACCGATACCGCAGAGAAGCCTGCAAACACTCGGCTATTGGGAGCTGAGAACAACTGACACCATTCCCTCGCTGCCGCGGGTGAGGGAGCAGCTTCTGCTGGGTTACAGCAGCAGGGCATCGAGTAGCTGCTCTTGGAAAGAGTATTCAGAGATCCCAATATCCAGATAAACCCCACACTGAATATGGCACTGTACAAATTTCTTCCTTCTCACGGTGCTCTGCTGCAGCTCACGGCAAACCCCGAAGGACTCAGAAATCATAAAAGTACAAACCAATCTATTTCTGAACGACCAACTTTCAGTTTTACATCAGTCGCTTTGTCCTGACGACGTCACTCACCACCGTCCTGCGGCAGCCTCCAGTTCTGGAGAATTTCACCATCTGAGGGAAAAAAACAGTCGCACATGCGCTGCTTGTGCCAGGGGGACCCAGTGCAAGTACAGAGTGGCATTCCTGGGACCGCAGCTCCTACGACTCTTCCCGAACGTGAACATTCCTTCTGACAGGAGCAAGGGTAGTGTTTTGTCCGTCTGCCACAGAGGCCAGTCACTCCCAGGGCCGTTACAAGGTGGCTTTGGGGTCAATGTTCTAGGCATGTTTTTTCCCCAGATAACCCTTGAGCTGGGAAGGATAAAAAGAGGATGAACTTTTGTTTGTATTTGCAGAACATTCATTTTAGCTTTGTACTAGACAAAGCCACAGTTCATCACTTCCAGAGCAAAAGGAAGTGGAGAGAAACAACCCTAAAATCCTGAACTGTATTTAAAGTTTAATGGTAAATAAACTGGTATATTATTTTCTTTCTGCATACTGGACAAAGTCTGGAGCTTTGTTTTGTTTTTCATAGTAAGTTTACAGTCAGCCAAGGAGATTTCTGTCATCCTCTGCAATTAATTCTTCATTGACTAAAACACAATTTTCTCAGAGTAAAACCAATAATAAGCAAATTCTCCATGAGTGAGCAGCAGCAGCAGTGGAAGCAATTTTTACATATTTACCCGAAACCCTTCTCGTGTCTTCCTTTTTTTTGTTGTTTAATTATTTTCTATTTTCATTTGTTGAAGTATTTTTGGCATCCAAGTTAGCAATTTTCTATAATACTATCTTTTCCTATGCAGTATGATTTTTTTCCTTGGGAATTGGATTACAAAAACCATATAAAAAGGATCCGTGCATAGTTTTTCTTAATAAAAAAGGTTGCTTTTTTAGACAACATTTTAGTGGTTGTGGAATACTACTATTACTATATCAAAACATAACAAGTCACTCCCCAGTAAACACAGACTTTGGGCTAAAAGAAGAGATCAAATAGATCCCACGTGTCTGCATTGCTCTTCTAGAATATGATTTCTCTCCCAAGACTGACTTCAGAGGAGAGAATCCTAAAAAAGAATTGGTCACAAAAATAAATTACTATGTAGGTTTGCCAGAGTTAAGTCAAACATCTCAATTCTTGTCCATCAAAACTAGGAACAAAACTGAAAATCAGGATTTTAGTATACTGAGAACATTCTCTAAGAAAAGTTTGAATTTTTTTCTGTTTTTAAATGTCAGGTGAGCCAAACTTGCAGGATATGTGTTAATATAAATGTGAGCCAGGAATTTGCCTTACTGTCATAGAACCAGGATGACATCACTGCCTCACTTTCTCCTTTTAAAGAGACTAGACTGCTATCATTGCTGTTGCCTGCCCAGAAATGTGATGGTTTATGACAATAAATATATCTTAACTCATTAGAACTGGCATAGAGACACAGCTCTTAAATGGAACCACCTCTGGGACCTGAAGCCACTGAGGTTTTATGAGACACAAGAGAAAATAATGTCTTGTCTGGCATGCTGTTAGATCTTAAAGGTGAACACTGAGGAAGTGAGATGCTACAAAAGATTCCTCTGTGACACCATAGTGCAATGCATTTGCATCAGAGAGAAAAGAAGGTCCAGCAATTTCATCACTGAAAACTGATCAAGTGAGATGAAACAGTGAAGTTTTTACACCCAGTGCATGAAACCTAAGACATCCCCTTTTGTTCAGCCATTTACCCACTGCTTTGGAATAGAATGCAAACTGATATTAACATGGGCAACATCTGACAGGATTTTACCCATAGAATGCAAGACAGCTCCTGTAGACTGGAGAGCATCCTGCTTCAAATATGGTTAAATAACAGAGAAGAGAGTATGCATTATGTTATATTTATAAAAAGCCAGCACAAAGTCTGCAATTTTTTTACTCCAATGCTATAATTGTAATTCAATAGGAACAAGATCATAGTTTTCAGTGACTAAAACAATTGTCAGAACATATTTAATTAAAGGCTTAACTCTTCACTGTGTTCTCTCTTTTGAGGTCAAGAAACTGGCAGGTAATGTGCATTTCAGAAGCCAGCCAATGACAGTCATGGTGGAACCACTTCATCTGCAGATGCCAAACACCATTCAAGCAAGCTGCAAATTGGATGAGATAGTGTAAAGGGACTGGTTTATTGAAGGCACTGGCATATGTACTTCTGTGACTATGGTACTCCTCTAGCTTCAGACAAATGTTATAAATCAAAGATAAAGTCAAGATTAAATGTCATGTGTCAGAAAGCATTTTATGTTTTTCATTAATAAGTTGGTTAAAAATATATCAGGCTTCTATTAGGACACCTGGACAGCAGGTGAATTTGAAGTCAGCCAGGAGCAATATGCATTGACCTGAGAGCAGTGGTCTTTAAGGAACATCTTCCCGAAGATACTGCCACTGTTTGGAGCCCTTCCTAAGGTCCTCTAAGGAAAGAATTCT
Source organism: Dicrurus megarhynchus (assembly GCA_013399195.1). Classification (NCBI taxonomy): domain Eukaryota; kingdom Metazoa; phylum Chordata; class Aves; order Passeriformes; family Dicruridae; genus Dicrurus; species Dicrurus megarhynchus. Next base: position 134,315 of record VXAD01009452.1, read on the forward strand.
GGAGGGAGCCAGGATACATGGGGCCTGATCTGAAGGAACTCTTATACTGTTGAACACCAAACAGGCCAGAAAAAACTAATTCCCAGTAATGAAGGAATGTAAAACTTCTCAAGGCCAAGATACATAGACAAGTTTGCAGAACAATAAACGGAATGTTATCTATTTTATAGTGATTACAAATATGATTAATTTCACTTATTTTCATTATAGTTTAGATTAGCATTATGGTTGTGTTATTTTCCAAATAACACTTCAATAATGAGGTAGTTTGAGCCACTTTCTATGCTATTTCATTTTTAAGCTCTTCAACTGTGGCACTGAGCAGAAGGGTGTAGGGAAAACACCAGAAAGAATTAAATATAAAACTAAAGGAATAATTGGCATGAATTTGTAATTAATGAAGAAGTAATCTCCTTTATTTTAGAATACATTTAGAATGTGTTCAGCAGATAAGAAATAAATAGTTAATTTGGTGCTGGAACTAGTAGGTACACTCATATAGACTAGCACTACAGTCACTGTTATGAAGAAAAGCATGGTCTCCAATAATGGAAATATGATTAGTGAGATTCCCTCTTACTGGCAAGTAGAACTAAATATTCTGTCCAGTCATCTACAACTTCACCCACTCAGGATGAAAATAACTTTAATTCTTGGTCATTGCAAAGGTGGTGCACAAATAGTTACCAGTTTCACAGATGCCTACATCAATATTTAGCAAGAATATAAACCCTCTCTTTAGCTGCATGCTAGTCAACCTGCCAGTGCTTAGAGCAAGATTATACAGCATTTGTGCAAACAAAAGTGCTGATTTTCTTTGGAGCAAATCTAAATATATCTCTCATGACAAGACTCATAACATTTGAACACCAGGCCCACAGTAGAGTATGCTGGAATTATGTCTAACACATAAACTTAGTAACATGAAGTAACCTGGAGCTTTTAAGGACACAACAGTATAAAGCACACCTTGCCATGTTACTTGCATGACATTCCACTTACTTTCTGTATTGCAGTTAAAAATATAATTAAAGTATTTGGAGATTAAATGCCACAAACCTACAGTTTATCTGGAGTGGTTTTTTCAAGCTCTCTTGTTTTCTTGCCCATGTATCACAATAATTAATATCTCTGGGTTTTAGCAGTTCTTCCCAGCTCAGAGAGAACAGCCTTTTGGTTTTTCAATCTACTCCTTTTCCTACGCCACATTGCTGGGAACCACATTTGAGGATACCATTTTCTTTTGCTGGGAATGCCAACGTCATCTCCATTCCTTGCTCAGAAAGGCTCATTTTAATATCTTGGAAAAGAAAGAAAGATGAAAAAATCATTGCCAAGCTCTTCCCTAAATCACAGGATACTCTTGGCAGCTGCTGTGCAAGTTTCCTGCAGGATGCTGTTCAGCAACAATTTTTCCTGTTGTCTTTCACCTACAGTTAATAAGTGCCATTAACAGTCCCACTGAATGTTTAATAGCTCCTGTGCAGAGCAGTTCAGTAGAGGAAGCTGTTATTCACAGGTTGTTCTTTCCAGTCAGGGAAAAGGCATCTATACCATGAGCATTCAGAAGCAACAAGAAAGACAAACATGTATCTTTCCCATGCTTTGAACAGCAGTATTCCTGAAATCTATTCCTAGTTCTGGAAAAATAGTCAAAACAGGCTTTACATTAACGATTTATTTGTCTGACCACTTTTCACTCAAGGCTGAAGTTATTCCTCAATATGACCCTGCAGATGGGGTGACTTTAACAGTATTTTTGGTATCCTAGGGTGACATTGCTTTGTATTGATCTGACTTACCTGTGTAAAAAGATAGAAATGAAAACAGTCAAAGGTGAGCTCCAAAAATGAGGCAAGATAAGACAATTTTGTGTTTGTGGAGGATGTTCCCAGGAACATTTATGTTGTTTTTTCCCCATTGTTTGTTATTAAAAAAGGAGTGAATGTGTCCTGTGTTCTGCCCCGCCCCCCCCGCATTTGCTTCATCCCCATCCCTTTTTTCAGAGGAAATTCTGTTTTCCCAAATTGAAGGATAACTTAGTGTTGTGCACAAAAAAAACCCCAAAAAACCAAACCGACTGACCAACCAAACAAACAAAAAACCCCCCAAACCCCCTACATTTCTGATTTCTGACTCTAGAGCCAAGGCAAAATATTGAAGTAAAATAGAAACTTCCTCCAGAATAATCATTCCTTAACTGAAAGATTGTGTTAACTTTATTTCTGGTGGAAATTTGATCTTCAGCTGGCTTTCTAAAATATTTGCTAAGACTCAACCCAAGTTATTGTTCTCAAAGAACAGCTCACAAAGGAAACTACAAGAAGTTAGATTTAGTATCTGGAACACTCAGTTCTTTCAAGAAAATGATTTGTCTATAAAAAATGCTTTATGAACATTGTAATGAGGCTCACACTCTGGCCTGAAACAGCTTATGAAAACTCACTGAAGTGCCATGTGCCAAATAAAACTGGGAAATAATTTTGTGGGGGTAAATAAAGCACTGAAGTAAACTGGGGAAGCATAACGTCTTTTCTCTGACAGAAGAAACAGACTCTCATGGCCAGAATCTACAGTCTTCGATGTAAATCTACGTTTACACCATAATGAATGGGCAACTATTGACTAAGTGCTCCAGAAAAACCTAAATGGGCAAAAAATAGTTTCAGTGTAGTCAGCTCTATTTTTAAATAACTGCCAAACCTTGTATTAAGTAGTCCCTAATCACCTCAGGGCAGCATGGTATGCCTGCCTTTACTCTGTGCTCCCAATGGTGAGGGCTGTACTTCCCTCAGAATTTCTCTTCCGAGCAGAGGCGGTCTGCAGTGCATGGCAAACCCTCTCTGTGCCACAGATCCTTCACACAGGGGCCAGCAAAGATACACAGAGGGGAAGGTCTGATCTGATGCAGAAGAGCTGCCACTGGGATGGTTCTTCCGAGCAGAGGAGAATCAGCACCCTGACACTAAACCATGCAGACAAATGCTGAGCCCAACAAGTCTCTTGTACCAGACTGGTAGCCTTGTGGTGCAAGGTACAAAAGTGTTGAAGACCTCTCAATGCCACAATGAGATTGATCAGACTTGTCTAAAGTCACACATTTATTCACCCACACTGGAAAACATTGTGAAAATGTCACTTGATCCAAGTGCTCAGGATTCATTACTACCCACTTGTTCACATATTTAGCATAGACATTTGGGGGGAAAAAAAAGATGTGAATTATCTAAAAAAAGGTATGTCATTACTAAAAAGGAAGAGGTGGTGTGTTAAGGAACCACTGCCGCATTTTGGCTAGGACTGATTCAGTGATATGTTTCTTTTTCTGGGCTGATTTTCACTGACTGCCCAATTCCAACTTTGTCAGCAAATGTTAGGTTTGGCTACAACCAGGTTATTGTTCTTTCAAGTGGTAACGCACCTGAGCTGGAAAACAAAGGCTGGATAAGCCAAAGACTGAGTTCAAGCGAGATCAGAACTCAGCCGGAATGCAGTACCCACTGCTCTGAATTCAGTGGATGACACCAAAAAATCTGAACCGCTTTTCAGCTTGGGGACTTCTTAATCACAGAGAATGCTGAAAGGTTTTTCTTCTCTATTTCACAGATCTAGATGTTCAACACATGGGCAGAAAATACCTTTGTTCTCCCCTCGTATGTTTTCTTGTAGTTTGGTCATTCATGTACTCATTCACGATTGTGAGACCATTCCCAAGCACCAGTATATTGTGGGAAACAAGTCTGCACACCGGTACAAGGCCAAGCAGGAGCCCTGTGCAACAGCAGCCCAGATCATGACTCTGCAGGTTTGAGACACTCAATATTTGCAGAAACAGCATTAGCAACTTGGTATTTTGGTAAATTGGTATTTTGAGAGAAGAAAGGAAAAGCCAAGGATCCATAGAGAGTGGGCAGAAAATAAGAAAGCAGTAATTTAGCTCCTTAGAGGCGGCACTGCCAGCTGTGCTGCCAGCTGGCCAGCTGACAGACTCACTGACCACGAGAAATCACACTCTGCCCTCATACGGTAAAATGGGAACTGTTTGCTCGCTCAGGGTGGCTGAATAACCCGCCCTGACAAAGCCCACACTGAGGATCCTCCCATGTTTTCTGTGGGTGCTGGGGCTGCATGTTTTAAAGTGGGGGACAAAGGGATTCTTTTATGCCACTACCTTAGGACTATCACAACTTCTGCATCTAAAACAATAATCCTTTGATGAGCAACGAAATAAATGCCATGCCCGGTAAGCTTCTATCGTGATACTTGTCCTGCAGTGCTGAAGGGGCTGTAAAGCAGCTCCAGTCACAAAGCAATTGTCCTTGCATTGTCCATTGTAAGTAACATGTATTTACTCAGGGCACTGGAACAGGACACCATGCATGCTTGATTCTGAAGAAAAGCTAGTTTGTGCCTGTTATACTGGAAAGTTTGTACAACATTAATTCTTAAAAACTGGTTGTGTTTCTTAGATTCTTATAATCCTTTACTCTGAAATGAATGAGACAGTTAGTAGGGTATGCCACCTGATTTGGTCCCACCTGAGCATCTTCAGAGGTGCAAACTCGAGTTATCACTTAGCTGTTGAAAGAAGAGAAACCACTGATATTCAGGTCTGAAGACACTTAAGAGTGGTGTCCAAATCTCTGCTTTGCATTATTCACTACAGCATGTACCCTCCTGAATCTTACTGGAGCAACACCATGCTGCAGTGGAAGCTAATGCAGAAACAAGTGGTCCACTACAGTACACAGGAAACAATCCATGCTGGAGGTGAGACAGTTCTAGAAAGTTTTTATTTGCCAGGCTCTAATTATGCAACCCACCCATTTAAATTAATATGAATCAATCACAGAATGTCATAAAAGTGTCTCAAAAAGAAACTCCTATTAACAGTACAGAGAAGTGACACATCCAATACATCACAGTTACAATAAGCCCAACACTCCTTATTACCCCACATGCACACTTCCCCTGGCCCAGCACTCCTGACCATGAATCACCCTTGTGAGACTGTTGATGAAAATAGCATTTGCTTCCTTCATGTCCTGCAACAGAGTGAAGCTCTTCCCTAGCTGAGGTGAGGGCAACTTTTCCCCTTCAAGAACCTTTCACAACATTCTTTTCTGCAAACAGGACAGTGAAGTGTCTGTCCTACAGCTTTTAGCTGGAACCAGTTTTAGAGGAGTTTTGGTCTGCATGAACTGAGATAGCCAAGCTCAGTGTCATCTACCTATGCAAGCTCCCTTGTATCTTACTCATAAGACAGAGCACCTTGTATCTGTCAGCAATAACCTGTTCTCACACTGTGAAGTCCATCAGAAAGCAGAAAAAGTCCCTTTCTCAAATGCATTTAGATACCTAGATATGCAAATCAGCATTAAGTGGTGGCTGCCAAAGGACAGAAGGTGCTCAGCTCTTCCTGGTTTCACTTTCTTCAAACAAATACTGTGATAAGTTTCAGGTCGTGACAAGTATCTGTAAGCAAGCCACTTCTTGGCACTAGAACTGGCCTCTTCCTTAGATAGACCCTCCAAGTGGAAGTGTGTTTATCCACATGCTCCACCATTCCCTGGAAGAAGTATGAGGCTGCACCACATGCAGCCGGCTGGGTAGACAGGGAGCCATTGGTGGCATTCAGAAACAACATTCAGCGGAGAGTTTATGGTGCTAAGCACCCTGAAAGAGCACAGAAGGTAAAGGCACGAAAATCAATTCTTGAAGCAGTTTTCTGCTCAAAAAAGCACCTGGTTACTCTGTGGATAAATATTTCCCTCACTTTTACATAGAAATGTGTTTTTCCAGTTCCATAAAGAACATTCACATTGATAACAGAACTACTGAATATCCTACACACAATATTATGCTACATGCCAGATCTTCTACACAGAATTCTATGATTCTATAACTTAACACCTTGCACCCATTATCATGAGGTGGCAAATGACCATGGGTGCAGAATTTGACCCTTATGTCCTCACAACACCTTGGTGAGGTAGATAGGTTCCATAACATCTTCTTTAGGAAGGGAAATAGGCAAAAAGAGGTGAACTGGCTTGCATGGTGGCACACAGCAAGTCTGGGAGCAAAACCCAGGTCATACCCACAGATCCTTCCACTCTAAGACACTGCTTTACCTCCCACCTGCCTCCATCCCCAGGGCTGAAGGAAAAGCATCCATGTACCACTGACAAAGTACACCCAGCCCAACACCAATCATTCTGTAGACTACTTCTGTAACAGAAATGGCATAAAGGGGTTACAAACTACTTTTCTCACAAGACATGAATTCCGAAGTATACAAGACAACTCCCACTGCTGTCAGCCAGCACAAGCACTAAAATCTGGACCCCTAAATTTTTCCCAGGTCATCAATTCAAGTCTTTCTCATGTCTTGACTTCGCTCAAAATTCCAGAGTTAATTAATAAGGCACATCAGGGGCTAATCCAGGAACTTCTGCAATAGGTGTGAAGCCCTATGGGCCACTGGTCATCTCCAGGCTGGCACTCAGAAAACACTGGCTGGCATGTGAAATCACATGTGTGACTGAGGGAAAGGCTCCCTGCCCTCTAACTGCCACAGTGCAAGAAACACAGAGCCAGTCTTAATGCATTATTATCCGAGACATCAGCTGAATCATGACCAGCATGGAATTATGTTATCTCAACCCTCAATAAAGGTGTCTAAATGCAGTGAGACTTGGGAGTGAAAACAAGCCAAGAGAAAGTGTGATGGATATTGACTTGGAAGGATCCCACCATATGGCTGCAGCCCAGCTAAAACATAAGACAGCATAACAGCACATACCCCTTCTTCACTAGACAAGTGACAACAGGGATTTCGCTGTACAGTTGCTGACTTGTAGATATAAGGAATAGGTGAGGAATGTTCAGCCCCTGCCTGAGTGCAATGCTAATGATTTACAAGTACATACAGTGATATAATAGTTCAAACCATTTGATACAACAGCCTCCTCTCTCTTTATTGAAAGTTTGATAAATCCTAATTCTTGACCTTGACTGGAGGTACAACAGATCATTTGATCGTACTTACGATCCCGACACATGACCCTTAAGGTTGTATAATTGCAAACACTTTTGGCTCCAGCACAACTGGAGTAAATTTGGGTTGGTTCAACCCTGAACTGATGCGTGACTGCTGGAAGGCAGCAAACACCCAACTGGATCTGAAGTGGTGATGAGACTCTAGAGGCAATAGGGAATAGTAAGAGCCCTTTCCTTGTTTAACACACAAATTGTTCACCGCTCACTGGTTTGTTGTGCTGTTCGCCCAGGCTGGGAATGTGTCCAGGTCAAACATAGGTCTTCCCCATGTGTTGATGGCCAGTGTGACACAGAAGACTCCAATGATGTTCATCACTATTCCAGATCTAACCTGTGAGGAAAAAATCCAAACCAACAATAACCAAACACCAGCACAGCGAGTCCAAACCAGCAACACCCAAACACCAGCACAGCAAACTACAGCAAGGCCTACTTGTACGTACACAAGAAAGATGGTCATCTAAATCACAGAAATAGCCATTGTATCCACTGCCTTATGCTCTTGCTTAGGTGGAGACACCAGGGAACACACTGTGCAAAGTCTTTGAGCACTTTGCTATGTATATAACCAGTCTAGGAGCTTTAAGGCATGTGTAATAAGTTGTTCTTATTAGTTAGAGAACTGCTTATGCTCTCTTCAAGTGCCCAGTTAGAAAACCAGTATTGTTTGTGTGTTCCGCCCAGAACCTGCCCTGTGTGGTCTGGCAGAAAATCAGAGGACCAGAACCAAGGGCTACTGATTGCTACCTTCTGCTTTCAGCTCCAATGGAGACAAGGCCTCCGACACTCGCCAAAGCCCCAGAACACTGCAGAGCATGCCTGCACTTTAACCCTTCAGGTTTCAGAGGCTTATGATTTGTCAGTTTTTCATTTCACTTGGGCCAGTCTGTATGTCTGCCAAAGCCTGTGAGAAAAGTACTGTTACTTCAGAGATGCAAAATTTTATCACAATGTTAACACTGCAGAAGAGAGGGGAATAGGGTGGTAGTTACAGCCTGTAAGAGCTTCCTGGTATTTTGGAAACACTCTGCAAAGAAAACTAAACTCACCATATTTCAAGAAGAAAGCAATGGAGAATTTCAGATAACAGACAAGGCATCTTACCATATCCAAAACACGGATGTGGCCGTAAGAAAACACTATTGCATTTGGTGGTGTTGCAACAGGTAGCATGAAGGCAAATGAAGCACTGAGAGTACCAGGCAGCATAACATACAAAGGGTGGATCTTGACAGATGCAGCCTGAAATAAAATGGAGAGAATATCACTCTGGAGGTGTTTGAAAAGAAAAGCATAAAGGATCAATCTACCCCAGACCACTGAGATACATAGGCTTATTTTGTTTCCTTGTATTACCACCAGAATAATTTACAAACATTTTATTCTGAAATCTGTATGCGCTTAAACATAACTTTGCTGTTGTTTCCTGTCCCATGATACTTAAAAACAAGGTTTGATTCTTTCATGTTGTTTGTTTTGCTCTATGGTATAATTTGGAGTTCTGGTCAAATATATCCAACAATCTTTTCTTTGACCTCGGACCACCCTTTTTCCAGGGAACACAGGAATGGGATTATAATTACTAGGCACGTGGAATGACACTCTTAGACTTCACATAAACTCTGTGGGACTCAAAACTTAAGTGCCAATTTAAGTCACTAATAGCTCAGTACCGTGATTGGGGTAATTTTACTTCAGTGAAATAGTCTAGAATAAAGTGCTTGTCCTTTCCCAATTAAAGAACAAAGTAACCTATTTTTCTCTTTATGCCACAGTTTCGATTCTGCCCAGAAAAGGCAGCAAAACTTACCAGGTTTTCCTCTCTAAGTTTTAAAATTATTCTGGGTTCCTATGAGAAATGACACATTTCTAATAATCAGGCCTACCACTTTGTGTATTTTAGCACAAAATGTGAAGATGCATCATTCAAAGGCATCATCAGAAAGTGCTGGATTTTGTTTTGTTTTGGGCTTTGTGTGTGTTTTTCCACTTCTAAGTGATGGTTCAAAATGACCAGAAGTAACTGATGTTTGCTGATCTGTATTGAAAAAGGGACTTTCACTTCACTTTCTCCAGGGCCAAGGCATACACCTTACAGAAGGCACGATGTGGCTTCCTTTTAAGTGAGGAAACACTGGAGCAACATTCAAGACAATAAATATAATATTGCTTTGCCACCCAGTTTAACTCCGATCTTCCGGCTGGCAGGGTAACAGGACAGAAGCAATCTTACCATGGATGAAAAGACAGGCAGGAAGAGGGTAGCCGTGGCCACGTTGCTGGTGCACTCAGTGAAGACAGCTATAATAAGGGAGAGCACTGTTGCAATGGCCCATGGTGGGATAGATCCCAGTGGAGTCATTTGATGACCCAGCCAAGCTGAGAGCCCAGAGTTCTGATAAGAAAAAAAGTGGGTTTCATGAGGTTTAGAACCCCTGACTCACAAACAGGGAAGTTATGTTATGTGCAACATTTCTGTCAAATAACGCTAAAGGAGTCCTGAATTATACAAACACCATCCAGGAAAATACAATAATCTGTCACAAAAACTGAAAGAAATTCCTTGCCAACTAGACATAATACTGAATCCCACTTTTCTGATTCTTCTGGAAATCAAATACTTGCTCACACTTAGGTTACAAAATTATGGTTTTCTTGCTAAACAGAAAGTGTTATTTCTGAGGCCATTGCAAATACTTAATGTATGGCCCAGAAGCTTCTTCTAGGGTTTCTGAAGGTTATGATTCTGTCTGAATGCTCTGTTGTAGGAACACAGTCAGGAGTTGATACAAATAGGTTACAAAATCTCTGACTTGATGGTTTTTAATGCTCTGGAGCTTTAATAATTTATGTATTATGTATGCAAATGAATGTAAGGCCCCAGAGCTTTAATTTGCCCCATGGTTTAAACCTAATTAGCCACAAAATTTAGATGTGAACATGACTTTCCCCAAAGTATGGCACTATTGATAGCTAAGGCTTGCTTTGATTTAGATGGATCTTAGCAGTGATGAAGGAAACAATGTGGTTCACCTTGGGATTCCTTCCTGTTTTGGGAATTTAGCTGCCTTTTCTGTGAATTTATGAACACAGCATCAACCCAGGATTTTCTTTCTGACCACTTCAGTAGTGGTTTTGGTTTAAGTCTGAAGATATATAGCCTTTGAACAAATGGCAAATGGTTCTGAAAATCTTACAAGTGTTATCTATACTTCTATTTTTCTAGCCAGGGCTGGGATTGGGATGATTACAGAAATAAGAAAGGATGCTTTCCTGGACTGTCCAGACAGTGAAGATTCCAACCTACTCAGCAGTCTCAAAGAGTTAAGATAAATTAAAGAAACTTGGTCAGAGCACAAAAATTTCTAAAAAAGACTCACAAGCATTCACCTCTCCTCAGTTTTTTCTAATTTAGATCTGCCTCCAGATCTGAACTTCTCTACTGGGTTTGGCTTTGGGTGCATGCCCAGTAATACAGGACTAGATAACAAACCAGGGAAGTTCGCCTCTGAGACAGAGAAAAACAGATGTCAGGACATACTGCGCTTGCATCAGCCAAAGCAAAACCTCCTCCCAGCAGCAGCACAATGCTCCAGGGCATCTTCCTTTGAACCACATTCCAGTCTAGCAGCGGGGCTGATAAAAATGGCTTTTTAATATCTGAAGTGAGAAATGAAAAGCAGAACATGTTTTAGGAGAGCGAAGACACTTTGTCTCCTGTTCTATAAGATACCAGTGGGCAGATGCACATTACTGAGAAATCTGCACAGGGTGAGGGTAACACATGTGAGCGTGGACTGTGCCCCAGCCCTGCCCAACAAGTGAGATAGGTAAGCTGCTCTAAAGAACTGGATGCAAATCCAGTGCATGTATCTGCCTTGTTAGCTGAGTGGGTTAGCTGTTTCACAATATTACAATCCCTCTTTGAAATACCTTCTTCAGTCTGTTCAGATTCAGACATGCTTGGACTCCAGGCTATGAATTTGGGCTTATGAGCAGGAAGGATAAACAGTAGCAGGGCAATAAACACAGCAGGAGCAGAATCAGTGATATACCTAATGAAGAAAAGAGAATATAGGTTAAAAAATGGACATCTTTCTCCTAGAAAAGGGCTGCCTTCCAGCATTCTAGTCACTGATCTTTGCCATCCCATTTGGGGCTTGAGCAAAATGGGTCATTAGCTCATGTCTGAGGTCTCTCAGACCTGCCACAACATAAACACAGTAATAAAAGAAACAAGGTACAATAGACATTATTAACCAGAGTCCCGGATGACAACTCATCCCTCCTGGAGCAGGGCTCCTTCTCTGTGCTGAAGCCTAGATTCAACAGTTGTATCTCAAAGATGGACATCTAGAGAAATGGCCTGAATGATAATCCCAACATGTATTTTATGTTCCTAACATGCCATGCACAAACACTATGCCAAGAAACCATTCAAAGCACAAAATCAATTTTCCAGTGAGTTCTAAGTTATTGGTTAGAGGCAATATTACCAAATATTCAAATGTTACTGCAACTGATTGGAGCTCATACAAACAAAATACCAAGGTGTATGTCAGTGTGACCGAGACCAGCATTACAGAACTTTCTCTTCCTTTAGGAGGTTCAGCTTGCTCCATGTCTCAGTCTCCAGCCTTTTCACTGCAGCACAAACTGTCAAATCATAGATAATTGGTGGTGTCATGTACAAGCCATTAGATCAAGCCCAGCAAACATGAGAAGTCAGGTAAAGTTGGAATTAATGATCCCACACTCAAAAATGGAACTTATGAGCAAGGGAATCTGTTTAATAACCAAGACGGTAAAAGATGGAAAAAACACCTAAAAACTTACTTTTCTCCTTCTGGGAAGAGCCTGGTGGCCCAGCCTTTTACAAAGCCTGGGTGCCTGGAAAACCACAAGAGCACCAGCAATACAAACATGAGGAGGACATTGAATTCAGCGTAAGAGATAGGGCCTAACTTCTTCATTTCTGCCTTCAGCACATTGTATGCAGCTTTTTCTTTGGCAGTTCTCTCTGTCCCACAGCCCCAGCTTTTTTTAAAGCTTTAAGAAAGATGGAGAAAAAAAACTTGTAAGTATGAACATATCAGAGGGATTTAACATCCTTATCACTCTGAAGCTGTCACTCTTGGGGACAGACACAGACTACAGCAGAGGCCAGAGATAAAGAAATTGGAACCGTGCCAAAGTATTTTGTGGGGACATGCCCGTTCTCACAGAGGAATGGGGTCTATCAAAGGATGGCAATTTGGAGTAACCTGGGATGAAAAACTCAGGTTTGAATCAATGGCTGCAAACCAGCTATGCCAGCTCTCCTAGGGCTGAAATTCACAGGTGAGAGATTGAAAAATAAAAAGGCAATTCCGTCTGAAGATTTAGAATGTATAAGGCTTTTGCCTTAGTGTTATTCTCATGAACACAAAAGGTTTCCAGACCTCAAAATTTCTGTGAAATGGACCTGCTCTCTGCTACAAAACTAATAACTTGTCAGTGCATTTGTTTTACCCAGATGTCTCAGTAAGCTGATCTGCACTAACTTACTGAGGGGGTTTACACAATATTGTCTAGATAAATACTCACTTGAATCCCATGAAGGAGCACTGTAACCAAAGCCAAGCTAGCACCAACATCAGGATCATGTTTGGGAACGCAAATCCAAACCAGGAAGCAAAATTCACAATATCATTATTGTTGGGGTATAACCTGTAAAGAAATTACTTTCTGTATGAATGTAAAAACATTTAGTAACCTACTCTTCCTTTAATATGTGCTAGGGACAATTATACATGTAAATCTAGGACAACCATTGCAAGCAATCATAGGCAACATCCACAGCCTAACTGAAGTCACGGAGGAAGACAGCCTGATTTCAGAGCAGAACTCAAATGATCCTCAATTCTCCCCGTGTCTTACTTTGATGCATACAGGAGCTTATGTTGATACTTTATGTCTCGGTCAGACAAGTGTGCTGAAAGATCTCCCATACATTCTAGGTACTTTTCACTTCCAACACGCCTGCTCATTTATCCCAAGACAGGATATTTTTTATTCCTCTCAATTCATTATAATAAGAGAGCAAGAAATGTCTTTCCTCAAATTAATACCTGTACTTCTGCTGCCTTCAACAGAAGAAAAAGTTGCTAGTTGGCTTGAAAGAATGAAGACAGTGTTTTAAGAACGGCAATTTTTGTTCTTCCCTGTGTCCGCCAATAATGATCGGAGGAAAAGTATCAATAGCAAACTTCCAGCTGAGTGTTAAAACCAGCAGATAATGTAGCAGCTGAGGCTGAAGTACTTTCAAAACAAGGAAGCAATGTTGAGGGACTGATGTTGAGTCTGCAAAATTTCCACTGCAGATTGAGTTCCATGGAAATCAGTTCCCAAACTCAGTGTAGCAATGAGAGTACAACACAACTGTATAATTTCCACAGCCACAGTATGGAGAAACAGTATTATAGGAAGGGCCAAGTTCCTTCTAGCTCTCTTCAGTGTGCTTATAAGTAATTTACATTCTTCTGGTGCTCTTTACTGCAGTTCCTCTTCTGATGTGCTGTATTTCAGTTGAAAAAGAGGACACACAAGAACCAGTATCTCATAATCAACCACTTGCATGTCGATTGCCAGCAAGTATTTCCAATTTTCTCAGAAGACCTATAATTCCATCACAAAGCTTCCTTTTAAAAGATGCTGAAGCAAAAAAAAATGAGGCCCAACACTTCATACACATTTCTCACTCTCAGCTCCTCAACTTATTGCTTAAAATTCGCAACTGAAATTGTCATCTAAGTCAACTGGTCACAGAAACAGTATGACAGTATAACTAAAAGAAGCAGCAAAAATTACTTACTGATTCATCTGTCCTTTCAGTACCATGTTTGGTCCTGTTCCAGTAAGTGTTGCAGTTCCTCCAATGCTGGCAGCATAGCATACACAAAGTGTCATTCCCTTGCATATACGCTTCCTCATTTTCTTTTCCTCAGAAGATTTGGGGTCATCAGGGACTTGTCCATTGCTTACAGCTAGACACAAAGAAAATGACTTGCCTCAGGTAAACTTGGAAAGGCTGAGAGTTCAGGATAGGGTCTGTAGGCTCAGTGCTTCCAGTCTGTATGTGCCATTTTTTTAAATTAAAAAACTCACAGACATGTCCCTAAATACTTTGGACTAATGTTCATGAGGAGCTGAAGGAAGAGGCTGACAGTCTGGGTTTACATGATCCAAGGATGCTGTTGTCCACATCAGTGCCACAGTTCCTCATCAGTAATTTCTTGTTTCACAGAGAGGCTTACCACCAGCCAAATACTGTAGTCACTGGAACCATTCCAATCCCACAGTGAGAACCCAACTAGCTTTAGCAGATATGAATACAGGAAGAAAAAAACCCACTGAAACCCAAATCCTTGCTTGGCATAACTTAATCAATATGTTATGTCAGTTTACAATAACCATGAAACTTTACTGCTGTGTCCACTGTTTTCTGAGGTTAACACTCTAATCTTGAAGACTGGACTAATGGAGCAGGACAAAGAATTTATGTCAATTACAACCAACTCAACAATATCAAAGGGTATTTTTTGCACACTCTATCTTCACTACACTTGGGATCTGATCTTAAATCATATTTAATAATATAGCCCTCTGTAACAGCAGAGCAGAGCAGTGAAATGAGAGGGACTGAGTTTATGCACATATTTCAAATGAAGCGAAACCTACTGCAGAACCACAGCATTGGCAGAGGACCTTGAGGAATCAAAGCATCAGGGTAAGATCACACACAAGAGCAGTTTGTCTACTGTGAGTCAAATTACACCAGTTCCTCTTTTCCACGTGGCTTTTAAAGTAGTCCTCTTTCTTCTCCTCCCCTAGACATACAATCTAGTCAATAAAGAGATATTTATTACCCTAGAACCAAAATAGATTGTGTTTACATGATTTTTTTCAAATAGTCCAATTGGCTTAGAAGCTGAATCCCCACTAATAATCACAAGATTTAGAAAGTGGGATGCTAGGGGTTTGGATGGTTATTTCCCTCAGGATATGCTTTTTACTTCCCTAAACAGGCAGTTAAGTCTAGGGAAAGTGTAGGAGGATGACTCCATCTTAAAGGAAAGAACATAACAACCTGTCTGGGATCTAGCACTAGCATACAAAATGGCAGCCATCAAAATTGGAAGCTATTTTGTAAAACCTAAATGTTATGTATTTAGGGGGTTTCAGTCAGGTTACCATCCTCTTTCCTTGGAATGGGTACACAGCACTCCGAGGTTGGGGAGCTGTGAGTGTAGCAAGTTCAGTAGCATCAGCTTTTTGGTGAGCAGGCCCTTACCGTGCACTGCAGTGGACTCTGATGTGCTCTTTTCCTCCAGCTCAATAACTGTATTTGTTTGCCCAGATGCTTGTTCCATCATGGTCACATCATACTCCGTGTTGTCCATTTGATCCAGGACAGCCTGGACAATGGGAACCATCATGGCAGTGGTGGCTGTGTTACTTATCCACATGGACAGGAAGGCAGTGACTATCATAAATCCCAGCATGAGGCTGAAAAGAGAGAAAAACGCAGAGGAGAGAGGAAGAAAGTGAACAGATGCTGCTAGGCTTTTTAGTCACTGTAATTTGGAGAGCAGAGCCCAGCAGGGATGTGTGCAGCATCCAGTAATATAGAGCAGGGCCAGACTCCCTTCTAGGACAGCTCTGCCACCTTCACTGAAAGAATCCCAGTGCATGATTAAGTCTGTCATAATTTTGTTCCCAATGGCAAGCCTCTATAGTTTAGTCAGATGCTAGTTTTGGATAAAGGACAAATAAACTATTGCTGTTGCTAGACTTCATTTCTGAAAACTCTGTGCAAGTACAGCTAAATTGGTTCTTGAAGGAACTTTTCTCTGCTGTTAAACATCATCCCTAGGCCTCTGCTAAACTGAGGTAAGAAAAAAAAACAATGTAATACTCTTACAGTGCAGGTTTCACCCCAAGAATCAGAAGGACCCTCAGTGCAATCCTTTTGTGAAGATTCCACTGTTCAACAGAAATTGCAACAATCAGCCCTCCAACGAAGAGCATGTTTGTGTCATTTAGGTACTGCAAGCACACCTGAAAGACAGAGAAGGTAAGTCGGGCCCAAAATGTTGCTTCTTACTTGCTTCACTACTGCATTTTGCCTACCACCCTCTCAAATCCATGGACTGGACCAAACCCCACCCAACACTGGCAGAAGAGGCAGCTGCTGCCTGAGAGCTCCCTGCAGTTTCCCGAACCCTTGATCACTTATGTAACTGCTGAATCGCCTGTGCAGGAGCTCTTTGTGCATCATTGTGCAAAATGACACCGGTTTCCTAAAACACAGCTGGGGGCTTAAAGTATGGAAGGCACTGGAAATGTCGAGCTCCAAAATGGCTTTCTCAGCACCTTCAGCAACCACACCTGCCTTTACCAGCTTGTTGGGCAGTAGTGAACCTGGGCTACAGAACCTGAATACAGCCTCTGCCTTGGACTAACGCTCCAGTACAAACAGCCCAGGATGAGTTCTGGAGAGGACACAGCATACTTGCTGGCACCATGACATCTATCCTCTTAGAAGTTTGTCCCATGCATTTTGAGATCTCCCAGAAGATCTGTCAGCACTATTTTCTCAGAGGTTATGAACACACAAACTGCTGGCACTAGTGGGATGCTCTCCAGCAGGATCCATGCCCAAAACAGACCCTTCCCTCTACCACCTCAAGCCCTCCACTCTCAACAGTTTGGGCAAATGTGTATGTAGTTCAGCATCTTCCCATATAAGAACACCGAACACTAATACAGACTTGTTGGCTAAATATTGATGAGGGATCAGAGCACTGGATTTCCCTGTATCAGACCTGGATTGCATGAGTTCCTTACTGATTTAGAGCTCTGAACTCCAAGCAGAGGGAAAAATACCACTGGCATGAGGGAGGTGACAGCCAGGGGGATCACTTCAGTGCACCAGTACACAGCCATGATGATGATGATATATGCACATTTGGCCTCCTGCAACATAATAGAAACACATTTAAGCATTAGAAACTGTTTTTAAATATAAGAAATACATTGGTAGCTCTTACAAGTGGCTCACACACTCCACTGTCTGCAGCTTAACAAATTAACGCTGAATGAGGACTTAAACTTGTGCTTTTAAATCATGTTCTGAAGTCACTTGTCTAAAAACATCTTTTTGACCAAGAAGACCATAGTGTTTGCTTTAATCCATCCACGCAATATAAATGCTGTGAGAAAAACAAATCTTCCACCACGAGGTAAGAGCACAGTTCGCCGTGTGCAATTACCTCTTGGTGATTAAGGTCAGCAGATTTTATATCTAGGAGCCAAGAACAGCAATATAGAGTTAATTTTTCTAAATGGATGACCAAATTTCCCAGTGTGGATGATTAGCTTGTCTGAAATTCACAAGTATTTGATGTATCTCCTGTAACACAGCTGTACTCAGAAACTATTCCACTGAATAATTTAAAAGTTCTTTGCTTTTTAAAGTAACTACTAAAGTAAAACTCTTTTATAATTTTTTTTTTTGTGACTAAGCACATTAGAGGTATAAAACAACTTTCCCAAATCATACTGTCCCTACCTGCTAAGGGGATTCCCTAGATTAGAATTGTTGCAACCTGTCTTTTTGGGCTGTTGATCAGGCATTTCTGTATCCCAGCCTTCCGTGGTTTGTACTCTAAAAATCGTTGGGAGAAGCAAGCATTCATTAGCTAACAGTGAACTGTTTGAAAGCTGAAGTCAGTGTTCTGTAGTTCAGTATTTGCTCCTATTTAGGGCATGTGTTTATAGGATTTTACTCTAATACAACAAATGTGACTTTATTGCTAAAATAAATGGTGTGACAGTGACATTTAAAAACTGACATCAGGTGATATTTTTAAGTAGGGCTGCGTTTTTCCTAATTTTGTTGAGAAGTTTAAGAACCAGAAAACACCTATCGTAACTAATTTGAATTTTTTTCCCCTCAGGTTTCCAGATTAATTACAGCACAAGTTTTGAAAAAAAAATTTCTTCAGAGACTAGAAGATACCAGGTGGATCCTATCGAAGTCTCTTCCCTTTATACATATAAGGTGAGCCCATGATACAATTCATGCTGTACTGCAGTAATGCAGGGCTAGAACTGACTGTGGTTAATCTGTTGCCAGTATGAAAGACAGATAAACAACTCTAAGTGAATAAAATTTAAAACACTGGGTTTAGAGAGTAAAGAGTAAATAATTTATGTGAAGTTCAAAAATACAACCAAGCTTATAAATTAACTCCAACAAGCATGGCAAATTCAAACGACCAAAGATTTGGAATTAAATATGTATTTGTACTTATATCTATATTTATCTGTGATTTATGGGAACAGTCACAGAATGTCTCTTTGATGTTTCTGTACAATTGACACAGAACACAGTGACCTGCCTCCTGGCTGAGAGATGAAAAAGCAGTCATTGACAGAAATATTACTTTCCCATTGTGCAATACTGTAATTTCTTAGGTTATACTAATGACACAATATGCCTACAAATAATGGCAAACTGAAGACATACTTAATTTTTTTGGAAATCATCTTTCCTAGTTTTGACCAAAGTAGAGCTTAACAGTCAGGAATTCCTCACTATATAAAGCACCACCATTCAACTGAAAGGCCAGGTTGGTATTACTTAGACAGGTAAACCAGAAGGGTTGGCAATTTTCCTGTACTTTAAAACAGACTGAGCAATACAAGTTGCCCAGAAGAAAGGCTGTTTTTAGCATTAGAATAGCCTTCAAAGCTCTAGTAAGCTAAAATACTGAGAACTGAGCTTTCACACTTGGTCAAGAAGGCTACAAGACATTAAAGTCCAAACTTCCCTGGGTTATTCCAATTTTATGCTGGTGTAACTCCACTGAACGCAAAGGAGTTGTGCCATCGCCATCCGTGGAGTAAGATAGATGAATTGGAGGACATGGTATTTGAAATCCTGACCAATACATACAACACAACGCCAGCTCCCGACTGCATCAGGATGGAGAACGTCACCAAGCAACATGCTGGGAGTACCAGAACCTCAGCAGAGAGCTGGGGGACGCACTCCTGCCCTTCAGCCCACTCCTGTCGCTAAGACATAACGCAGGACAATTCCAAACGCGCCGGCCAGCTACGCACGGGTTTGTCTTGGCCCAAAATGAATTGCATCTATTTGGCACGATGGGTTGGGTCCGTGGGAGCCCCAGGGAGCAGGGCCGGAGCCGGGCGGAGTGGGGATCACCTGGGGGGCAGCAGGGCCGGAGCCGGGATCTGTTCCCGCAGGGGCCCCGCAGGCACTTACCCGCGTGGACACAGCGAGCGGCAGCGGCAGCAGCAGCAGCNGCTCCGACCCGCCCTCCCTGCCCGGGGCGCCGGGACACGGCGCGGGGCCGGTCCCGCACCCCCTCCCTCGCGGCACCTCCGTGTGGGGCTTCTGCAGCCCCTCCGTGCCAGGGAAGACTGCTTAATGGCCGTGTATCACCTATCACNCTTCAGCCCACTCCTGTCGCTAAGACATAACGCAGGACAATTCCAAACGCGCCGGCCAGCTACGCACGGGTTTGTCTTGGCCCAAAATGAATTGCATCTATTTGGCACGATGGGTTGGGTCCGTGGGAGCCCCAGGGAGCAGGGCCGGAGCCGGGCGGAGTGGGGATCACCTGGGGGGCAGCAGGGCCGGAGCCGGGATCTGTTCCCGCAGGGGCCCCGCAGGCACTTACCCGCGTGGACACAGCGAGCGGCAGCGGCAGCAGCAGCAGCGGCGTGAGGAAGAGGATGGCGAAGGAGCGGTACCTCAGCAGGGGCCGCAGGCACGTCGGGGCCATCTTCTGTGGGGTGACACGGTCAGGGCGCGCGCGGGAGCAGTGCCCGCCGCCGCCGCNACCAGTCGGGAGAGTGTTTTGAGAACGTTCTCCCTGCTCGCAGAGCCCACAGAAAGGTGCCAGCAAGCACAGATTCTCACAGTGCGCATCGCGGGCAGGGACCGAGGTGCTGACACGGTCCCTTTCGGGAGCTGGACTTTCGGGAGGTGCTGGTGACGCCAAGGGAGGATCGTCCCTCGCTCATTCCACAGTGGTGGGGAAGGACTGAGCTCCTTTAGGGAAATGGAGAGTTAAAACCACAGTGGGGGTCTCCCCAAAACAGAGGTCTGTGCAGGCATGCGTGGCTGTGTTTTGCTATTATTTTGAGAGGCATTGTGCCTCTGGATCTGGGTTAAAAATAACCCAGGAAGGTTAACTTGAAAGGTTATTTTTAATGTTGTTGAATTCAGTAGCTTTGTCTCCAGCACAGCCTTGGAATCCAAAGGGATGGCCCTACTGACAGTGGCCAGCACTACTGAGAGAGCAGAAAGGAACAACCAGAGGGACCGGAAACTATACAGAGGACAAACAAATTTTTGATATTTTAGGTTTTGCTTCTGAGATGGCAACAGCCACCTGAAATTGAAGTCAGCAGAAATCATATCTCAACAATTTGATCCCACAATCTCTTAATACAGTCTTACCAAACAGTTACTCAGAGAAATAAAGAATTTCAGATTCCACAGCAAGTAAAGAGGGAGCTCTGACTACAGCTTGCACTCTTTGTCCTCTGCTGACCAGAGGAACTTGAGTGACAGAAGTTCAAAACAAGACACTCCAATGTTACTTTTCATTTATAAAAGCAGTGAATGCCCACTAAGAAAAACAGTAGCCAACCGGATCTGGACAGATTCCAAATCTTCAAACCTTTCGGAGCAGTCCCTCTGGGTAACTTACCAACACAGAGGAAACTTCACACCAGTGCAAAGTCTAGCAGAAAGTGGGGAATCGGCCAAAACTTGCATTCCTGTGGCCTATCTCCAATGAAAAAATGGTTCCTAGTAAAAAAAGAAAAAGGACTACAAGCACTTAAATAAGAAAATGCAAATGGTTAACTCTAAAGGAGTTGTTCTAAGGTTAACTCTGATAGACTGGTGCAAATATGATTTGTTGTCTTCTTGTTTCAATAAGATGCAGTGAAGAAAAAAGAAAATAAAGAGAAAGACAACCAATGTGTTGATACCTTTGGATGGACTAATCTTGTGAAAGGAGACTTGCTTGCTGTACCTGGGGGTGAGACATGGGACTCCATGGGCAATTCAATTAGCTAATTCATGCCTCAGTCCTTTTTTTATCAATATAGAAAAGGGAATCAGTATTCCCTTATTGTGTGGAATTATTGCAAACTTGCCTTCAGTGTGCCATGCAAAGTCCATTCAATAGTACAGAACAAAAGAGCGAAAGAAAGACTCATAGAAAAGAACCAGCATCTGAATAATAGAGAGTCAGATTGAAAGGTAGTGGACACCCTCTGCTGCTGCTCACGGAGCACTGGACCAGCAAAGGGAGTGCCTTGGGAGGAGAGGGAGAGGCATGCGAGAAACACAATGTTCCCTAGGTTTTTTAGGATCGGCTGACTTGGGACAGGGACGAGAAGATGGTGCAGGCCTCCCAAGAGATTACAAAGAAAAAAGGAAAGAGAAAAGGAGGGAAATAGGGAGGTGTCAGTCAAGACCAGTAAGTTCCTGACCCTTAGAGATAAATGCACACTTCCTACTGCTTCTGGCAGAGCTGCCTGGTTGAAAAGTGACAGAGATCTAGGAAAAACATTGAGTCCAGATTTGAAAGAAAGCATGCCTAGATTTCCTTTATTTGAGCATGTTTTTATCTGAGATCTAGGTCCTAAACTAGGCAACTGTAATCTTTTCATTAATCAAGACCAGCACTGATAAGCTGTCTTTAAAAACTTTAAATTTAAGGCATTCCCAGCACTTTGATTAAAGCAGCAGTGGGGAGAAATCTGAAGCACGACCATGGAAATGAGCAATTTTTACTTCTTTACTTCTTTTGCTAAAGCAGGCTCCTTTTTTAGAGGTTTACTTCAGGAGGAGAGCAGGTTTGTTGGAGTGCATGTGGAATATTTGTTCATTGTTTGAACAATGTCAGGGCTGACTGCTGAGAAGAAATCAAATTAGTGCCAACTGCAGTTCCTGTGGAAGTCTGCTAGGAATTCAGCGAAAATCAAGCAAAGCAGATGGCTGAGGGAGAGCAGCAAAGCCAAAGTCCTGTGCTGAACTGAACCTGTCAACTTGAAAGGTAAATTCTGACCTTGTTACCACCTTGTTCAAGCCATCCTGCCACTGTACACTTCATATTTAAGATACCTCCATCACTACTTTATAAACCACAGAAGGTTTACATGTATCAATTCATGTTCTATTGTAAGAACCAGGAGGGTGAGAAGTTGGCTGAATACAGATGTTAGAACCATGTAATCATGTATTATGGCAAAGTGCAACAACATTGGCAAGAAAAAGAATACTGAGTGAGGATGAGAGAAGACGCCTACATTCACATAAACAGGTGGGAAAGTTGTGCAATGCATAATCAAGATGGGGAAAAGAGGAATTTACAGTACAGGCCGAGACTCAGCACAGCTCTAAGGGATCAGCACAGAGAAGCACAGAGGAACATGTTCCATTTGGCAAATATTCCAGCTGTTCCCCATCTCCCTTACGCTTACAACGAAGGTGTGTTTGGCACTGGCTGGACGTGAGGGTGCTACAGGAGTGGCAGCTCTTTCATATAATTTGATGATGAGCTTCCTCTTCACTGTGCCAAGGAGAGGACAAAGTTTTGGCTGCCGGCTTTACAGAACTGGCCTGACAGCTGGGTAGAAGGGAGCCGCAGAGAGCCTAAGCACTTGCAAAACATCCAGGAGGAGTTTTAGGTGGTCCAAAGAGCATTCAAACAAAAACCTCCCACAGCCTGAAATTCGGCTCATGCTAATTGAGCACTAATTGCACACTTGCAAGAAAAAGGAATCCTTTCCTCCAGTCAGTATGGCTCTGTACACAGTAGAGAGCAATGGCTTTAAATACCACTTTAAAGGCAGTGGGTAAAATAATCTTTTGATTGCAGACATCATTTAGAAGCAGAAGATTGTAGCATCCTTTGGGCCAAATTTTGAACAATGTGCTGTTCTTGTTCTTCTTGGTAGTAAGCTTCAAATTAGTTTTCAAAGGAATTCAAATTTTTGTATTACAAAGAGGCTTAGGCATGGGTGGTGACATGAGGTGGAAGCAGGAGCTGAATCAGGTCTCTTGTACCTGAAATCCCTTCTCCTGGTTGCAAGACACCACTTCTCCTATTTGCTGTTCTGCTGCCCTAATAAACACAGTTATTTTGAAGCATGTCAAGAATCAAGGGTTTGAGTAACAGAGCCAAGCCCATCTTGTGGCTCACTGCCACTAACCTTCCCTGGCCTTTGCGACGTTTTCTCAGCTGGTGGCTCTGGGGCTCATTTGATTTAACTTGACAAAGAAAGCAGAACATTTTTCTGCTGTTAGTGAGCTGAATAGGTTCAATGAAGTGTTCAGTGAGCACCAGAGCCAGCTCAAGAGACTGGGCCAGTTCTGGCTGGGCAAGGAACAGCTGTGACAGGAATAGTTGCACCTTTCAAGCAAATGCCAAGATGAGCTTGACAGCATTGTCAAACCACAAGCAGAGTCTTGCAATCTTCTCTTTTATACTTCAGATACCAGAGGCAATGATGTGAACCACATCATGTGGCCAAGAGTTGCAGTCAGAAGTGGGACATTGCTGAAGACCAGTTAAGAAAGGCTGACCTGTATTGTCTGGTAGAGAAAGGGACTGGAAATCAATCCCACTTAGAACGTAGGAATTCCAGGGTCAGTCCAGGTGGAAAAATTGGAAAAGAAAGATTTTGTTATAGTTTAGTTCATTCCCGAGAAGCTGCTTTTCTTTACACAGCAATCATCCCAGTTACTCCATTTATTGGTGGATAGGAATGGTCTGTAAAAAGGTGACTTTACAGGCAGCAGCTGGTTCATTTAATCACAGATAGACATATTTTCTGCCTCTAATTCAAATGCTGCCCAAGCACACAAGTACAGTTTGCTTGTTCTAAAGCAGTACATTTGACCTAGATAACTGCTACTCTCTCTCAAGACAAAAACTCCTCACATTTTTTAAAGTTCTTTCATGTTGCAGGCTCCATGCAACAGCGAGAGGTACAAAAGTTTTAACAAAATAAAATTAAACCAGGACTGTAAGACATATCATACTTGACACTGAGAAACAAAAATTTAAACAACTGACCCTGAGACATTCTAGGACTTAGCAGAAAAAGAATGTTTTCTACTTAGGCTTTTGAAAATCACATTTAAAAAATAACCACCTCAGAACTTACCTCTATGTGATTCTTGCCTTAAAAAGATGCCTAGAAGAGGTCTTGTATGGTAATGTTACGCACTGGAGGGTTTACACTGAGTTTAAATAGAAAGAGTTATTACCAGCATTCAGAGAAAACCACTCTTTCATTGCTCTCCCTTTTCCCTCCAATTGGTACTTCCCAGCTACTGCCAGTCCACTGTGCTGCTTAAGGAGTAGCTTTCAACTAAGTTCCCAGTGGAGCATCTGATATTTTTCCAAGAAAAGCTCTTGAGACTCTGAACGAACAGTCCTTTCGGCACAATCCCTCTGCCCAACAACTTTCTACATAAAAGCCCTCATTATGAATTTTGAGTCAGTGAGGTTTTCTCAGTCAGTGTATGTTGCTGATCAGTCTTTCTTGACCTAGAATTGGTGTTTCCCATATAGTTAGTGCG
The DNA here is from genome assembly GCA_013399195.1 of Dicrurus megarhynchus. Taxonomy (NCBI): domain Eukaryota; kingdom Metazoa; phylum Chordata; class Aves; order Passeriformes; family Dicruridae; genus Dicrurus; species Dicrurus megarhynchus. Next base: position 159,060 of record VXAD01009452.1, read on the forward strand.
CTAAAGCCCATTCAAATGCTGTGCAGGCTAACGACTACAAAAGAAAAAAAGATCCAAAAGAAAATCACGTTAAAAATTTGATTCAGAATTGGCAGCTCTGTAACCTCTCCCTTAGCTGCCATCTCATTAACATATTTGTTCAAAAGCCTTTTCTCTGCTTCATTATATAATTTGTGTTACAAAATCCAGATAAACATTCATTATTCCCAGATCTAAATAATGGCTTATTGCGCTTCCTTTTTCTTCTTCTTTTATTTTTCCCAGAGAAAAATGGGGGACAGAAGGGGCTTGTTTAGATGGGAAATGAACCACACCAATTTCTGAGAAGCATCTGTGGCCAAGGTGGGTTGGTGGGGCCAAATACTACCATGACCATCCCTCATGAGGCGAAGGGGATGGCAGCATGCCCCTGCCCTCCTACTCACCACAAGCCAGCCCTGAGGCCCTGCAGCCTGGGAGGGACTTCTCATGTTGTGCCTTCCTCCTCAGGGCACCACAGGCTCCCTCAGCTCCTGGGCCAGAGCATGCCTGGATGCTGGGGGCAGAAGCCAGCCAGGCCAGCATCAGTGGGGTGAAGGAACCCTGCCACCTACTGAACCAGCTAATGTAAATCAAACTTACATGGGAAAGAAGGAAACTGAGGCCCCAGAGTTTCTTTAAGGACTAGTGAACTAATCTGTGTGTGGAACTCACACTGAAAACCAAACCCCAATACTTCTCTGGCAATGCTGCTGTTTCTCCTTTAAAGAATTTTTTGGCTAAACAGCTGTTTGGGGTGGAGTTACCGCAACACAGCCTTTCAGTTTTTGGGGGATTTTTCCCTCTCTGCTCTTAGAAGAAAGGATATCCAGCAGGATAAAAAGAAAAATGTCAGGAGAGAGCAAGTCCTACAAAAATTGGTAAGAGATCTTTACTCCTACAAAGTGGGGGGGATTTCAAGAGTTCATAGGATTTTCCTTAGTGTTATCCGGGTCTCCTGTAAGAGAGGGAGCAGAGGAAGAACCACATGGCTAGTATGCTAGCCATTGAGTAGGAAACAAAAATATTTTGTATGCATTTCACATTTCCAAGTCGCTGCTCTCTTGCTACTTTGCTGTGCAGAGGTTTCTTTCACAGCCTTCTCCCCTGCTGCACGTTCTCTCTTCTCAGAATACCACTGTGGGCAATTTTGTAGTACCTGGCAGAGAGAGGAGTCAGTGCATGGACCATGCCAAACCCAGCAGCTGCCTCAATTTCCCCCCATGACTGATGGTTCTTTCTGTTGCTATGTTTGCAATTAAGTGATAAAACATTCATTACTTTGTTCAGGGTAATTGTCCATCTCTCATAGATGGCTGAAAGGGGCCATGAGGATTGCAGACCTTGATGTGTCTTGAATAGTACCAAGGCCATTGGACAAACTATACAAAAGAAAGATGATTAGCCTTCCCTCTCCCAGAAGAGACTATGCTCCACATCACTTCAAGCTCTTAAAGACACTCTTTTTTTGACATGCTGGTGACCTGTGACTCTTGCAACATTCTGCTGCCATTTCCAACCCTTCAGAAACATGAGGTGAGAAGTGACACACTGGACTTGGCTTCCTACCTGCAAAGGGCCATACTTACACGATCACTGCTTATGTCCCCAATGCCCAAGATCCCAGTGCCCATCTCTGTATTCCAAAGCTTCTTGAATGTTGGGCACAGGTACACTCTTGTCTGTAAAGTGTGGAATTTGTTAATTCCATAGACTATTTATGCTCACATCTACACAAACAAGGTCCATTGCCTATAATCTGCTTCAGTTTTAGGAAAGTAATAACCATGACTGAAGTAATTAATTTTAAGCTCAAATCCTGGAAAGTCTTCAGCAACTGTTTTTATTTGCTGAAGGCTCATGTTGTTCCTGCTAAGCAAATAGTAGGATTATATCCAGTTGCCTCCCTACTGAATATGATGGCTTGTTGAATATAATGATAAGTTCTCCTCTGATATGACTGTTACTTATTTTTCTAGATCAAATGTCTGCATTGGGCAACTTTGCAAAATGCTAGGATGAAACAAAAATCAAGCCACAGGAAAAAAGGTACTGCAGAATTTCAGAAATTTAGAATAGATTTCTTCATTCAGGATGATTCTAGACTGACTTAACAGAAACAATGGGATATTTTTGCAGAGGAAGTGCATCTTGTAAAGCTAATACTCAGAGTATCACAAAGCTCTTTAGATTCCAACACACAGTGGGGTCCCATGAGATTGCACTTGCAATGAGAAGCATTGCTGCACAGCCAGTGTGTTTTCACTCTCCTGACTCGGACTAACATGTGCCTCACAAATCAATCTACTCTGAACAGTGCAGTACTTTCCCTACTGAAGCAGACACCAGAATATCCTCCTCTGGTTTTCAGATCCTGGCAGAATCATTTCCTCTTGGTCCAGTTTAATTAAGTGAAACTGAAAGCCGTTATTCTCAATCTGTCCTTTTTCCACTTTGTTCAGTAAATGATGTATTACTTCTCCCTGTAAAACTTTCCTTTCCTGGTGAATTAAAGAGAAAAAGCACCAAAGTGAGAAATAGGGGGTATGTCTAGTTTTGAATTACAGGACTCTGGTCTTGAAATAAAAGTGAGTACATGGAAATAACATGGATTATTTGAACTGCATTGCGAGTTTTTTTATATTGTTCAACTGAGTGATGACCTAGGCAGGCTGTAAACCTGAAACTTTACAAACACTCATAACTGGTCTTTGTTTTCAGAAGACTGTTTCTGCAGCATTTGTGACTAAGTCTGGAAATAGAGGCATGTCTTCAGATTGAAGCTTCAGCTCATCTTTAGCAAAAGGCACTGAAAGTATGATAGCTTTATCAGCAAATAAAAGTGTAAACTTGCTACTCTAGATTAAGAACAAAGAGTGGCTCAGATTTTTTTATTCCTTATCAAGAGAAGCATTTAAAGGTTTCACCAGAAAACTGTAAAAGTGATGGGGGCTCAACAGCTGTGGTAATTTCAAATATTTCTGTCTAAGCTTGCTTTAGGAATGTAATTTTCCCACCCGCTTCAGCAGGGAGAGCAGTTTATTTTAAAATACTTGTTCTGGGGAAGAGAAGGAAATAAGGAATTCAGAATACCTTGTCATATTGAGTGCCACCAATTCTCTTGTGCTCACTGATAGCTGAGAACTTTGTGTTTATCAGGTCATGGCCCAGTGAAAGTAGAAAACATAAAATCCTACTCTCCATCACTTCAGTGAACCACTGAACCCAGGACCAGCACAAACATCTTCATCTCAGGAGATGACAGACACATCCTGGGATAACTGAGGGTGTTCGTCTCCAGAAATACAAGTGGAAACTGTTAAGACTCCAATGGCAGGAAAGTTAAACATGAAGGGTGAGTGGATGCTCACGGGACAGCAAATGGGCAGGAACAGGCAGGTAAGGGGATGGTGCACACACCAGCCCTGTTACCCCACCACCACTGCAGACTATGCTCTGTCACAGGTTATTGTGAGAGCACATGGGGTCACACCTCGTACTGCAAGACCGAGACCAAAGTTACTGTGTCTGAAAAGAGCCACAAAACTACCTCAGATCACAGGGCCAGCTTTAGCTTTCCAGCCCTTCCCTTTGGAGGGGTGGGAGGGCCTGGCCTATTGAAGAAGTGTTTCCTACGCGAAGGCCCGCGGGGTGTTCGGCGCTCGGTGCTGCGGCGGCACCGTGCGGCTGATGGTGGCACGGGCAGCGTGTGGCTGGTGGGGCAGCGTGCGGCTGATGGTGGCACAGGCAGCATGTGGCTGGTGGGGCAGCGTGCGGCTGATGGTGGCACCAGCACCGGCTCACCCGCGCGGGGCCGCGGCTCGGGCTCAGACTCGGGCTCGGGCTCGGGCTCGGACTTGGACTCGGGCGAGAGGAGAGCCGGGAGCAGCCTGGCCAGCCCGGGCGCGGACCGTTCGGTAATTAATAACGTCAGGATCCCAGCTGGGTCAAACACAACAGCATCTGGATAGAGAGCAGCGAGCCAAGTGTCCGTGGCCTGGAGCACTCTGCAGCCTCCCCGGCACGCTCTGGTGCTTCGTGTGCAGGTGTACCAGCTGCCACGAGTCTGTCTCAATACCAAGAGAGCCTCCAAAACAAAATACATCTCTGATGAATCTTCAGAACACCTGTGAGCGATCTGGCCTCCCAGCGTGAGGAGATGGCTGTTACGGCCACCCCAAATGTCACTCTGGTGCTGGATGTGCTGCCCAGCACGGCGACCCTGCTCCCAAGCTCGGTGAGTTCTTTGGGGACAAACCAAGGCTCTTTGATTTTGTGAATGGCCTCTGTCTAAACTGCCGGGCCCTGGTGGGAAGGTGAAGGGCCTGTTCATTTGCAGAGCGACGGCACTGTATGAAAACAGCAGTTCCCACACGTCTGAAAACCTGAGGTCCAAGGTCCGTAAGGGATGCGGGGAACGGGCTACCACGAGGTACCTCACCCTCTCTCAGGGTGAGAGAGAAGCAGCGCTGTTTGGTTTCCAAATTCCCAGATGTGTTCGTTGTGCCAATGCGCTCGCTTCCGTCACTAGATGGCAATAAAGACCCAAGGTGCTCTTCCCTGGGCAGCAGAGGAGGATTGTAGAATTCGGCCTGGATTTGCCCCAGGAGAAAGAACTGGAAGATACTAGAGAAACCAAGAAAATAAGTGTGCCGTCGTTCGGCTTGGTAATGAGGATTTGTTTTGTTACTGTCTGTTTCTTACAAAAAAATAGATTGGCTGTATTTACCAGGCACAAAACTATTATTAGATTAAAAATATATTTCTGTGCAAGAAAAGGAAGCTCAGCCTTACCAGGACAGGTGCTCAGAGGGACATGGCATCATACTCCAGAAGCACTGCTGAGGTTTCAAATACTCTGGGATTTCAGTGTTTTACCTTGAAGCTTAATATTTTTATACTTTGGCAGTGGCAGGAGGCAATCCATTTCTGTATGACCCTCCTTCCCCAGTAAACCCTTACCTACATGCCTCTCCATATAGTATTTTTTTAAACAATCCTTTGTCGTGGTGACAACTTTAACACCAAACTCTGAGACACCAGAATGAAGGACACCTTGTATTTCTCCATTTCCTAGGTGCTGTGCGCTGATGGCTGCTCCTCACTATGCTGTGTGTATATTAATTTTGCTCAAAGGTTAATCTCATTTGAAGGCAGGATTTTTGTGTGTACACAAAACATTGCAAAGCCAGCTGGCATATCCTACTCTCAGACACTGTTGTGATTTGAAAGCAGTGTTATGGGAAGCAGAAGGAACTAAATGAGGAAATTAAACTGACAATATACCCTGCAGTGAGCTGATGGGGAGAAGCTGAATGACCTATTTTTGAATTTTCCCACTGCTGCTTCTCAGTGGTTCTGTTGCAAAAGACAATTTGGGATTTCACTGTCTTACTGTTGTCTTCTATGGGTGTGGATTTTCAATAATCCAGAGGGTAAAAGTCATCTGTTGAGCTGACACAAGGCCCCCATATCGCCTCAGCATGTTAAAACAAACAGCATATATTTTATGAACCATACCCAACTATGTAACTTGTGTAGTACCTCATGACTGACATCTCTTCGTTTGCTGCTGAAGGGCTTTCTGGGTGTCTTGAGTTGAGTCACATTGGGAAAAATTTGGCAGAAACTTGAGCTCAAGTACTATTTTGATTATTTAGAAAAAACCCTGCAAAAAGTAAACAAACTATTATATAGATGACCAGGACCATCTTCTCCTATGGTATATGAACACATGTCCCTGAAATTCAGAAAGAAATGCAGTAAAAGTGCAAGTAGTCAGTGGGGGAGAGTGGACTAAGGTAGGCAGAAATGTCTCCAAGTGATGGCAAACCTTGCAGAGGCAGCAGAGCAGAAGGAAATTTATCCCTGGGCTGTGGCAACTGGTATCATGCAGCTGCATAAATAGTGGGGACTCTGTTCTCTGCCACATTCTAAAATCCAGAACAGAAGCGGTAAAATGTCTGAGTTCCAAATTAGAAGCCTAGAGAACGAAGACACAGCCTCAATCTCCATAAGATTGCTCTGAACTCTTTTTTTTTTTTACTTTACCTACACGAGAGAGAGAGAGAGAGAGAGAAAGAAAGCGAGAACGAACTGTAGAAAAATGAGAGCTGGTGCTCATTCTTGATTTCAGAACCAGACCTAAATGACTTTGATCTCTGCAAGCAAACCTGCTTCACAGATACCTGCAAGTGCTGCTGCCACCCTGCACACAGCATTTTACTGTCAGGCAATTATAAGCTACAACTGTGATGCCACTTCAGCTTCAGTGTTTGCCCTTTTAATTTTCTCTGTTGCTATGGCAGCAACAAATGATTGCGATCACTGCTGTTTATATTGCAGTCCAAGTCACATCAATAGAGATCTTGGAAACTAAACACTAAAAATCTGACTTAACTGTATAATGCATGTGTTGTTGTAGATAATAGGTTGTTTGCAATAACCAGGATTCTTCAAAATCTTTTTTTCCTGTAGCATTTGGAAAATTGCTTTAACTAATGGTTGTCAAATGATAATTTACATTTAATACATGCTTACTTAGTGCTCTTCACGTAGCTGGACAAGATTTCTTCTACACTGTTTCCTATATCCTTGAAAACAAATATTTTAATGGTCTTTCTAGTGTTGAAGAAAGGCTACTTTTATCTTTTTACACACTGTATTAATCATGGTAGTATATTAGGCCCGAAATAAAACATCTTTAAAAAGATACTTCAGTACTTTCTCTCACATTGTTTTGTCTATTCAGACTGCACAGGCTGGAGCTTCTGCTGGAGCACTGCTCCTGACCCACCCCAGCATCAGCCAGACAGCAGAGCTTGCAGGGTGCGAGTTCATTTCCTGGGGGAGTGAGGAGTACCCACCTGTACCTGCCACGCCCTGGGTGCACACCTGCATCTGACCTGTGGGTGTCGGATGCCCAGCACAGCTGAGCTGCAGGGCTGAGCCTCACTGGGCTGGGACTCCTCTGCTGGGTGATGTGACTTTTCTTACAGAAAGTTCAATCTCTACGGGAGAGCCCAGGAAGGCAATTTGCTCTTTAAATGACCCCAACGCACATTGGGTGTATTGAAGAAAAAAGCCATTTCCTGGTGACTAAATCTCATTTAAAAAGCAATTTTCAAATCAATTACAATGCAATTTAGCTGCTAACTGTTTAATTATCAAAAAGAAGCTATTTTGTTCTCTGTTCCTGTATTTATGAACCATGCTTTAAAATTTAATCTTCAGAGTTTTGTATGGAGGAATGTGACTGCTCTATTGATGCAATTATAGTAAAATTAAAATTTTCACTTCAATGTATTGTATTAGTTCAAGGAAATATTGTTTGCCCAGAAGCCTTTGAAATAGGAGGTTCATTGATTTCTACAAGAGCTGAATCTTTATTGTTATTTTCATGCACTATAAAAATTGCATTATCTTATGTAGGTTTTATTAGAGAAGCATAGGGATTATTTTGTTTGTTTGTTTACTTTTGTTTTCTTAATCTTGTGTAAGAATTTCAGTCCTGGAAACATGCTGAAACTAGAGCAAGGTTCCTCTTGAAAAAAGGACTTGTGTCTCTGGAGAGACTGAAGAGGTACATTGCAGGGGTGGTTTATGAGACCTGGGATGCTGGTGCCTGGTTGTGACGTCCTGTCTCGGGGTGAGCACCATGGTGGAGCACAGACGGCTCAGTTCTGAAAACAGGAAAACATTCAAGTAGCAGGGCTGACATGACTTGCCATTTTTATTTGAAGTCTTGCAATGCTTGGTGTTTCTTCTTAAAGCTCCAGTTCCCAGAGTTATCTGAGAGGAGGAAGGGAGCTGAGACATGAGGGGGTGGGAGGGCTCCTGTTTAGGAGATAATTAAATAGGCATTTCTCCAAGATGTCATGGGCATTAAAATAGAGTTTAATGGTGGCAGTGACTGGATGCCTACTTTTTGTTCCCCCTTCTCTCACAACTTTTAGATTATTGCAGCAAATTTGTTACATAAAACTCCTATACAGGTCAAGACTCACATCACTGCTCCTTGGCGTGTCACGATCACTTTGCTCATGTTTGTGTGCCCTTACACATATCTGGTCAGTTTTAAAATTATAGTGCAGAAATAATATCAGATATGGTAATTATTAATCTGCTCTTGATGTAATAAAGTTTTCAAAAGCCTCTAATTGTTTTAGGAATAAATTATCAGTTCACAGCTCTGGTACTTCACAAGTCTCACTATTATACACTTACGAAAATAGTTTTTGTGAAGAATGTCTGTTTTCCTTCTTTCTTGCACATGTCTGTGTGGCTGTTGTTTATTTCCAGCATGTCTACGTCTGGAAAGTTCTGTTTATGAGCACAGTGGTATGGCACAGATAATTATTTATTGATCTAGCTCAAATGATTAACGATTCAGCTTTAACAGGTCTGTTCTACTACTGTGCATAAAGAGCATTGAAGTAATTAAAACAGTTTGATTGCTTTGAGTAAGGTGAGACTTAACACATACACATACACACACACACGTTGCAGTGTCACCTGAGGATGACACTCGTAAAGCCCAGGTGCAGCACAGCCTGTGCACTGAAGGAGCCCTGTGCTGGCTGCAGAGCACTGAGTAAGGAAAGGCACACACGGCCTTCAAAGGGGGGCAAGTTCCCTCATGAAACTCCACTCCTGGAGTTAAAATATTGACTGGAAAGACAGAATTGCTGGTCACAATCCTGTACAGGCTTATCCTCAGTTTTCCAGTTTCAGGGCATGAGTCTCCTGTTTGTGTGAGTGGGATGAGTCCTGTGGTAGCACCAGGATCAAGTGGCTGCAAGATCCAAGGTGTAGCCATCAGAATGTTTGCTTTGGAGCTGAAAGGCACAGTAGGAGCTGCCCCTGGCTCTGAGTGAGAAGAGAGCTGTGGTTTGCAGGTTCATTTTAGCTGAATTATGAGGACCACCCCTTAAACCTCTGCTCTGGTAGGGCAGGGCTGGGGCCAGGCAGAAGCCCCGTCCCTCCCCATGGTGCTGGTGGGTGTGTAGGGGCCCTTGGCCTCTTCCGCCATCACTATTGGGGAAGCTGTGGTGGGATTGTGGGGTGCTGTGGAGGATGTCGCGCTCCACACCAGCACCAGGCACCAAAGGTGCTTTTTGATTTCATCTCATGCTGTTCCTGAGGAGGGGAAACAAATTTGGAAGGTGAAATGAGTCCAGAAAATGGATTTTCCCTGTGAAATGTGACTTTTATCTCTGCTAAGCCTACCTATTTAGATTATAAAGCTGAGGATTGAAATGGTTTGTTCCAGTTTCTCCATTACCAAATGCCTGTTTAAATAAACGGTTTGCTAAATAATTCAGATAAATATTATTCAATAATTGATAAACTTTGTAATAAAGATTGAAGCCTAACCCAGTAAAACTCCAAGTACCTTTATGTTCTTTATTAGCTAATTCTGTTGAGGAAAGCACTGTTTCTGCATGGAGGTTTTTGTGTTGGTTGTTTGTGGGTTTTTTAAAAATTTTTTGTTGGTTTTTTGTTTATTTGCTTTTTTTTTGGTCCCCTTTCAACTGGCCTCACGGAAACCAGGGATTAGAGATTTGGCATCAGTAACAAGCAAAGCCATGACTCATAGAGGCATCAGGGTTTACCCAATCTCTGCAGGAGAACCTTAGCCTCAGCACAGGCACAGCTCAAGGGCCCTATTTGAGACCAACTTCCCTCTAAAACTGAGGATTCAGCCCACAGGTGAAGCATTTCTTTGGGTCATTGAATAAAAGAGGCAGAGATGTTTCTGTCTGTTAGAGGACGTCAGCTCAGCCAAGCCTTGGCTCTGTGGGGAGGCAGACCTCTCCATCTCCTGTCCCATGGCTCTGCAGTGGGGGTCAGAGGGGCTCCTGATGCAGATCCAATCCCTGCATTGCAGCTGATCTCTGCATCAGTGCTCAGGAAAGCTGAAGCAGGTCCAGCTCAATGTGAGGTCACTATGCATATTTTAAAACACATTAGCTCTCCTGCAGATGTTTCCATTCAAAGATAAATTAGCTTTCATCTGCTATGGAGGAATAAGGAATGACAATTTAAGGCCATTTCTGAAGGAGGGCCTTCAAGTAAGCATCTTGTGCATCCGTTTCACATTTTTTAAAGATTTACATCTGGCTTCTCAGCTGGCCCAGTGCTGGCAGTCTCGGGAGTCTAGAGGCATAGCAGTAGCAATGGGCTAGATTTGAATCTCATTTCCCCACATGTGGATCCTCCTACAAGTTAATGACACATTGGTGTCACACGGGTGAAATGGGTGAGAGACATGCCTAGATCTGTGTTTTGGCTCTGCTATGTTTTTGTATTGCTGCTACAGGAAGTTTGTCACAGGTGCTGTGACCTCCCTCCTTCTGGCTAGCACACCTGTGACACTTCAGCACCCTGTGAACACTGCCGAGACAAGCGGTCACTGTGAGATGGGAGGTTTGGGAAGTGGCGTATCAAGTGTGCTGCAGCTGGCTAAAAATAAAAGAGAAATCAATACTGAGTCACATACGATAATGAAAATCTGCAAATTAATTAAATATTTACCATGCTGAAATATGGCGATAGCAGTGTTTTCCGTGTCAGAGCCTGCTCTGGTGGGAGCAGGGACATTGCCAAGAGCTGCCTTGTTGCTGGGGCAGGGTGTGACTGCTGGGGAAATATGCTGGGAAACCTGCCCTCCCTGAAACCTTTCTGGTGCTGTGCCTGGGTGAGTCAGAGACATGCTCACTCTCTCCCTCACCTGGAAGGACAAGAACAGTTGAAATCCCCAAACTTCATGTTGCTAAAAATGGGGTGTCGAGGAGCAGTTCTTGCTGGGCTCCTATAGGTTTTTTCAGTTGATTTGGCAGAATCAAGATTTCCCAGCGTTCCCAATCTCCATCTGCCTTTAAGTAGGAATGCTAGTTCATTCCCGTTTATTGAGTGGGAAGTGGGAGGGAGTTTGCATACTGCTTGCAGACTAGTTTTATTTCCACTGAAGTGTAAAGTACCCAGCAGCTTGAGAAACAATACTCTGACCTTCAAAACACTGGCTAGGCAAAACAAGCAAACAAACAAAAAATATTTTATTCCTGAAGCACAAAGACTCTAATTCATTTTCCCTTAACTCTAAAGGTTGTCACTGAAAGCTGCTTTGGAATCTAATCACTTGCAAAAACAGGGGGCAGGGCGGTGGGTGTGAGAAGGGGTCTGGAGCTCTGCAAGAGGCTGGCTGACTAATATTTTGTGGTTGTAGCTCCAGAGTGGGGTTTTAAACACAAAGGCGTGGAATGAATTTGAAACTGATAGCTTTGAGAATGAACAGAGCTCGGTCTGTATCAGTCACTACATTACCCACCGTAGCAGATTGGCATTAGCAAGTACAGATCAGCTGTTTATCTAGGGAAAGGATCTGTTCTGCTATTAGATGCCAATAATAGAATGTTGTGCTTCCTCAGTGCAATACAGAAATTGAACAGTGAAGGGAACCTTTCCCTCCTAAAACTCCCCAAAACTCACCTGTATCTGCTACTGGTATATCAAAAGCCTGCTCTGTGAGAATGCACAAGCAATTGATTTGGATGATAACCTGGTTTTCCAATCTGAAGTCATCACTACAAAAGGAAGTCACAGAATGGTTAGGGTTGGAAAATGGGGCTGAAGAGCTGAGGGGAATGCAAGAGGCAAGGAGGAGAAAGCAGCATGGGCTGGTGGCTTGTGTACAGGGCTCAAAAAAGAGAGCAACTATTTCTGGTTCTGTTACAATCCTCACCATGGACTGTGCTGCTTGGTGGCACTTTGAACAAAACAAAAGCCAAAAAAAAGGTGTAGGGAGTAAACCCTTTCAATCTATAAGATTTCTGTGGGACTGAACAGAGAGCCGTTGAATTTCCAGGTTTTGTGATGTGCACTGTGGTAAGCAGGCGTGTGAGGTGGCAAGTAGAAGTGTGCGTATATAAATAAAACATATCAACTTGCATGTGTTCTTGTGAGTTGAAATGATGGATTTTCAAAACAGTCAATTACTAGCCAAAATTTCACTGAAATGCCTTTCTGCTCAAGTGAGTAATGCAGGAAATATTATTTGCAATAATTATGTACCTGACTTGGATTTACAAAACCATGATTATGTTATATATAGTTTGGGATGACTTTGATAAACTTGTTCATTTTGTGCTATCAATTTAGAGAAGACAGGAACCATTTGTTTATGAAAATTTACCATAAATAAACAATGAGACGACCTAGATTTATGGCTTAGTATTGTAATTGGATTTTGCTGAAGAAAAAGTAGTCTTTTGAAAGAGCGAACTTATATTTATTTGTGTACACAAGGAAGGTGCTGCATATTGCAGATGGCTCATGAACTGCCTGTCAGCTTGTTTGGGTGGGAATTGCATTCACTGGAAAGATACACATCTTATAATGAAAACATTTTATCAGACTGTCTTTTTGAATCTAATGAGTTATTTTTTCACTTAAGCAAACCGTTCATTAATTGGAACATTAATTGAAACATTAATAATAGAAGTCTAGGCACACTTTTAATCCGAGATCAAAACAGAAAAATAAAATTCCCAAACAAAGATTAATATTTTTAAGACAATTCGTCAGCGATTAATAACCTGATGAATCTATTACATCTATCACTTTACTGGAGCATGCATTCAAAGACTTCATTGGATGAATAGGTGGGACTGTTTGAAGATAGCTGGGAGAAAAAGAGAACTTTTCAGAGGGCCCCTTTGAACTGACCTTGAAGCAGCAACTCTGTTGTTACACTCTAGGCCAGGGAGAGGAGAGACAGCAAAAGGACTTTAGGAATGTTCTTTAGAACTGAGGGGAAATCTGCTCAGAACAAATGCCTGAAAAACTTCATAACCTTTCTGTGTGGCTGAACAAAAGCAGTTACTGTCTGGAGTTACTGTATGTCACGGAGGTTATTTCCAAACACTTGGCTGGCACCTGGGGAGAAAATAAATGCCTTGGAGCTGATTGAGATCCGAGTGCTTCCTCTAGAAGGATGTGCGGCTCTGTGTAATGACTACAGCAACTGTCAGGTGCTGTGAGGAAAGGACAAGTATTATTGTCATGGTTAAACTGTGAAGGTTAAATGATTAATTTGGGAGGGCTGAGTTGTACTGATATTGGATCTGCTGGGGAACACGGAGGGAGGCGATGCCTTTGTGAATTCCCTATCTTATCAATAGTGTTTTCTTCCCCAAAGAACATCTGGTTTATGCATTTTAGTGCTTTCTTACTCCTCAAAATGAAAATGCTGCACATGTTCCTCTGAAGGCTGACACTACCCATTTGCCCCCATTACAGAGGAAATGAAATGGTGCCACTTTGACTGACGTAGTGGTAGGGACAGCACACCCAGGGCTAGATCTCTGAAACATACTTCCATTTTACTTTCCTTGCAGCTTTCCTCAGTTGAGTTCCCTCAATTTTTGCTACCATTGTTTGCCTGCATTAGCAACAATGCCAGCAATATTTCATTGAAATGTTCCTGATGTTCTTATGTGGTGTATAAGGCTGGTGCATAAATTACATGTCAATGTAGGACTGTCACAGTGTCCCTGATCACATGAAACGTTTCGTCTGGGACCTGTTGTGATTCCTCTTTCAAGCTGTTGGGAAGTTCCCATTTCCTAAAATGAATTTTTTCTTGTTCCAGGAAGTGCAGAGGTGATCCACAGTCACAGGTTTGTTACAGCTCTTGGGGGAAAGGGTTCCTCTGTGTGTTGAGATTTTGCATGTCCTGAAGTTCTGGGTGCAAAGAGTTTCCCAAGGAAATAGAATGGGAAGGAAATCCATGCCTGCAAAGACCGTGAGGGTGAACTGTCAGAGCAACCCCTGCCCCTGAACATCCAGCCCCCTCCATCATCTCCCAGTGTTGCCATCATTTCCACAGCATAACCACCTCCAGTGCTTTGGGGGGACCTGTGGCAACCTGGAGGCTGCAGTGTTGGGATTCCTGGCTGCTCCAGGAGGCTGCTGAATTCCAATATGTTCTCCCATATGTTTTAACACTTTTGCATTTCTTCCATCTGTTTATGGGAAATTTGAAGGAATTTAATGATCTTTTCTAGGGTTATTAAACCAACAGCTGTTGTCACTAATAGAGGACATTCTTTATGGCAGTGTGCAGATTCCAGTGATAAATCCAGCCCTACCACTCTATATTTCTTTTTATGAATGCAGCATTTGTACTGAAATTGAGGTTATGAATACAGGCAGTTCTTAAACTATTATTTTATGCTATAGCTTTGGCAAAAAAATAGGGATTTTTTTCTTCTCCTCTGATTCCTGAGTGCTTTTACTATGAAATACATTTTATGCTGGGTGAGACAGAAATTTTTTTGTTCCCATTTTCCTTCCTTCTCCCATTTTTGTTCTCCCTGACAAAAAAGCAAACTGAAAAACTGGGAGAAGATGCTCAGAAGAATGGAATACATCACAATTGAATAACCATTTTTGGTGATGCAGAATGAAATTACATTTTCCTGTTCATTGTAAGGATTCCTCTGGTACACCAAACTGATGGTGACTTTTGTTGTATTTGGGCAGGTTATTTCTTCTTGTTTGTCTTACTGTCCTGAAGACTGTAAATATCTGCTTGGATATGTGTTATGTCTAATTATATACTATCCTGTTTTTCAATACTTTTACTTAATACTGTATAGTGAAGAGCTTTTTTGCTGCATCACTCTGTTTTTTTCCTATTTTTTTAAATGGTAACATAACCCAAAATAATGATTACAATCTCTAGCTCAGTGAAATACCTGATGCAAGGTAACTATATTTAATGTACTTGCATAGTGGCCCCGTATCTAATAATTTCAATATCTTTTCCTGAATATTTACTGTTCCCTTGAAGGCTTTCAGAGCCTCTGGCATCTGTGAGTGGCAAGGCACCAAGGAGAACATAGCAGGACCATAGTAGGTTCCCTCTGTCTCGTGGTTTAATGTGTCAGAATGAAGGCAATATAGCAGAAAAACAGTCTGCTAACATCACTCTCAAAGTATTTGAGGTACTTTAACTATTGTTAAAGTTGTATATAAACTGCCAGGAGACTTCTGATGGATATCACTTAGGAGTAATCACTGCATTTGTGTCATTAAAATACAAAACCAAAAAGGAAGTGCTTTTCTGTTGTCTTCTGTGGCTTATTCATCCTGCATTTTAAAAAACAAAGCACAAGACAAAGTAGTTTTTCATCTTGACTGAAACGCATTTTAAAATTAATTGGTTTACTGGCTTGAAAGCTTCATAAATTGGATTAGAATCCCATATATATATACTGGCTACAGGTAATGGGTGATCTGTCCTGTTTGTTATCTTATGATTGATTTTCTCACCTACATTTTAATTAAAATAATTCCTGCACTGGCATCATAAGCAGAGATGGCCAGAAGCTGAATGATTCTCTCTGCCCTGGGAGAAGATTTGGGCTCAAATTACCAGTTTAAGAGGGATTTATCAAACTTGTACAAAATGCATATATTGGAACCTGAATTAATTAGCATGGAAATGAGTGAGCACAGTTAAATACTATGTCTTGTTAGTATTCAGCATTGCTACCATGAGCTGGAAGAATAGGAAATGAAAAAGATGGAATGAGTGAGAACGGGAAGCCAAAAACCAGATATTTCTTAATCTGTGGTAGTGATTCATGACAGTTTCCTTGTACCATATCTATGTCCAAGGGCTTCTGTCTATATTAGAGGTAATTAATAAATTATTATGCATCTATCTAAGGGTTTTATGCCGTCACTTAGCACTGCAGTTTGTGCCTTCTTTGGGAAATGGAAACAATAACTGAAGTTTAGGGATCTCCACACACTTTGGTATAAATTCTTGTTTTCTTTTTTTTTTTTGAGCCAAAACTGTGTGTTAAAAGTAGCAATCCTTTCCCTGAAGGGCAGGGGCTCATATATCATGATTGTGACCATCCTGTAACTTCATGGGTGTATGGATAAGGGGACAGACGTACAGTGACACAGAGGGGTGGATTAAACACTTGACATTCACCGGTGCAGAGAAGAATCCTGATCTGGAATATCAAATGGAACTGAAATAGAATTGAGCCTGTGTAAAGTTTCAGCTCTGGTGAGCTTTCAAGAGCAATATTTACTACTCTTCTGACAAGCTGGACTTGTAGCCTCATTCAGTTCAAAGGAGAAGGAAAGCAAAAGGAAAAATGTCTTTAAAGAGCAGCAGGGACTTTGGATCATTTATTCCTTACAGCATTTCTTCTTAAACAGAACTTTTCTGTGGTTGCTTCAGGCTGAGTTTTAAAAATTTGGGTTTTGGGCTATATTTTCTGCTTCCTAGGGAACTCATTTGGAAGCACGTTTTCTGGCAAAAGTGGGACCCTTGGGAAGAGGGTAAGAAGGTCACTTGTTCACCGGGAAGTAGGGACCCCTCTTCCCTGCTACTGGTGCCTGTGCCTTCTGCCCCTGGCTGGCAGCATTCCCTACAGCGCTGGCAGAAACATTGCCAGTTCTGAGTTCTGATCTCTCTTTGCAGGACTGAGGGGCATTAATTGCCCCAACCAGCCCGTGGCCAAGAGCCCCTCCTTGTAGTCAGGCAAGTGCATGGTGCTCGTGCCGTTCCCCAACATTTTCATAGTCCTTCCCTCTTTAAAGCTAGTCTTAATCCCCAGTATTGTCACATTTGTGTGGAAAAGTTGCATAAGATTCATTGCATTTCAGAAATGAAGGATCCACCCTGAAAGGGGAGATTGCATTTCAAATACATCTGGTCTTGGTAATGTTTTAGGTGTAGTGCTTACAGCATTTTTCACTATCAAGGTGACGGTAATTGAAAGATAGATTCCTGCAAGTTTGGCATTTATATTTTGGCTGAAAAAATTCTTATGGAATCTTGTTTAAACTGGTGGAATGGCATAGAAATGTCATATTGTCTTTCTGATAGTGTCACCAGTGCTTTGATTAACACAAGTTTAACCTGCAATGCAGAATGAAACACAAATCACTTCATAAGAAACTAGTCCAAAGTGCCTGAGATCAGCAGAAAGATTTTCCTTGATTTCACTGGTTTTGGGAGTTGGTCTAATTGAAACACCAACAAAAAGATAAATTGTTGCAATTATTAAGAAATGTATTGTTTAGGCTTGAGGAAGTCAGGCCCCCCCTCCCCCTGGTTCAGGACCCCACAGGCTGGAGGGGAACGCTCCGTGGGAAGGCCCACAGGTGTTCCTGACCCTGTGGCTAATGGGCCAGCTGGACCCAAACAGCCTCACCTGGGACATGAAATTCCACACCATCCCCACCCCCGTGGCCCTATTTGAGCTCCACCAAGAGCCTGCCCCTCTCTCTTTGCAGTGCCATAGCCTCAGTCTCAGCTCTATCACGGGTACTGCAGCTGCGCCACTGGAGGTCTGTCCTGGAAACTGGTGAGTCTCTGGGTCTCTTGCTGTTGGTTTTTCCCCTTGGCTAATGCTTGCCCTGAGAGGTCAAATATCCCCATAACCTGTAACAACCTTAGTGTGCTTGGAGAGAGCAGGGATGCCCCCAGCTTTTCTGGGGTGTGTGAGCTCCCTCTGCTTCTTGTGCTGTGGGAAAACTGGAATGTGGAGTCCCAAAGCCTTCCATGCAAGTGGAGTTGGTGTAATATGAAGTTTTTTTTCTCATAACGTTCAAGAAGAGCTGGATGATTTGTATTGTATTAGTAGAGCAAATGCTAGCATTATGAAGGATCAGACTATTGAGTTACTGCTGGGTGTATGGACAAAATAGTGTGACAGCCTGGAACAGCCGGTGTTGAGAACTGTGTAGTCATCTGGAAGTACTGTCAGGGGAGGCTTCCTGAAGTAGTTGGTTCATATACTATTTTATCAATCGACTTTTCTGAAAGACACTCTCTTGTTGCAATAGTTTATCTTCGTCTTTCAATTTTCAGAACAATTGTGAACCAAGTATCACATGTCAGGAACTGTTTTTCACTGACTTAACTGAGTGCTGCATGTTTCTATTTATAGATTCACTGTTTGTATTTATTTCTAACACACTTTGCTATCAAATTCTGTAAATAATTCAGGAAAATATAAATGACAAAAGTTGCTGGGAATGTGAGAAGGATACTGTTAGGGGAAAATGCATCCCGGACCATCAGTCTTGAGCATTGGAAGAGTTTTATAAGGAAAACCCCGCTAATGATAGACTAAGAAAAGCTAAGGTGATATTTTGACAGGCTAGAAATTAGTCTCTGTAGAGTTTTGGTCTGCTGTGGAGGCAGGCATGTAGGTACAATATGCAATGTGAAGAAATTTTTGTCTGCATCTGCCTCGTCTCTTCTCCAGCTGGTGAGTGTGGTGAAGCACTTCTCTTGTATTTACCATTTGGGCATCACAATCTCCATATTTGTTGTACCATCTGCTTTTTAACAACTTAAGTTGGTTAAGCGAGTTAAAAAACTGCCTTGACAGTTATTGTGGAGTGAGAAATGCAAAAAATATGACTCAAAAAGCCCAAGTGCAGAATGGAGGTCCTGAGAAAGGGACGTAATGGGAAAGGATCACTATAAGCTTACTGCAGCTGTGTGGTTTTTCTGTTGTGTATCCTGCAACCATCTGCGTTGTCAAGTTGCTTGTCATGGGGTTTTTCTGCTTGACTATCTTGGGAGTCAGCAGAATGAACGGATAAGTGCTGATCTGCAGGTTATCACCAGATCAAAAGGACTTTGAATTACTACTCCCTTTGATCTGAAAGGTCCGAGACTTCCTGCTCTTTTACACTGTAGCAGGTCTATTAATGCTTGACTTCTGTACCTCAAACGTTATTAGAATGATAAATTTCTTGACAGCTGCTTGCTCAAATTTTTAACCATCATGTTCCAGTAAGTTGTTGAGAGGTACTTGATGTGGAATGTATAATGAGACTGCCTCTTGCTGCAGGTGAGCAGGATTGTTCTGTTCTTTTTGTTTGTATAAAATGCAGCAGTCTTGTTGGAATCATTTGCATAGACATGGCTTGAATTAGAGTTAAGATCCCGAGGTTTAATTTGAATTGCTCTGAATTTGTCTGTTCAAAGAGCAGAAGCTTGCTGCTTCTTTTGAGATGATGCTTCTGACTTTCTAGAAGCCATTTTCTTGTATGAGTGTTTAGCTGTAATTTAAGACATGCATTTGTTTTCAGTAGTAGGGTGAGTAACTTGCAGCATAATCCTGACAGAGTTTGATATTTAGCATGTCTAAATGCCTCTGAAAAGAGCCCTATAATGTTAATGTTCACTGCTTTTTCCCTCTGTTACATCTGTACCTGATCTGCTTACTCTGACCTCCTTTAGATTAAATTGTTCTTTCACCTGTTTTTCCTAAGCAATTTTGAGACCTCAGATCATTCCCCTCTCCATTCTCTCCAGTTGATATTTTGCAGCAACATCATGAGTTCACATTCCATCTATAATCCATGATGATCGTAGATGCCTTCCTGCAGGATGCTGCACAGGCAGATGTTTCTTACCCTGTGTATTTGTCTAGCCTGTTAGTCTTGCCTTTTCCCTACTGACTGATTTAGGGCAGCAGGGGAAGCAGAAAAACCCTTGGTGCTGTGCCTCAGCATTTAGCAATAGTTCAGATACCCCTGTGCTATCAGCACTGCTTTGGCCACAAATCTAGCACAGCACTGCTTGGGTTTAGGGTGTCAATTATCCATGTCTTAAAAGGATCCAGAGGGAATAATGGGCAAGTTTTTCTGTATCTCCTGTATGCTTCTGCCTGCGACACAGTTACGGTGTTAAGCATTGCTACCATGTTGAATTTAGGGTCTCCAGGTAATGAAAAGACATGAATTTGGTTACTTCAGAGGTGTGATGTTCCCAGACACCCTGCTTGTACCATGCGGGATGATGTGACCTCCTGCCTCTTCCTCCTTGTGAATCTCCCTCCTCAGAGGAGGAAGAGTGCTGTTCCCAAAATAGCAGTGACTGAACAAGAGAGAGTGGCTTTGATTCGTGATCCTCAAAAGCAAAGAAATACTAGGCAGGGTGTCCTTTGTGTTCAGCATATATGTGCTTGCCAAAGAATTGCTTTCAAGGCTGAACTTTTAGCTGAGGATTTATCTGCAGTGCTGTCATACAAATGTGTTGAAGTTTAAAACTAGGTAATGCCAGTATTATCTCAGCAGAGGGAAAATAGCTGAATTCAGAGGGTATTTGGTAAATGGTTTGCCACATGAAGTTTCCCATGTCTGTATAAACACAGCTGACAACATCTAAGAACTAGTTTTGGAGGGCAAGCCACAGTTGCTCTAGTAAACACAGCTGTTGGAGCACATGGTTTGGCTTTAAATAAAGAGTTCCTGAGCATAGGGACTGGGAGAAGGCAGCCCATGAGTGTTGGTCACACAGGAGTAAGGGTATTTTCTAGAGTTTTTTTTCTTCCACCAAGGACTCTGTTCTGCTGTGGAGATAATGTTCTAGACATGGGACATTGCTCTTCAAATGGCAGAAAGGTGTGTGTGAATGTCACATCTGAGACAGCAGTTCCACCAGCATTCTTTAGTTTTCCAAGTATGTATGTGAAGAGGCAATGTTTCCCGGTCTCCTTTTTATTCTTGGTTTTGTTCTAGAAGGGTTAGGAAAGCTGATCAGTTTTTCCATCCCTCTGATCCTGCCTATGAAAAGGGGAGAATAAGGGCATGGCATGATGTGCCTTGGGGGTAAGGATTCTGCAGTATTTTGGTAGCCTGAAGAACCCCATTTTTCTGTGCAGTACTGGGAGTAATCAGGAACTCTGGCAGCAACTGAAATTTTACTGGCTTTTAGCATAGATGGAAACAGGCCAATGATGCCTGTCTGTACAAGTTGCACTCTATCAGTCATGAACCCAGTGCCATAAATCCATAGTTCAAACTTAAGACAGCTCCCAAAGTCAGCTCAGTATTGATTCAGCTGCTCACATTATTGCCAAAGGAGTGGCATTCTAAAGAACCTTTGGGATGGACTTTCCTAGACTTAAAGGATGTGGTGTTATGAATAACTGTCTTGTCTTTAGGGCCACTTACTCTAAAGACTGTTCTCAAACTAATCAGTAACCTACTGCATGATGGGCAAGAGGATGGTCTTAAATATACCGATTTCCTCCCTTTCTGGACACTGCTTTGCACTGATCAATCTTGTGTACCCCTGATTTTCAGCATTATTTCAGCCCAGGTAACATTATTGCATCTCAAACACTTCCTCTTTCCTTAAAATGCTATAAATGGGGATAAATGGAACAGTGGGCTGTATAATTTAATGAACAATTTAATTCCTTTTTTGTAAAGCCAAGAAAGAGCAATAGCAATAGCCCTGATGATTCGTGGAAGAAACTGGGTTGCCTTTTTGAACATCTTTCTAACTTTCATATCTGTGAGTAGGTCAAGAAATGCATTAAGTGCTTTTGGTTTAAAAGGTTAACTAATTGCTCTTTAAATTTGAATGAAGGCAAGTGGTCAAAAAGTTGATTACATTTTATACCTAGAAAACAGTTAATCGTGTGTAGTGTTCCTACTATAAAAACATTCTGGGGCTCTAAATTATCTTGTTTTTATCCTAAAACATGCTTTTTTCAGAGCATGAGTTTTCTCAGAGCTGTTGCTGACTCTAGTGATGTGATAAGGACAGCATGAGATGCTGGTGACAAGAGCAGAAGAGCACTTGGAGATTTGGATTAAAATTAGCTGCTAAAAGAAACTGCCTCATATTTTTATGCAGTCAGGTCTTCTGAAAGGACCTGCCACAAGCATGAGGCTTTTGGCTAAAAAAGGACTTTGCCACCCCAATTTTTCTTAGCAGTGGCAAAGGCTGCTAAGGCATGAAGAATAGGAGCAGAGACAGTGTGGCAATGCTTTTACTGACTACTGTGACTAATAATTTATTAATGTGATTTTTTTTTTCATACTTTTTTCTTGATACTGAAAGTGCCAGAGTTACTGAAATTGTTAATTCTTCTTTTGCTATGCTATAATTTATACTAGCTGAAGAACTGGCCAGGATTTCCTGGAACAAGTTTTCCTGAGTTTGGAAACAAGTTAGTATTTTTTGTCAGTTTTGTTTTCTTTGAATTTCATCAATAGTAAATGCTTTGTCTGTAGGGAAATAAACAAATACTCTGGGTATTTGTTGTTTGTAATGTCTCTGGGCAAGACAGTGTGAGAAAGCTGTTCAGACTGTGGTCAATGAGCTGATGCATAATGTCCCTCCTCTTCCTCCCTGGTGTGTTGCCAGAGCCTGGGCATTCTGACTGTACTTGGAGTCACTCTCTGAAAGTGTTAAGTGTCATCTGGAAAATGGGCCAACTAGTTGCTTTAGGTAGACATTACTCAATATGACATTATTTAACTGTCAAAAAACATTTGTGTAAGTATGAAGTGTAACTTGTAGAGAGCCAGTAAACAGGGGCACAGTGAAAGTTCAAGCTCAGTTTCAGAGCCCAGTTTTCAGTGAGGTGTTTAAACAAGAGATGCTTTCAGAAGTGTGCAATGCCCTCCTACTGTGTTAATTGACTTGAAAATTTGATGGTATGACTTTGTGCTTAGCTGGGCATTGAGTGGTTCTGAAATTCCAATTTTCCTGTTACCCTTTGAAGCCGTGGGGAATAAAATCACAAAAAGCCCTGTGATGATTATCATCATCTTTCCTGGTTTAACGGCCTTGAGTCACAGTGTGCAGCTGGAGGAAAGACAACCCATGCTGGCACTGACACTCATTGTGTTCTGATGCTGTCGCTAAAGCAGCATCTGTCTGTGACTGAAGTCATGTTAAGGAAGAGCAAAGCTTGCCTTCAACTGGCATGTCTTTGTAAGCAGGAGATGCTGGTGTTCACATTTGCTTTTAGACAATACCAGCCACACCACCAGCTGCAGGCTGCTGTGTGCTTGGAGATGAGCCCTCCCTGGGGGCGTGGTGAAGTGCTGAGGTGGCTCCATCCTTTCCATGGATTTCTGTTCAGAACACTGACTGGTGATTTGAGGGTGCCAAAAATCAGCTAATTTGTAATAAGAAAAAAGTATCTGAATTTGTCTTGGATACTAATGTTTGCAGTAAATTGCAAAATTTATCAAAGCAGCCGTGGCTCAGTTTCTGTGCCTTCTTGCCCTTACCCAAGACAGGCAGGGCCCAGCTTCTGGGATGGAGCCAGTACTTCAGAAGTTGTATGGAGTGTCATGGAAATGAACACCTTGGCAAAGCCCAGTGAGGTCATTGGACTTACATTGTTTTCACTGGCCTTTGAGTCACACTTTTAAAATTTGAAGGAATAAAGGTTGCCTCTATCTGTTGCCTCCCACTGGCTACTTGGCTGATCCTCGGGTCTGATCCTCATTTGTATGAACTAAAATCTATCTCTTGCTGAACTCAACACAGCCTGTAGATGGTCTAAGTCTGTGTTTGCATTTGAACATTTATATCAAAGTGTGACACTTTTCTGAGACCAGTTTTGCAGGGAGTTTTTGTTAGGCTTTTTTTTTTTTTTGTCACAGAGATGATTCAATGATGTAATTGAATTTGCCCAAGGGAATAAGTAGCTCTTCCCACTAATAGCCATCTGTGTTTTGTATCCTTGCATCCACTAAAATTCTTCATTCATTTTCTTTTTCTGGCATTGGAATAATCTATGAAATGCTGCCTGTCGTTAGGTGAAACTGAATAAGGAATAGTTCCTGCAACTACATCTTGTTTTCCAGAAAGCTCAAAGACAGAGAAGATACATTAGTGCATATTCCAAGCAAGAGATGCCTCCTCCAGCCATAGCATGAGTTAAAAACATAAGGCAGAGCAATAAATCCTGCACTTGGAGCAGTCAGGAAGTACAGGGACACCCACACCAATTTTGTTTCACATATTGAAAATATTAGCAGAGTCATCAGGCTTATACCTACTCACTTGATCATTATGTTCTTTTTATTATTGGAAAAAGGATCTACAATGTAGGTATTATCATCACATATTGCCATTATGAGATTTAGATGGTCACTGTGGGATAATAATTCACACCTTGCTGGGACTTGAAGCTGAAGTCTAATATGCAAGTTTCTTCTGTGAGATTTAGAGATTGATGGCACATTGAGCTCATGTGTTTGCTGAGTGGGGTGTGAGGCAGGGGCTGTACTCCAGTGGGATACCTTGAGTGAGGTGCTTCACCACTGTAAGCCCATCATGTGGCCCTTGTGCTTGCTGAACATGGGAGAAGAGGCAGGGTGGCCATTAGGAGACATTGGGGGGAAGCTGATCTCCAGGGGATGCCAACTGGATGTGGCACCATTCGCCACCACTGTCTGGGCCTGGCCATCTAGCTACTTCAACCCAGTGAAGAGTGTACCTGTCCAAGCTGGGAGCTGCCAGCTTTTCCAGGAGAATGGTTATGAAGTAAGAACTGCTATTAATGCTTTTCTACTGATGCAGTTATCCAGAGTGCAGTGCCAAGGTCTGACCCAGAAAGGTTATTTACCCCAAGGGTTTCCTGCAAGACACTCTGTTCTGTTGGGGGCAGGTTCTGAGCAAGCCCCCAGCTGCCTCATGCTGTGGCTCTGAGGAAGCTCCTGTGACAGATGTGAGGCTGCTCATGACAGACAGGGATTTAGAACATTCAGATAGAAGATGGTTTTGACTTGCTCAAATTCTTCTGCTCTCACCTGCAGATTATTTTTTTAGTGGTGTCAGCAATGTTGTGACTTGGGCCAGCAAACACATGGGTATCAGGTATCCTGTTTCCTGCAAGTTGGCATTTTTTCCAAGATATAAGGTTAGGACAGAGTTTATAAATTTATAACCATATGTTTCATTCTGACTGAGCAATCAAAATTAGGATGACTCACATTCTTGATCTCAGCTAAAGATTAGGCTTTTGCTGTTATTGTCTCAAAAGTGGCAGGCTTGGATGCTTCAGTCCAAAGATGTCTGCTCAGTATCCTGTTCGAGCAGTGAGATAATGCATATTACACCATTATCAGTGTATCAATTCAAATCTTGAATTTGCTTCTGGTAAACATGATTGACAGTTAATTTTCACCTTAATTAATAACAAAGGATTTTGTTTGCAAAAGTGATTCTAATTATCTTTTTTTTGTAATTGCCTATCCCTGAGACAATTAGTGCCATTGATTGTAACCTTAGAGGCAATTATTTCAGAGACTTCATTAGCATTATAATTCTAAACTGCTATATAGCATTCAACTTTTGCTTTCACTAGAGTATGGACTTCAGTTTCAGTAGCTGCTAGTGGCTGGGGGAGCTGAAAGAGGAAGGACAGGAGAATTACCTAGTTTCAGAAAGACAGTAAGGAGGGATGTTTGCCATGAATTTGTGTTGAAGGCTGGAAGAGAACAAAACCAAGGTTTATTTCAGCAGGACTGCTGACTCCGGGAAAAGTAGAAAACACACCCACCTGTTGTGTAAAGGCACTGGCTCAAGGTCTGTGATGTAAAACAGAACACTCTGATAAATCAGGACCAGAATTAACTCTTAAAGCCAGCCTCTTATACATTTATTTAAGCTGAATCTCTTGTTGCTTGGTAGTGGACCTCAGTGATAAGCCTGAGAAAGCAAAGTACACTTCATGGCAAGGTCCCTTAGAAGCTCCTTGGTCATGTGGTTGGCACGTAAAGGAACTTACAAAACTTTCTTCTGATCTTTCCGTCTTCATTTTCTGATAGTGTTTTTTTTAGCTGCATGAACATCTGTGTCTAGAGTGTCTCACGTAGCTTTGTGGAAAAAGTGAAAAGTTCCCTTTTCGATGTTTGGTGTCATTCTTGCCCATTTTTCCACTGTGGACTCTGACACCAGAGTGAGGAGATGTTAACGTGCCAACCTTTTGTTTGATACTGTCCCTTTTTGAAGGTTCAAAGGGGGAGAAGCCTTTGAGTATTATCTCCGCAAACAGCGAGTGGATGATAGGGCAGCCCAGAATCAAGGAACGCTCCCCAGTTCTTGTGAGGACCATTTGGGGTTAATTTTGAAGGTAGGTTTTTGTGTCACTTGAAGAGATACTGAAGAGGTTCATAGTAATTGCTCCGTGCTGGTATCAACAATGGCTCCCAGCAAAACATGGACAAGCTCCAGCAGAGATGGGGCATTGGCAGTTACTTCTAGGAGTGCTTTGGCTTTTAACATTTTTTTTTCTGGCATAAATGAAGAGCATAAAGGGACATGGTTTAAGCAGAAGGTGGCTTTTACCAGATGTGTGAATGCAATAGTAGCAATTCTTTTCAAGTAGACACTTGCTCCAGTTTTCCCTTTGCCTTTTTTTTCTGTTTTGTTTTGTGAAGGAGTGGGGTATTTGGCTTCCCCCACTGGTTTTAAGTCACTGTGAGAAGGCCATTTTACTGCAGTAACTTCCCACACCCACCACATGGTCTGTCTGGTTTTCAGTTCTTCTGCTTCTCTCAGGAACAGCATGAATGTGTTTTCAGGTGCCATGTCTTCAAAAGATAAGGCAAGTGTAGTCAATGCTTTTGTAAGATAAGTAGTGGTGCTCTTTCTTTCATTTTGCTCTAGTTGAACAAGTTCTTTATGTGAAAACTGGATTTATGCTGAGCAGCTGCTGTGCAACTCTTGTAATAGATGTTTTAAAATACTCCATCCAGGGGGAGATGTGAGATGGCAGGATTTACAGGGGAAACAGTGATCTGAGGAGTGCAGCAGCCAAGAGCTGCTGTTTATTGGCTGCATGGTGGCTGGCAGAGTTGCTTGAGGTGGATCCCAAACCTGCAAAATCTCAGCATGTCAAGGGGAGATGTGCCCATCCCAAGGCTCTGCAGCCCTCCACCAAGTTTCAAAGCCTAATAAATTCAATGAGACTATGCACATTAAATTTAAATGTATGGGTGTCTTGGTTTTTTTTAGTCCCTTACAATCAGAGTTAATTCTTTCACTACAAGATTTTTTGGTGCTGCAGAAGGGCATGGTGTTATTTTGCAGTGTAATTGGTTTTAATTTCCATTTTGATTCTCATGTGAAGTTCAGGCACTTAATTATAGCCTAAAGGTTTTTAAAGTCATTGATCTACAAATTCTTGATTAACACAAATATAATCCTGCATAATGTGTAAAAAGGTTTCCACGGAGGGGTTGCCTTGTCTGACAGTCCTGTGGAAAATTTTGCAATGGAAGTTGTGGTGAGGCTTGGCTGTGTCTTGCTGCCCCAGTCCCATGCAGGGAGTGGGTGTCTGTGGGGCCAGCTGTCCCCAAGGGCCTCCTGGCCCTTTGCTTTGACTACACGGACATTGGAACTGCAGTGATACAATGAATAAATCCTAAGCCAAAAAACAATTTTAAAAGGAGCCAAATTGCAAATAATAAGTGACATTGTAATAAAAACTAGTGTGAATTGTGAGATGTCTCACTCTGCTCCCCACAAGGAAACTATACAACAATATTACATGGGTCCTTTTAATTCCATTTTGTTGAAGAGCTGTGGCATAACGATCAATCAATTAGGAGCTAAATGAATTTCCATTTCTGATTAAGTCTGCTACAGGGAAGCATTGCTGACTGCATGTCTGGTAGAGGAAGTGTTGTTCAGGGCTTACATTTGTTCATAAAGGTTCAGTAGTTATTAAAATACATTCTAATTAGCTGTGGTTAAAAAAAAAATTCAGTCAAAATTATGTATTCAGTAAATTTTATCTCCTGAAAAGTTTGTTTCATGGAAACATCCCTCTTCATTTTGCCTTCTTTTTGCTCCTTACGAGAAGCTTAGCCTTGTTGGGGGTTTTTTGGATGTAGACAGTTTCCTGGGGCAACTGAGCTCTGAGGTATTTAATTCCTCTCATTGTAAAATCAAACAGTAAAAATCCTCAAAACTAAGACCTAAATCTAACAGGTCAGTGATACGATTTTGTGTTTTGCTTTCGAGGCAGAATGATCTCTGTGGAAAGAACAATTTTTGAAAAGTAAATGAATGTCTGGATTATAGCGACAGCAAATTACAGCCTTACTTACGGTTTTGAAGAATTGCTGGATGAATGCTTCATGACAGGATCATGTGTTTTCCTTTGAGAGGAGTTAATGTACCTCGGGGCCACTTATTTACGTTGCTTACCTTGCTGTGAATACTGTGGGGAGAAAACAAAGCTCAGCACCAGAGCCTTGGCAATCAATCAGTCATTTTCTCACCATGCTGAAATGAGGTCACACTGCGTGGCCGGGCAAGTCAAGGCTCTGTTGAACTCAGTAGCCAACAGATCTTGTCTCTGCTGGAAGACATTAACTGAGTTGTTGAAATTGTCATTCTTGCTAACCCTTTATATAACTTTTCTCACTTTTCACTGAAGTGAGCAAGACCTCTACTACAGGGGGAGGAGAGCTGAATGGCCTGACTCTCAGCTGTATTTAGAGGGAAACTGGGGACTTTTCCAGTTTTAATATATACTATGCATATAATATTTTTACACTGGTGTGCAAGTTGTCATGGATTTAAATAGAAAAAAATTGGAGGGGGAACAATCCCTTTTGTTGCATTGGGTTTACATGTGGAAGAAGCTGTCACAATCTCTTTGCTGCTACCTACACCTGTTAAAGGCACACTGAAATTGGTTCTGATTTTGCTGGCTGACTCACTTTTTGGTGAATGTGCTCCCAGCTGTCATGCATTTATTTAATTTTGGTTTTAATGACTTTCAAGGCTCCCTCAAAGAAGAACAACTGGAGAGAAAATAACTGACTCTGACTTTGTGTTCTGTTAATTGTGGTAACGAAGTGGAATGAGACTGCCATTCTGCCTTGTTTCAACATGTTGTATCTTGATTAAATATACTAGTAAGAGTAAATGGCTGCTAAGAATCTTTGTCCTCTGAATTATAATTTTACATTTCCTCCTGTTTCCCTTAGCTTGATCAAGTTAGTGCATAACATTTAACAAAGTCACTGATAAAAGAACTGAATTCACTTGACCAATCTTTAGTGTTGGGCTGGGTCATTTACAGAATAAATTCTGGTTGTTGCCCTCCTCTGAAAGTGCAGTTTGATTTTTTTACATTTATTTGTGGTCAGAGCAATGCCAGGGCAAACAACCATAATCCTTCAGGCCAGAGACCTAAACCTGGGGAAATTCAGCCAGTTGCTTTTAATTCCTGTGTGTATCCTGCTGTGAACAAAAGTGCCATCTGTGTGGGCATAAAAGTAGCATTATTGCATTACCTCTGTGAGCTGGGCAAAGCTACTGAGACTGACAGGCTTACTGATCTGTGGGCTGAGGCCTGGAGAAACAGGACTTGGCATGAAAGCTTTCAGATCATGCCTTGAAGGCACCCTGCCAGCAGGCAGGAGGTGTGGAAGAACAATACAGTGACTGCCCAGGTCCCATGCTGAAAGAAAAAACCCTATCTGATATTCATAAAAATGCGAAAAGGGCTTTGGATCTACCTTGTCTAATTTTACTCTAAGTAGTCAGAAGAGGTAGAAAAGTGCTTCTGAGGGTGACTTAGCCCTCCCCTCTGACACCCTGTGATTTTTGGGAAGGGTCTGACCCATTCATTGCAGAGGGAGCATGGGGCAGCTTGTTCAGGTACCCTGAATTTAGATGTCTTGCAATAGCTTACCATGAACACCCCAAAGTGTTTTGAAACTCTGTTCCAAACCATGTGATTACAGAAGAATATTAAGTCTGTATTTGTTAAGAGCATCTTTCTTGTTGACTTATTGTAGAGAAACTGATTCAAGTCACAATCTTGGGCTCAGATGCAAGGGGAAATAGAAACAGAAATGCTTTTTATTGTCCTTGTGATCTTTCTGCTCGTTGTCTCCAAGCCTCTACCTGCAGAACAGCAATGGAACATCCCAACTTCAACCCACGGTGTGGGGTTTGGGAGGGTCTTTCCTACAGCTGCAGTGGGAGCAAGCCTGGCAAGAGTATCTCCTGCTTAAAACTAGGAGACCCAGAAGACTGGTTCTGTACATCAGGCAAAGAAAAAGCCTAAATATTTTGCCTTGTCTTGTTTGGCATAAATGATCATTTTCCTCACTGCCTTTTCCCAGAAGTTATCCACGGAGCCAGAGCAGCTGAGCAATTAGCATTTTCTTCTGTCTTATTCTTTTGCTCTTTTCCTAATTTTCCCCCATTTTTTTTCTTTGTGTAACAAGACTGCAAGTACTTCTCCTGGCATATTTATCAAGTATGTCTTTTACTAAGATTTGTCTGTCAGCTTGCCAGACAACCCAGTTGGAGACACAGAAGCAATTTAAGGATGAATATTTCAGTCTAAGAATAGCACCAAGGAAAGAATGTTCCTGGTTTCTGCTGTCCTGAAAAATCCCATTCCCTAGAGCTGTTCTTTTCACCTAAGTGCTCAGAGCAAGGCAGAACTGCAGCCCTAGGACCTGTGGTCGGAGGTTTGGACAGGTAACCTCAGAACTGATAGCTAAGAATAAGGTATTCCAGAAAGACAGCTGAAGCATTTAATTTACCAAATTTTCTGCTGCCTTTTGGCAGCCTGGCCTTCTGGCTGATGATTACAGCTATGGAGAGTTTTCTGATGGGACATTTTTCCTTTGGGAATTGCTATTTCATTAACACTGAAAAGGGGGGTGTATTGATAGCAAGGAAGTAGTCAGGGATAAACAAAACATTGTCCAAATACACCTTTTGAGAGTTAAGTAATGCATCTTCATATTTCATACAGAAGTTTGCTTGCAGTTTGTAGTGTAATGGATTGAAATGCTATAAAATATCTTTGTGTTAAAAAGAAAAGTAATTTCTGACTTGGAATTAACTGTAGTTTGAAATTGTATAACATTAAGAAATGAAAATCCTGATCCCTGCAGAGCTTTATTATTTTTACAGCTTAGGTTCTATTTTCAGGTTTTTTAATTGTAATTGCTTCATGTACTGACTCTGGTTGTACCAATCTGTGAACTACTTAGATGTTCTTTTGTATCAGATATGAGTTGCCTTAGGTTGGTTGAGCTCATTAATAAATGATTCCCCTCAGCTGTTGACATTGGGAACAAAATCCCACTTCTTGTTTTCCTTTGTATTGCATATAATGCCATTGATGTGATTAAAACCAGACGCCACTGGAGCTGCTTGTAGCTCTGGACTGCACAAAGCAAGGAGACTGTATCTCTAAATCACAGGTGGGAGTGGCAGAGCTGGGTGTCTGTGTGGGTGTTAGATGGTGGAGCTGGGGGCACTTGGTTGTGCAATCCCAAAAATTTAGATAGGTTTAGAGAGGGGGGGGAAAAAAATGTCTCAGCACTTAACTCTGCTCCTCTCTATGCACTTGTGGATATAGGAAGGGTCCCAGGAAGCGATGATGGAATGTAAACACCTGCACAGGCTATTGTCAGAAAAATGCCCAACTGAAATTTTTCTTCTGCTTTCCATTATATGAGGGCAGCCTCTGCATAATGCACTGATTGAGGCATTCCCAACAGGAAGAGTAAATGCCTGCTGAGATCAGGATGATACATTTGGAAGACTCACAGAAGGGCATGATTTTAGATAAGACTTTGCTTTGCTTTTTTGCCAGCACTTGCTTCTCTTTTATTCATTTTGGTTCTGTTCATAGTCATTAGGCTTTCCTCTGGAGTTGCTTGTGCACTCCAAGGGCTGAGTTTGGAATTTAATTCCCTGCCAGTAATGCTAGAGAGGCTTCATAGTGCATAGAAATGGGAGTGTGCTGAACCATCAGGCTGCAGACAGCAAGAAGAACATGGGAACAAGATGCAATCTAGAGATTCTATGAAAGATCCAGGTTATTTGGTTATCAAAGGGGGAGCAGGTTGCCAAATGTGATTTATGTTGGACTTGAATGTTTTTGCAAAGATTTTCAAGCATTTAGATTTAGTGAGCAAGTGCTTCCTGATTCACAACAAAGCTATAGTAAGTATAGTGGAACAATATTTGGGAGCTGAAGTGAAAGATACCAACCAGTGAATGATATCCATGTTGAGTGAGTTCATGTGGTACTTGTAATTAGCCTTCATTTCTGGCATGCTGAGCACTTTTCTCTCTCAGCACATCCGGGTGATGGGTTCTGCATCACAAATTTGTGCCTATGGCACAAGATATAAAAATGGCTCCACTTGTAATTCTGTTGGCAGTTCCTCAGATGATCGATGTACAAAGTTCCTATTTAAAGACAGCTGAGAGAATATTTGCATAGCTCTCATTGTATTAAAGGGATAATTTTCCAAGACATCAAACTGTTTTAACCTGCTAAGAGAATCCTTTTCTGTATTTGTTTTTAGAAGTTGTGCTTGGGGACAAATGATTGTAACTCCAGTGTCAAAGAGCCACTTCTGTGAACAATGCTACAGCAGCTCTTGTGAACTGTCAGTAGGGTGTAATCTGTTTACTCTGTATTACTCCTAGACTTAATGTTACACTGTATTTAAATCCTCCTTTATTAGGAGTATGAATTTGGCAATCAGTTGAAATGGGTCCCTTGTTTTTGCCATGAATTTGCAGGGGAGGTGTATCAATGCTAACATTAACTTCAGGTTTTCCACGTCTTGCTGAAGGAAATACAAGCCAAATGGCAAAGGATCAAGAGATAATATGTAATTTTGCATTCCAGTCATAACCCTGAAGAGGATACAGCTGTCAGAATTCATCACTGTAATTCTAACATAATTATTATAAATGCAATCTCTTTAGTGCCCTAGGACATTTGTCCTGATGGGCAGTGAAGTGGCCCTATGGACATGCTGGACACAGCATTTTTGTGCCACTTTATTTCAGATGTTGCTTTACAAAATCAAGATGCCTGTCATTCAAAGCCATGCTTCTGGGAAGGTACTAAGGGTATAATTTCTATAAATTAAACTGCAGCTTTTGTACCCATTAATGGGAAAAACAATCTCTGTGTGTTCTGACGGCCCAGTTGATCATCTTGAATGGATGCATGCCACTGCCTTGGCTCCATGGAGAAGCTTCTGTGTAAAGCTGTGATCACAATGACACATTTCCTAGCAGGTTTTTACGAACAGACTGTGATCTGTTTTCAGACAGCACATGATAGCATTTTTAATTATCGCCAAAAAATGAAGTGCTTAAGATGATATTGGAGAAAGCCTCACACAGGAAATACAAGAAAACTTAGAGCTATGGCCTATATTTAGTTGAAGTATTATTGGTACTATTGATTTTCAATTAATATTCAGTATTGACCATTACCATAAAGAAGACAGCAACATACTGCAGGAGATTTATGGACTTTTTTACAAGTCATTGATTTTTTTTTCTTGCTATGCAGCTGTTTGCATTAATAAGCCACACATGGAAATATTCCATTAGAATTTTTCTCCCCAGTTCAAGGAGACAGTGTGTGAGAATCTGTTTTCTCTGGAGGTGTCCCCTGCAGTATGTGGCTATTTGTCACCTTTTCATAAGGGTGGAACAGCTGGGCTCTCTGGTCTGAGGTGCTTTCAGGCTGCTGGGGGCATCTGGGTATTAATGAGAATTTGGGCTTCCTTTTGACCATTGCCTTTTGGTGCATAGTCCTCTGTCTGGAGTAAATCCTCACTAATAAATGTGTGAAATTAAGAAAAGGCTTATTGTCAGAGGTTGTGACCTAAATCTGCCAGCTACAGATGGAAGGAAACTTCATGTGCTGCTCAAAGAAGAAATGGCTTCTGAACAAGTCTTGTAGGGCTCTGTTTTGTAGAAGAAAACAAAATTTGTGATATCACTATTTTTCTCCTAAGACTATGATTTGTTCTACTGGTTTAGGTTATTAGTAGGTATTTGTCAATCCATTTTCAGTAGCTGGCAGTCTAGAGGGAATTGGAGTAATCTCATATACATGTA
The DNA here is from genome assembly GCA_013399195.1 of Dicrurus megarhynchus. NCBI lineage: Eukaryota > Metazoa > Chordata > Aves > Passeriformes > Dicruridae > Dicrurus > Dicrurus megarhynchus. Next base: position 192,808 of record VXAD01009452.1, read on the forward strand.
TCAATAGTCACGTTCAAACATGGGTAGAGCTGTCAGGACACATCAGATGTCCCTCCTGAGTAGAAGAACAAAGCTAGCCATGAAACTAATAACAAGCATTGATCTGAGAAATGAATACATGTCATAGAGGCTTAGTCAGAATACCCTACAATAGGCAGAAACCAGACCCTATGTCTTAATCACACTTCAAGAGACTGGGTTATTCTGTCCTTTTATTATAGAAAATACCAGTGTAATGGAATGAACGATGTCAGTTCTAGTTGTCCCTGGTGTGCCAATGCTGTAGGAGCTTTTCCCTGCCTCACTGGCCTGTGCTGCTGCTTGGCACTGCCCGCCCTTCAGAGTCCTCTCCATAATATGAGGCTGTAAATGCTTTTTAAGAGATTGCCTATTAATGTTGCACTAGATTATCTATATCTCACCACATTACTGTAGCATTAACTGTTCCTAAAATGTGGGGAATAATTTCCTAATTTTTATTAACTAAAGAAATACAGGAAGTGTTTTGACAGGCCATGTGAGTGCTCTCGCTGTGCACTGCATTCATTGCCCTTGGCATGCTTTCATCCTCCACACAGAGGCGTGTGCTGGGCTCACAGCATTGACCTCACAACACTTCTATTAACCTGAAATAACCAATTCTGCTAGAAGCTTAAAAAGCTCTTCTAGGCTGGGCTGTAATTTGGGAAGTATTCAAGCATTTTTCTTATGAAGTGATAAAGTTGAGGCAGAAATACAATGTGCTTTGTCATGTTTAAATTTAGCACACAACAATTACTGAGGAAAAGAAATCATATATTATCACTCTACTGTCAGCCCCATTCACTCTGATTCGTATTGTCTGTGTGCAGCAGAACCTTGGGCTCTGAAGAAAGGCACTGTGGCTTTTTGGCTGTCCCTAAAGGCTGGGGTCAGACAGGAGGCAAAGCCTGTTGTCCTGAGGTGGGGATGTTCAGCCTCCCTGGCCCTGGGGCTGCTCTGTCTTTCTGGGGCTCTGCCCGTGGCTGGGAAGCTCTGGAGGATGCTGAAACCCCTCTGCATTCCCTGTTTCTTGTCTCTTGCAGGAAGCACTGCCAAGAACAAGGCATGTGCCTAATGAGCTGGACACTGTGCCGGGGGGTTGGGAACAACCTCTGGGAGCAGATAAAAGCTGAGGATGTTGGAAAAGGCAGCACTGTGCTGTTTGAGGACACCTGTGGAAAGGCTTTTTATTTTTCCCCATCTGCAGATGGAAAAAGACCCTTTATGAAAAGACATTTCTGCTTTATTTATAGCTCACAATAATTTAATAACTATCTTCGGAGCTCATTGAGAGCAAAAAGCTTTTTCAGGCACTGCCTGTCACTTACAATGTGTGCCCAGCACCAAACACGACTGATCCATCAGGGTGCCTGAGCCCTTGCTCTCCAGGAGAAGTAATGCCTGAGGAGTGTAACTTACAGGGGTGTCTTTTCTCACCTGAAGTTTCACATGTATCAAAGTGAGCCCTCTCAGCACACATACTGCAAAGCCATCAGGAACAGGGATGGTGCTAAGGGGACCCTTTCCTTGCAGGCTTAGCTCTGGATCATTAGCAGGTTGGTGTGGTGATGGGCTCTCTGCACAAGTTATTCTCAGGTATGCAAACCTTGGGCTTGACAAAAGCAGTGCAGCTCATTGCAAAAATCATTGTAATGAAGAAAATTTGAAGTATTTTTAAACTTGAAGATGACCACATTATTAGGCTGCTGTGGTACTAGAGTAGGCATGGAGTTTGAGGGTCAAAGTCTCCTGCCATCATTCCCATGGAGCAGCAGTGCCATGCCAGCTCTCTGTCGGTGAATCAGTCATCAGCCTCAGGTGCTGGCACCTGCTGGCGCCTCACCAGTGCTGGCTGAAAAACATCTTGTCTTTGGAGGGAGCATAGCAGTGGGAGGTTTGGTACTCGATGTTGTGAATAAGACAGTGTTTGTGCCTCTCCCAATTGTTTGATTTCTTTATGCTGTTTGGTAGTTCTGTGCTGTGATGGCAGCATTGTCCTTTCCCCCATGATGATGATCGTATCTCCTGTTCCCTCAGCTCTAACACATGCAATGTCCGGCCTCAAATGGAGCTGGCATCTTCCAGCTGATGTGTATTTGTGTCAGTCAGGAGGGTGAGGAGCTCAGCTCATCTTTATGGTCCATTACTCACCCCTGCATTGTAGGAAGGAAAGTCACCTCCTTCTGTGCTTTTCTCTGGGCAATTGCAATTCCACAGCTCAATAGCTTTGAATTTATTCAGCCTAGCTGGATATTATCAGTTTATTTTTATATATGTGGAGAGAGACAGTCAAGGAGAGAAAGGGAGGAGGAAGAACCCTATTGCTTTTGTAGGGCTTACAATGGGATTTACACTGAAGCATGAAATTCTTCATATAAATATTTCAGGACTCTTATCTCTGCAGAGATTAACTTTGGAAATACTCCCAGGGGAAACAAGGGCAACTTGTTCTCAGCTCTTCCTTACCTCCCCTTGCTGCATAAATGACTACTGAGGCGTCTGTGGCTCTGGTTGCATCTCTGGAGGCTTTTGTCCCCCAGGCAGAGGTGGGCTGAGCATGGACCAGAGCCAAACCTGGGTCACAGCAGTTGAGTGTGGAGGGTCCCAGTCTGTGGCTCAGCTCAAGCCAGCAGAGATTGTGGTGTTGGGCTCCTGAGGTGTGACTGTAGCAGCACAGATGTTTGAATGGACATGTTACCTCCAGGACATGAAATACAGTGCTGGAGTTTCAAGTTTTAAAGAGGGCCTTGGAAAGCACCTTTGCATGGAAATTCCACATCAGGGTTGTTGATGGGTTCTGATTTATTCATGAGTTGAATAATATTGTCTGGGTTGTGCAATCCACACAATCATGCTTCCAAGAATTCATGGTTGTCTTCTTTCATGCTTTATAAGAGGAGAAAAGCGAGCCATGTGATGGGGAAATCAGAAATAATATTAGAAATTTTTCAAGGATTTAGTGAGCATTCAGAGCTTCAGCCCTTTGTACCCTCACTGTATAATTACCAATCTGGAGCAAAGAAATTTGGCAGTCAGATGCTTCATTCTTTTGGTGTTTTCTGTAAGAATTCTATTTGCAAACAACAGGAAAAAACTAAGACTAAAAGGATAAACAGAGTGAAAACCAGTTTAGCATAACTGTAGCACGAGGATCTGATGCAGGTGTTTTTATGCAGGATTGCAACTTAGTAAGCAGCTTGGTAGGAAATGATTTTGCTCACAGGGGTGCACTGAGTGCATTTACATGTCCAGGGTCCCAACTATGGCATCAGATCTGATTTATGCACTGTTTTGCGCAATTTCGCACACCTCACCCCCACGAATGTGCCAGAGATTAACAGAAAGGTCAATGCAAAGTTGTGCCTGTAGTGATTCTGGTGCATGAATGACTTGAAAATGTCATTTGTTTGGTGTGGCTGGAAAAATGCTACAGCAGGTACAGGCACCAGGAAAAGGTATCGATGGAAATCTGGGGTGAGCTCAAATCTACTGTACTGTTCAACCTCAGGACTTCAGAGCCTTATCTAGTATATGTTATTTCCTGTTCTAGTAAGGTTTGTCAAAAGTGAAGGTGTGTTTAGTTGCTGTTACTCCTAGGAGGAGCTAATCTGTGCCTTGTGCAAGGTGGTCATCTCCTGGGTGATTTGACCCTTGGTAAACTATGGAGCAGAGCAGTGTTGATGTGTGTATGGCATAAGGAAGGTGTGAAGATGCCAGGACAGTGCTGTTAGTGAAACGCTGATCATCAGTCATGGAACATTTCCAAGGGAGAATCATTCCTCTGGCTACATTTGTCATTTTTTGTGGGCTTGAGTAAGCTGTCTAAGCTGAGTCAGCTCACAGCACCCATTTTGCTAACCAGAAGGCAAACAAAACCCCAACCAAGCATGGGAAGCAAGTATTTAATAAATACGGTGTTATTTCTAAACACCAGCTGCTTAGAGAGGTAAACATCGCAATGCAGATATTGAGGATTAGCACAGATTAAGGTCACACTTTGAAAACAGATGTTTGGAGAAGCTGAGAGCTGCTTAAGGCAAAAGTTTACATGACCTCTTTTCCTTGTTCCACACAAAACCATAGTCTTAATTATTAAATTTGTAAAACACCTTTACCTCTGGCCCACTTTACTTCCAACAGTCTGTCTTCATTTTTAGCTCACACACAGCAGAGCAAGCTCCTTTTAAACAGCCATTTTTGCAAAACATGAATATCACATAAGAGCAAATTGATTGCTGAAATAAAAGGTGATAGCTGCAGTATTTTATATTTATACATTACTTCCAAGAGATCTGGAGATGAAGTCACAAAATCTGAAAAGCATGTGCAGTTTACCGAAAGATGGATCGTCTTTCAGCGTTTGCAGCACTATTATTTATTTATGATGTTTTTCATCCATTACATTGAGCATTTGCTTATTGAAAGCTGCTTGCTGTCTGGAGAGTGAAGCCACTCGTGCAATGGAATGGGCTGAGGCTACAGCAAAGAAATCTTCTTGCAGAACAAACGGGGAGAAGTGTTTGATTGGAAAAAACAATCTTAACCTCCCCCAGAATAAAATTACTAGAAAAAGCACTTTCTCACTGGGAAGCTGTATCGTATGAAAGGAAGTGTTAATGGACAGTGTTCCCTACACCTGAGCAGTCATTTGATCCTGTGGTTTAAGCTAATCAGCTGTCAGATTTTGTGATCACAGTGGGACAACTTGACTTGTTCAGGGCGGGTGTCTGGATTTGGGAAGTGCTGCTAGCCTACACCAGGATGCAGGAACAAGCTTTCTCTGCTATTAACGCTCAGTCTTCAAATCCGTATGCTGTATTCTAGTCTAAGTTCATTGGAAAGAACTGTATGACAAGTAATCTTGTATATCAGCTTGTCAAGAGGACTTCTTCTAAGTAATTTTAAGAGTTATTCATTTGGAAAGTCAGATGTTTCTTCCCCTGGGGCATATCAGCACACAGCACAGCTTGCTATTAACTGTGATACAGTGCTGGTAATAGAGAGGTAAACATGTGAGCCAGGAAGACTGTGGCACAGAGGACAGGCACCTTCTGGCAGTGTGGTGACAGGGCCAATGCCCTGTGCTGTGGCCTGCTTGCCTCACTGTCCACCTGGGCTTAATCACAGTTCCATCAACCATAAGTAGTAAGCAACAGAAAAGAAGAAAGGATAAAAGGAGATAAATGAATATATAGGAAAAATGAAAAAGAGATAAATGAATATATAGGAAAATTGAGACATAGATAGGAGGAGTATATAATTCCACTCTGAACAGATGGTGTGTTGTTTGTGTTTAAAGACTACAACAAGATAGATATCCTATTGGCAAATATCATTCATTCTTGTTGTCATGTTTTGGGAAGAACTTCATGGATTTTCAAATTTTTACTGATACATTGAAGACACTCATTAAAGTTTGGAATGAAATGAAAAGTGGATGTTTCTTTCACAAGTCTACAAACTCTGCTTGGGAAATGGCCTGGCCCTTGCTTAGTACGAGGCTGCAAGACGCTGTTTACTACAGTCTGTTGCAGTGGAGCAAGCAGTTCTGTGCAATGATCAAGCAACTCGAGTTTGCTGACATGGGAATGCAAAGGAAATTCTGAAATACTGAAACCTTAGCTCACCCTGAGGCTGGAATCCTTTCTTTCCAACTTTCTTCTGGAAAAGCTCTGTACCCCATGTTCACAGCAGGTTGCAAGCCAGCTCCCTGTGTCCCCTAGTGATGCTATGGCAGCAGTGGGAGTGTTGATTTTGGCTGACAGCTTGTGAGATGAGAATGACCATGTTTTAGTACATAATTTCTTGTGGCAGTAGTAATGCTGTTGGATTTGTTTCTATGCTTTGATAAGCAATTGGGATTTGACAGCTGATAGAAAATACACTTCCCTTTTTTCCCTGCAGAACTGGATGCTTCTTTTAATCAGGTTATCAGTAATAGCAAACTGGAACCCCTCCTGTGCTGGTTGGAATGGCCAAGGGAGTGGCCACGGTTCCTCAGAATTCAGCAAAATTCCTCACCCAGGAATGAGTATTTTCTCTTGTGGTGATCCATGGGAATCCATAGGCTCCTCCAGTTATAGATGGCCATTGCAGTTCTCTGTGAATCACCTCAAAAGGCACTAATTCTGCCTGTACTAGTTTTCAGTGATGTGAAGACTTCACAACCCTTGAAAGGAGCATTTAAAACAGGATTAAATGCCACTTACATCCATTATTACCCAGAGGATAAATCAGAGTTCTGTGCATAAGGTCAAGTTAAGCTAGTAGATGTTTTGCTCCATAATTTTTTTAGGAAGGGAGATATCCATATTTCTCCAGAGATGTGGAACTTCCAGTCATCTGAAGTGCCCTGTGGCACAGACTGCTGGTAATGACTACAGTTGGTAAGCACTGCGGGTCACACAAATAAATATCAGGCAGAAAGCTTGAATTAAGACAAAGATTCTTCAACATCTTGCATGTGTAGTTGTATGAAGCCAGTAGGATTATTTCAGACTCGCCATCAAACTCTTAAAATGTAATTTTCTATGTAAGAAGGTAACTGTAAAAATCTTAGTGATTAATGACTTCATAACAATCCAGATGAGCCATTTTGCCCTGCAGAAGCCAAATGCAGCAGGTGGAAAACATTTTTCCACTTTCATTGTGCTATTTATCATTATAACAACACCCTGCATCAAGAGTTAATTAAAACTTGTATCTGTGCTATCTAAGCAGGTGATCAAGAGCCAGGCATTTGCTTGCACATTTTGGGCTGGAGCAGTTTTTGTTATCTGTGGCACTCCATGGAAGGGTAAATCCTCTGAAAAATTTCCGACCTCTCTTCTGATTGTTGCATGCTGTTGCCTCAGCTCCTCCCGTGGTTTGCTGCTGTTGCAGCAGCAGGGTTGCACAGGCAGCCCCCTCTGATGGGCTGGGGTCGTATAGGTCCCTGCACAGCCGTGACCCATGTGCTTCCTTGCCCCATTGTTCCCTCCACGACAGCATGGAGTGGTAGCAATGGCTTTACTGAATTGCACTGTGTGTCAGCAGGCATTTGATGTTAACAGAATGGATTATTACCACATCCTTTGGACTTTTCTGCTCTACTAACTTTGCTGCATCTTCTATTTTGGTCATTTGTCCTACATTTTAAAAAGCAAATTATTGTCCCATATTTCATCTCTGTTGGGTTGAAAGGGTCTGTGCTGCTGCTCTCTAGTGCTTCCACTGCAGGCATTTTACATTGCTCTGCTCTATTAAGTTGCTACACCAAGGGTCAGACAATACCTACATGAGGCTAGAATTCCATTCATGTCCACTTACATTTGTTAATTGTTATTTACATCTAGTAGATCTCCTGATTAATTCTGCCAGCACCCAAGATACATAGGGCACTGCTATTGCAGTCAGGGGCAATTTTAACTTTGGTCCTAACCCCATCAGATCCTGTTCAGTAACTGCTTTTCTTTCCTTTCTTTTTCAGTAACTTTCTTTTTCTTTCCTCTGGAAACAGCAGCTGGGGAAGTTTGTCTTGAAGAACATTGTCTGACAGTGACAGAAAAGCGGTTAATACACTATGAACTGTAACTCCCTTGTCACATAGTAACCCTGGGGGGAAAAGCCTTTAATTGTTTACCCTAGGCCCAGAACCTATTTTGTGCGTCACATTAACATCCTGAAGCTGAGACTCTCATTCACTAATTCCTGTGTCTAGTGATACAGTGTCTGTTTAAACTAATGTGCATTTTTTCAAAACAAATCTGATCTTTAAAGATTCAAATGATGAAAATTTTACTATGTCCCCTGCTTATCTGTTGCTATATTTAATTATTTCACTGGTTACAATTGAGTGCATCTATTCTTTTATACATTAATAATGATGTTCTACATAAATTCTCTGTGAAGAAAACAGGAGTATTATATATTTATTTGCTTCAATGAGGATCACAAGAATGAAGGGGTTTGAGTGTGGAAAGATGGGAGACTGCTGTGAGCAGCTGGATTGTGTCTTGAGGAGGTATTTGAGCATGTTCATCCATACATGTCTGTCTTTGGCAGCACATTAAAATGGCCTCTATTCTTGGCTTGCAAAGAAAGGTACAAGGTACCATGTAGCTCCTTCTGGTAACTGGTAAGACACTTGTGTGTCTTACTATTTTTCTTTTCAGCTAAACAAAAAAGGAAGAGTGTGTCTCTTTCCTAGAAAGGTTGCTCCTGTGTTGCTGAGCTGTCAAAGGATGTGTGGCAATAGGATGGTAAAGTTTTGGTCATGAGATGTCTCAGACACTTTTCAGTGTTCTCAGGCACTTTCATGGCATGGAATATCCTTTGGGCCCAAGGGATTCCCCTTGTGTTCCTTCCTCATTCCTCATGCACCCCCTGCCTTCTCACTGTGGGGTGGGGTGAGGAGCAGAGAACAGTGTCAGCACTGCTCAGCAATAACAAAAACAGCTCTAGGTTATGGACCTTGTTTTTAGCACAAATCTAAAACACAGCCCCATACCAGCCAAAACCAGCACAGTCAGTGAGCAAGAAAATTATAGATTTGTACAGCTCCACTCTGTTGCTCTCTGGGAGGAATTCCAATCTCACAGAAATAATGGGATCAGTGAAAAACTGACTTTTTGTGGCATGCATTGTTATTTTTTGCCATCTTCACTGGCCTGGATTTCTACTGATCCAATTTCACCACCACTTTTTCCTTGTTTGAGCCTGAACTGGTGTTCTGGGAGGTGGTTGTGGGCATCCTGGGGATGAGTGTCCCAAGGGGCCCAGCACCCACAACTTGGTGGTCCCCCAACATCTCCTGGTGCCTCTGTGAGAGTCCTGCTTCATCACAAATTGGACACTTGCCTGCATTCATCTGTTTTCCATGGTCATTATCTATCAGGGCTTCAAAAAGTGTTACATACTAGTTTAATGGTGTCTCTCTAAGAAATAATTACTTCACTGTGCCCATAATCCAGTTTGTATTTGATGTGTCACTTCCAATAACCTGCAGAATTTTTCATTCAAGAGGCTTTATTTGTCATGCTTCTAACAAAGAGCTCATCTCTTTTCATTAAAAACAGGTTTTTCAACTCAGAGACTTAAAAATAGGAAATAAAATAAGGAAAAGAACAGAATCTGTGCTGATGGCCCTGTTCAGTATGGGCGAGCAGAGCATGGAGTGCCCAATTTCTGATGATGTGCAGAACTGCAATGACACCATACAGACAGGGGACTAGGCAGAGAGGGCATAAATGCAGCATAACCACATCCAGTTCTACTTGATTCTGCACCCAGGGGTACGAGCCACTGTTCAGTCTGTGTTATTTCTGTGTTATTGGCTTGTGCCAATGGCTTTTGCATGGCAAAGGGAATGCTGTGTAATCACCTCTCATTGTGTATATATTCCTAGTGGAGTAGCTAATCCTTTGGTTTTGACATCATAATTAGTAAGAGAGAAATTATTATGTCCCTAAAGCAAAGGCAATTTCAGAAGAGAGGGGGAAAAAAAAACCCTGCACAAAACCTCAGCTAGAACTGTTAAACTTTGCACGTAGAAATACAGTTTTTATGCAAATGACCTAATTAAAGAAAGAGCAAGACCCAGCATCTGCAGAGCATAAATGCTTTCCAAGCAGGATCATTTTCAGATGAACCAGTGTTTTTCTGGGCTCTTCTGGTGGTACCACTAGATCCAGGGTGTTATGCCCAAGATTTCATTCTTATACTTTTAAATGACTGTTCAGTGCTCATCCTTTTCCTCTTCTGTTTCCAATGAAACTAAAGATCTAATTTGAAGTGGAAAAGCAGGAATTGCTTTAAAGGCTGTGATGTTGAGAAAGACCAAAGGTGCTGCTATTCAATTTTTGTCATTCTGACACCTCAGCAGGTGTTGCAGTGCAGAGCAGTGAGGGGCTGGTACCCTGGGGCTTGCAAGAGGTTGTCACTGGGCAGTGACAGGAAACTGCAGGGGGAAATAGAGCTGCAGAAAAAAAACTCCAAAAAAGCACTGAGCAGCCCTATTTATGGTCTTTCCCTTCCTCCCCCCCACTTCAGTGAGTAATCAGTTGCTCCTCTCATCTCAGTTGCATGTCTCAACTTCACAAACTCTGAGCTCACCCGGAGACAGGAACTTACTTTGTTCCCCACGGGGCTGCCCTCCTCGTCCCTTCTGTGCTGTGCACAGGCTGTGGACACCACCTGCAGCATCCCTGCCCTGCCCTAATCCTGACCTCATGGCTTCCGCACTCTGTCCAAGTGGTTTTGGACGAGGGGCTGCAGATCTGTGGGCTCAGCTTAGGGGGATGCAGCATGTTCTTTGCACCCAACCCTCCCATCTCACTGTGCTCTCTCTGCAGGGCCTGTAAGATCTGGGGGGAAACTGGGAGTACTTTAGTTTTGTGTCATGTGTTGGGATGAGCTTTAAAGATCATGTAACTGCCTGCTGTTTGCATTTGATTTCTCCATCTTGAGTGTTTAGGCCCAGTTTCTCCCTACGCAAATCAGCCTGACATAAATTTTTCCCTTCCAAGTGACAGTAACTGGCAGCATTTCAGAATATGACCTGCATTTATGGGCCCTGCTGACCTTCTTCTGAGTGTGTATATATTTATTTAAATTATTTGTCTGCTGATATATGGCAGCTCGGTGAAATGAGTTGTTGGCACATTAACCTTTCAAGCACTTAAGTCCAGTTTAAGTGATTATTAGATCAACTTTGACAGGGTATCGGCTATTATCACAGTTTATTTTACATCTACTCTAATACAGCATGTGAGGTTTTTCGTCCAACACTGGCATTTCCATGAAATCTCCCATGTTCTCACTCCAGTTTTAGAAATTTCAGTCTCAAAGCAGTGCTATTACCAGACTGCCACCTATATGTGAGTTTAGAGCTTCCTAGCTCTGGCAGACAGGTGAACCCAAATCTTTGGTCTAGCTCCCAAACCCACAGCCAGTGCCCACCACGGGCCCTCCTGTGCCTGCTGTGTGTCTGTGCTGGTGGCCGCTGTCCCCAGAGCCCCAGCCCGTGTGGGCAGCACGCACGGCGGTGTCTGACACAGTGATGTGCACGTCTGCTGCAGGATTGCTCTCTGGCACTGGGGATGTGCCAGGGCAGGTCACCCCAGCAGCACCCCTTGCTCGGGCTACATGCCTGGCTGGTGCATGCTGCTGAGCATGGTGCTGTTTTCTCTGCTAGATTAAAAGCCATTTAGTCCCATGTACTTTTCTCTGTGAACCTATTAATACCGTGTAATCAAGCCACCTTTCACCTTCTTTTTAGTAAACTAAACAAATAGAGCTCTTTAATCACTCACTATAGAGCATTTCCCACAGATCTTAATAATTTGTTCAAGTCCTTTCTGAGTTCCCTGAGCTTTTAAAAATATCTGCGTATCATCTGTAAGCCTCAGTCACATTTCATGAACTGTGCCTAGTGTTTAAGGGATGAAAAAATAAGAGAGAAAAAGAAATGGAACTCCACACTTGTACATGGATAACATTAGCTAAGACATCTGGATGAATATCATTGCTTGGAAGTGATGTTCATACTATTGCTCCTGGTATCTGAGGAGCAAATAGCCTCCCATTTAATTTATACTGTAATAAAATCTCATATTGATTTTAATAAAATTGAAGACAATAATTTTGAATGAAATCCCTGAGGCAGCTTCTCCATAAAAACCGACTCTTATTTTCTTTGCATGTGTACATTGCAATTCACGTCTGATAACCGGGACCTGAGCTGGGACATTGTTTTATGAAGAGCTGGGAATAGTTTTAAGTACAGTGTGAAGAAACCTTTCTTTAGAAAAGAGGTGTTTGGAGAGCTCAGCACAGAGCCCAGCCCTGCCATTGTGTAAGTGCTGTACACCTCAGAGGCAGTGCTCTTCCTCCTGCCCCCATCTTCCTCTTCCTTGAGGTGACAGCGTGTGGATGACAAAAGGTGATAAAGGCTTCAGCAGACATTAGGATGCCCTGGAGAGCTCTGGGGAGTTGGTAGTTGTTGGTATTTACTAAACTGCTGGGGAATTTGCATTTTACCAGTCTTTAGTGTTTGCTGCCCACCCTGCTCATACAAATCTCGTCAATGTTATTTTTCTGTTCCACCCTGGCAGTAGGTTTAGTTGTGCATGAGAATTTGCAGAAATTAGATGTAGAAATGAGATCTGCTGAGGAAAAAGCCAACTGCAACATAATGAATATTCACCTTGATGTTCAAGTCTCACTTTGAAATGTGTTGCCCAGAGGAACTGCTAAGGAGAATTAGGATTTCACTGTTGAATGAATATTCAGTATGCTTTTAGTGCTGCTTCCTTCTACTCCCTGAAACCAAAGTCTCCAGTGAGACATCTCTAATCATTTTTGTTTCTCAAGTGCTAAACAGCAAGGGAAAAATGCAATGCAACAGGAGGGAAATGCTGAAAAAGAAATGCAGCCCTGAGGCTGCATGATTTGTTGTTGTTGAAGCTGGGTCTGGGGGAGATAGAAGTCATGATTTGGAATGCAATGCCTCTTTCTCTGCCCAGGGGCCCTGCTAGCTCTGACTGCCTGCAGTGAGGAACCTCCAAAAGAACAAACCACAATAACTTTAATCACCAGTCCCATGCTTGAGGGGGACTCAAGCATGGGACTTTCCTTCCTTAGGAAACCTGCACAGTTGCTGGGGAGCCTTTTGTCTCTAAATAATGATGTGTTAAGCTACTGAGAATTAGTGAGATGCTTCATAACTTGATCCTGGGAAGTGCCTGTGTGTGGGGCTGAAACTGAGGAGAGGGAAGAGCTAGTGCTGGGCGTGGTGCTGTGGCTGTGCTGGAAGCAGCCGATGTGGTTGAGGACTGAGCATGGGAGCTGAGGGGACTGAAGTCTCTGGGCCAGTTCAGTGGATTTTTGTGAGTCTGAGGAAAATCCTCCTCACCTCCATCTTCTGCCCTCTCTGTGCCTCCACTCTCCCTCTATGTTATAAGCAACCTAGATCTAATATGGAAATGAGTTATTAAAATTTACTGAGAACTCAATAAAAACGACAAAGCAAAAGAGGATAGCGCTGGGACCGTGGCTGGGTGCCAGAGGCTCGCCCACAAAGGTGGCGGTCCTGCCTTTTATACCGCTGTGGTTGCACCAGCCTGATGCATATTTATTTCCGGTTTTGCATAGCCCCGCCCCCTCTCCATCTTTTGGGAGCCCGCGCTTTTCTGGTGCTGTGGCCTTCAGGGTCCTCGCTGGTTGGAGTCCCATTCCTTTTGTGGTGGTGCCTTCCAAGTCTGGCTGGCAACAGCCCGGCCCCTTCCAAACCCCACAGAACTGATGTTACAGCACAGAGATCATACAGCCCCTGTAAAAACCAACCCACAGCCAGACCACCCCAATAACCATTAAACGGTTCTTAACGTGTAATATTAGAACTCATAATTCATGACCCATACAACATATGGCAAAAGCCAACTCTCAATAATTCTTCTGTAACACTCTATGACTTACTGCGCTTCTGAAACACGTTTGAACATGTAACAAACAACAGTCAGAGTGTGCTGAAACTGGCTGGTGTTCTCCCCTTTCCTCATTCCTCCCCTGCTTTCCTGGTGGAGCCATGCTGGTCTGCTTGACCCTGGCAGGGACTGCCTGTGCAGGGGCTGTGGCACCCCCTGGACCTGCCAGGGCAGAGCCAAGGGCTGATGCTGGGGGCCAGCAGTGCCCTGTGCTCCAGATGAGCCTTCTGCTGGCCTTTATCAAAGGAAGAGACTGACTTCTAAATAGTATTTGAATTTTGGAGCAGGAGATCCAGGAAACAACACTGGTGGATTGGAGCAAACAGGCTGAATTCCAAACATGCCATTCCCACTGCTTGTTGTTGTGGGGCTGGGTGGACACATGGCCCTGATGGAGGAATGAGCCGGGATGCAGGGAGGGGACTGCACAGCACTGGGAGGCACTGCCAGCTCCTTGCCTGGCAGAGAGGACACATAGGGAATAGCAGGCCAAAATGAAAGGTGCCAGGGCTGCACTGCCACACTGCAAAGAGCCCATTCCCTCTCCTGGGAGATACAAAGGGCTCATGCATGTGCAAAGGCAGATTGGTTTTTTCTGCCCATGGACTTCATTCACAGCATGTTTTCTGAAGCAGGGCTTATTTGGGGTGGATGGAGAGTGGTTCTCTCTGCAGGTGATGGGAAACCAAGCGCTCCTGGTGATTGGATTGCTCCTTTACAGCAAGTCCCGTGAGCAGAGCCGCTGTCTCTGCATCGCAATCTGAGCACATCAAGCACTCCAAAATTTATCTTTCAGTTTTGTGACCAGAATGGATACAAATGGAAATGCTGAACGTTACATTTAACATCAGAAAAAGCTTCTTTGCTGTGGGGGTGGTGAGATCCTGGGATGGGCTGTAGAGAGGGAGGGTGACTTCTGTCCTGGGAGATATCCAAGCCCAGCTGGTGGTGGCTGTCCTGGGCAGAGTGCTCTGGGTGATGTCCTTGAGTGGAGGTGAGGGCTTTTTACTGGAAATCACATATGTGACAATCCTTTTCTCCTTCCCACCTCCAAAACTGCCTCAGTCACTTCTGAAAACAATACTGAGACTTGTCTCAGTTGCAGAGAAGCCCTTCTAAGTCAAGTGTATTTCTGGCTTTGGAAGATACACCTTCCCGAGCAAACAATGAGATCAGCCGTGCTGAGCCTGAGAGTTCTCAGATGCTCTAATTAGGCTGATCTGGCTTCATGCTTCCCAGCAGGGTGCTTCTATAACAGTCGGTAACTGATGCAGTCAAGCTGTTCCTACAGCAGGGTGCATCCTCCTAATGGTTCCCAAGACTGGGACATTTCAGGGTAATAATGGGAAGTCTGCTGGGGCTCCCAGGCTCAGCCCTGCTGGGTAGCCCACCTGTCCCATGTGCTTTGTGTTTCTCACTCCTTCAACACCTCTGCACCAATTTAACCCTGCACTGAGCTTGGTGGAGCTGCCCCTCTGCTCCCTGAAGAGTGAGTCCTGCCTGGAAGGAGGCCACAGAGACCCTCAGGAAGAGATCAGTGCTGCCTGGGAATGCACCTCTGTTAGCAGCAGCATCAGGGAGAAGCAAGCAGCAGGCTTATTTGGGGTGAAACTTGTCAGAACTTGGGTAGCTCAGAAGCCTTGAAGATTTTGCCATATTCCTTAGAAGGAATAAAATAAAGGACAAAATAAAAAAGGATAAAACATATTGTAAGAAGAAGGGGTTGTGATGGAAGATGAGGAGGAGAGCTGTAAGGTGACTCCCTGACCAGCACAGTTAAAGATGATTTTCCTGATTTTCTCAGGAACTCAAGCCAAAAAGTTGTATGGTTGAGAGTCTGAATGCTCCTCTCACGTTCACTGAACCCAGTGAGGCTGCAGCACCCGGGTCTGAGCACCCTCCTCAGCCAAACCCACCATGGCTGGTGGGGCCCTTGCCATCCTGGTCTGGGCAGCAAGTAAATAGCTTCTGCTAATGAAGCCTTGGCTTTCTGAGGCAGGTTTTAGTTCCTTGGCAGTGTAGTACTGGGTTGTTTGTCAGCATGCTGAATGCTGAACAGACAAGGTGATCACGTCCCTGTTCCCTGGCCTGCTGTGTAAATCAGGAGGTGGCACGTTCCCAGTCTCTGAGGAGGTGCAGCAGGAACAGAAATGGGAATTAACAGCTTCAAACCCCAGACATGTGATTGCAGGGAGAAAGGGAATGTGAAATTCTGGGCAAAAGACTATTTTATTTTTTTAGCCCACTCAAGCAGCAGCTGCATCCATGGAAACTGCCTGCGTGAGATCTTCCTGTTTGTTTTTCACCAGGATTTCTATGCTGGCAGTGTTGTCATCAGACACTGCGTAACCAGTTAAAATTCACTGCTCGGTTACATTCTCTGCTGTGGGAGACCTCTGTGCTCTCTTCATGGGAGGGCCATGGCAGAGGATGGGCAACCAGGACAGCCATGGGACCAGCCACAGGGTCAGATGGGCAGAGCAGGGACAGAGGGTGCTCAGGGCAGCAGCAATGCCCCTGCTCCTGGGGAGGGCCCTGCCACCCTCCAGGGCTGCGGTGCAGAGACTGGCAGGGAGGACAGAATCTTTCAGCTGATTTTCCCTCTTGAATCAGTGAAGTTGTGCCAGTCAAACCCCTGAATAATGCCCCAGATACGAGCTTCCATCTCATGGGAAAGAGTATTTATGGGGGTAAATAACATGTGTGGAGAGAAAGAGAAACAGAGGTGTGACAGAGCGATGGACGGGGCAGATAATTTAAAAGAGACAATTCTGCTGCAGGAATAATTGGTGTGATTGATAGCATGCTGCCTTGGCCATGCCACTCAGGTTCCCTGTGCCATGGCTGTCTGGAAGGAAAGGAGGCTTGCAGGGAAGCAGGACTGATAACAGAACTGCTCACAGAAGATGCTCTGGAGCTGAGAGCTGACATTTTCCAGCGGAGGAGTGGCTGCTGGGCTGTACAGCACAGCCAGGTCCTGCTCTGCAAGCAGTGGTGGTGCTGCTGCCAGCTGCAAGTGGCTCTGTGCTGGAGGGTGGAGCAGGGGATGGGACAGCATGTCCCTTCAGGGTCTCTGTGGGTGCTTCCCAGTTATCACCCCTCCATCTGGAGAAGAGACACAGAGTACCTATCTAATATGAGTATGTGTGAAGATGGTTTCTTTTAGTTGGCTCCAGCACTATGGATTTTTCAGTTTATTGATGTATTTGTTTATTTATTGGAGAGATTTTTTCAGAAGAATGAGTGAGCTGTTTTGAATGTGTCCTTCTGGTGTGTGACCCTAATGGGGATTCAGGTGAAAACCAGAGACACCCAGACTCCTTTCCATTTGTCTCATTCATGAGAGCCAATTTCCTTCCCTTGCTTTATGTAATTGTCTTGTCTTCAATCTGATATTCCAGGTTTATGAGGAACAACAAATCAATACCCTCTTTTTTGAAAACTGCCGATTAATTAATTGCTGGTGTCTGCCTGCATGCTGCAATTGTATTAGATGTCAGCAGTAATTAATTTTTAAAGGAAATTGTTCTTGCTGAATTTTGAACACCAGCTCAGATCCCATCTTTCCTGCATGTTCATCTGAAGGGATGTCAGGCTGTTCCCCACAGGGGCATGTTCCTGACCAATGGGGTGAGGAGCAGGTGCAGCTCATGGGAAAAGTGGACAGTGACATATCTGCACTGCAGCTCTGGGGGCATTCTCACAGTATTTTTGCATTAAATATATTATTTTGGCTTATAAGAAAGTGAAAATACATGCAGAAAGCAAAGAAAAAAATATATATGCCTTTTGAAAAAGAATAACCATCTTTACCAAGGTAGAAAAAAAAATACCTGCAAGGTCTCCTCCTGCTGTTGAACAGACACGTTGGCTGTTGTATCATATAGACTTAGAAGGAACATCAAACCTCAGCTTTTCTCCTGGAATACAAATTATCCTTGTTAAAAACTAAACTATACTGAGCTCTCATTGTAAGTTTTTAGAGAGACTAAAGGATAAACAGGAAGGAAACTGCCACGAAATGCTTTTGAGGTGGCCTCTTTATATGGATCTTCTGAAGTTCCCTGGCTGTAAGCAATGGGGAAGAGAAGAATGTCTCTTGTCAACTCATCAGTGTGCTTTAAAAACAGCCCTAAAAACTCTGGTGAAACCTTAGCTCTCAAGTTTTTCAGTGGCTTCTTAATTTAAATAGTTTCTTAATCCAATGGCTTTTCCCTCTCCCTTTACGTGTTGCCTCAGGGTTATTTTTGCAGAATCACTTGAATTTCTTGTAACATGAACAGATTCTAATGCCAGCAGCATTGATTTGTATTGTACTGAGAATCAAGGGGTTGTTTTCCAGTACTGTTGCCTATAGTCAGAATCTGTTCCTATCCCAGTCTGTCCTCTGAGGGCTGAGCTTTGATTTGCAGCCTGCGATAGATGGGGAAGGCAGGGGCAGTGCTGGGGTGAGGGGGATTTAGTACTGGCTTCCTGCTTATTTAACTGTCCTTGCTTTTTGTCTCCTTTCCCCCACACTGACCTTTCAGTGCTTTCAGCAGCATCTGCCACTCCCAGGAGGTGAGGGGGTGTCATCTGGCAGGAGCATCACCTCAGGTTCTGGACACAGGTGCTGTTGGGGCAGGCATAGGAAATATGCGAACTATCTTTCACCAAAGCTGTTTTGGGCAGAGGAGGAGGATAGAGCCATGAAAACTCTTCTGACCTCTTTTTTAAAAAAATATCTGGGACTGCAGCATTCTAACAGTCTGGCAGAATATTTTTCAATAAATCTTGAATGTGGCAGTTACATTTTCTGTACTGTGCTGGGAAAAGGATTACAGTATACTTACTACAGAGACAGGAAGATTGATTCTCACTTGGAAAATCTGACAGATTTCTTGATTTAGAGAGCTGATGATTGGTGGAGTGTTTAGGCTTGATTTATATCAAGTTTTCTTTCTCGCTTGCTTGCTTTCTCACTTTTTTTCCCCTGCATGTTGTTTTAATGTTAACGTGAGTTACTCTTATTCTGAATGATTCTTTAACAACTGTTGGGGGGTTTTGGATGTTTTTGATATTTGAGTCAAAACTCTCTTCTCTAATACCTGTTTGCTCAGAGTAACGTGACTAAATTTCACTTGCATGCGATATAAATAAAGTCACTGTATTTTATGGCGACAGACATTGGAATCCACCTCTCTTATGCTAAAGAATGGGTAGATGCTTATTCCCTGTGGAAAAGTCTTCTTGGCCCAGAGAGCTCTGCAACAGATAGTCTAGACCTTCAAAGATCAAGTTACTGTTTTCTTAGCCTAGCCATGGGAAGGAAGGGGGATCACATCCACAATTCCTCCAGGTCATGGTCTCGCTGTCAGGACTCTGAGTGAAATCTGGCTCACATCTGACAGTGTCTGATAACCCTGATTGCTGCAAATGAACACATGTGTGTAAAATTATTAAAGATGGTCCTCCCAAAAATACCCATTAGAATTTAATGTTTACACTGTATTTTGAAGGGAAGTGCTTTGTTTTATATTTTCCTGTTCAAACACCATGTGGCTGAGCAGGCCAGTCAGTGAGTCATAGCTGTATGTGCATAACCTTGGTCTGATTTGATTGGTATTGAATTGCAGGTAGAGCATTAAATTGATTTAAAAAAAAAATCTTTGCAAGTATCTGGTATTGATGAAAAGGTCATTATGCATTTGCAGTGAAGTTGTGTCTGTGCAGTAAGGTCGGCTCAGGACCAGCTCAGTCCTCATGCCACCAGGGACGGGTGGAAGCCAAATCCGGCATTGACCAAACACCACCCGGTGCAGGTGGGAATTTTACCCTTCATACTTCATGCAGCTTTCAGCTGATTAGCACACATGTGGATTCATCTCTTGTTAAATCTTTAGTGCACTTTTAAAAATAAATGGATATATAATTAAATAGGCATTCTTATTAAATCCATATTAGGGTGCTTGTTTGAGACCATCGACACTTGTAATTGGAGGTGTTGCTAAGTGCTTCTCCTTCTACAACAGCAGTTGTGGTTCCTCCCTGAAAGCATCAGGCCTGAGGCGGATACACCCATCAGGAGGATCCTCAGCTGGTGGTGAGCTCAGAAACTGAACAAATAATTCAGGCCCACTCATCCTGTGTGGTTGTGTCTCTTGGTGCACTGGGTGTTTGAAGGCGATTTCAGGTTTGCACCACAGTTCACGGATGGCTCTCAGAGCGTGCCTCTCTGTCATTAATCATCCCTCCCTTAAAGAAGTGGGAGGCTATTTGGATGTGTTCTGGGCATGGCCAAATTATAGGCAAAACACACTGTTCAAACCCTGCCTCTCACAAGCAAGGCCAGATCCTCAGCTGCTATAGTACCCTTTTAATTATACATGTTCCCCAAAATTCATCTGGTTTCCTTCACTTGCATCTAGAAACCTAGAATTATAATCAGCACTAAATTGTAGCTGGGATTGTAGTACATGATTTCTTAGATCATTGGTGCTGTTTCTGAATTTTCTTTTTCTACTCTTTTCTGAGGATGTGATAAGTATTGCTCAGATATAGTTCTATAGCTGTATGGTGAATATCACCTTCTCAAATATAGTTTAATGGAACTTTCTTTCCTTTTGTACTCCCACGGGAATAGGAGTTGGGCTGGATAACATCACACATGACTATTACCATAATTTTGCTCTGTGTCAGATATGATCTCATCAGAGCTTGACAGTATCACTAATTTGAGAAAAGGGCCCAAGCATTAGAGCAGAGATACACACTCTTTAGCAATCCTTCAGTTTCTGGGGAAGCTCTCTGGAATGCAAATCATTGGGCATTATGCTCTGAAACGTTCCAATAACTTTTGAACCACAAAATTATGTGACTGTCAGAATTGAGGTCACTTCTACCCCTCTTCCTCACCTTGCTCCCCTGTACCTGAATAGAAATCTGAAAGATGTAGGCTATTAGTATTCCAATGGATTTCCTTTTCCATATGAAAAATGAAGGCTTCTTTTAAAAAGTAATTTTAGCGTTAAGTTACCTATTTATAGTGGGTCCTGCACTCAGCTTGCATGAAGCAGATGTATAAATATTCTTTCTAACCAAGGGCTAAATCTTGGTCCTGGCTCTGAGACAGTCCACAAGGAATAGGCCCATGTGACTGGATAAAATTCCAACAGAGGAATTGCTTCTCTGTTTTGTTGGGTCCCTGGGGGTATGTAAGTTCTGACAACTTTGGGAACTGAGATGTAGAGCATTACCTAGCAATCCCTGGTACAATGTCCCTAGCTGGACGCCTAAAAGCCCAGGGATTTGAAATTGCACCTCATTTTTAGACAACATAGGGCATAAACTAATTTATTTAGCAGCTTCAGCTTACTGGATAAATCCCTCTTTGGCTGTGGTAGTTGCTGGCAACACAGGGTTCTGCATCTCTGGCCTGTGCTCTGGTTCCTGTTGTTTGTTGCACAGTGTGGTCCTCTTAGGCATCTCTCCAAGCTTCCATTCTGGCCAAAGGAGGCTTCAGCCTTTCCCTGAAGGGTTCCAGCACCACCCTTAGCTTCACTGGAAGCAATGCTCCTGCCGCAGCTGCCCCTCCTGTATGGGAGACGTTTGCCCTCAAGCTCTGCGAGGTCCCACTCCTGGGCCAGCCAGGTTGGGCATATCCCTCCTGGGCAATAAACCAGGATTTGCAGAATTGCCTCAAGAACTTAGGATCCTGAATCCTACTGAATTTGTATGGGGGATTTCCAGCACTGAATTCCTAGGCATTTGAAAGCCCTTGGTGTTTGCTCCATGGGAGGCAGGTACCCCATCATGGCTCTGGATTCTCTGCCTCCCCGTCCTGCCCAAAAGGGTGGGAAGGCTTTTTTGTTTCCCTCTCTCCACAGGGAAATCAGCACTATAGAATTATTAATAGAGTTTATGAAAGTGGCTAAGCATGATTGAAAGGATGCTTATAAATGTGGGTAGAACTTGTCAGTGGCTCTTTAAAAGTGAGTAATACCATTTTAATTGTCGTCCTTACTGCTATAGATCACAATAAGGTTATGTTGATGGAACCATCAAGCAGAGTAAATGCTCTAAGTACAGTATGTTAGCACTAATTATAGAGTAATTTAACAACAATGTATATGGAGAGGGCAATTTTGCATGCCAATTCACCATGGCAAATTTAATTGTATGGAAGAAGGGGAAAGCGAAATATTTTCAATAAAGAGTAAAATGATAGACACTGGGTGGCTTTTCCAGTGCCGGTGGCAATCCTGACTCCTTTTGAAAGAGCTGCTGCCACCTCATCCCACCGAGCATCCCTCTGGTACATGAATATTCCCAGGGCACAGGAGATCTTGGACAGACTGCTGGCAATAGCTCTGAGTCTCCTCAGCCAAAGCAGAAGTGTTATTCCTCATTGAGGCAGGTAAGCTGCGAGTGGAAGCAATGTGAAATGGTAATGGAGAATATACAGATAGGCCCCTGGGTCATTTCCTTTTCATCAAGTTGCAAGAAGTCAGAAGCTGTTACTCACTGAAATAAATCATCTATCAGCATTAAGATCCTCCCCTCCCCCTTCCTTCAATTATTGCAATTTACAGAGCTGCAAAAGGACTGAATTTAAGAGGCATTTCACTGTTTTGGGTGAAATAAGTTTTCTTGCTCTTTGCCTCAAAGACATTTTTTCTATTAATATCGTAGTTGCGTTTCACTGTTCTGGACCCACAAACAGATGTTTGAGAGTATTTCTTTCTTCAGAATGGTTACAAATTCTTCTTCCTGAAGTCTGGGAATTGTCTTGGCAGTTATGATATTGTTACTCCCAACAGACGTAGAAGTCTGTGGATATTAACAGACCTTAGCTTTAACATCTGAGGCTTTTCCATGTTAAACTTCATTCTTGTTTTTGCCAACCTTTTGGTAACCCTGTGTGAGGCTGACAGTGCAGCTTCTGCTGATGGGAAAAAGCAGCTAAGGACTGTGACACTGCATTTCTCTTGCTAATCTCATTATCATGAAAACCTGAAATCTGTGCTACTTCAGGGCAGCATTTTCCCCTCTATTTGTCCTTTTGTATTGAAAACCAAATCACTTGATGACTCCCTTGTCTATTTTACTGCAGAAATAGCAATAGGCATCTCTTCAAACTTGCAACTTGCACTTAGAAATTGCTTTTAATGTTTCCTTACATGGACTGTGTATCAGTTGTAATAAGTTTTTTAAACAACCTTTTTATTACCGTGAAATGGCTGAAGGAGATGATCGTCAGCAATTGATAAACCAAAAGAAGTCTGTTTGAAGTCAGTAGAATGATGCTAACTTCTACTAGCTAAAGCAATGGTTTCTGACAGCCCTAGAACAGCAGGATGACTGACTCCTGAACCATGTAACTGCCTGGCAAAGCTCAGGTAAATTTAGTGGGGGTTTATTTCAAAGGATGAGCTGTGCCATTTGCTTCCCTGTAGGTGATACTGTAACATGGTTTATGAGATTCACTCCCAGAGACAGAAAAAAAAAAAAAACAACAACCCAATTTTTGGCCTGCAGAGATTTTTGATTAGGATCTAATGCTGTCTGCCCCTTCAGGGATCCCTGGAGTGTCACGGAGATGACAGCTCCCTTGCAGGGAAAGCAAAGTGCTGCCAAAGCAATGACACGTTACAGGGGATGGGATTTTCCCCCACTGCTCTCCTCCCACGCACTGCCCGGCTGGGGCTGCGAGTCAAACGCTCCCTGAGCACTTCTGCCTCCGAGGCTGCTTCTCTCTGCCTGTGGTCACCGGCAATTTGGGAAGAGTTTCCCGAAGGAGGCCTACAGGCAGAGCTGTGGCTCAGTGATTGTGTGGAGTGGGCTGTTGGTGACTCTCATGAAATGTGGAACAGAAGAGGTGGGCATTCCAACAGCCCAGCAAGGTCTGGGTCTGCTTCAGGCTGGATGCTGGGGAGGGCAGGGAGCCTGGGGGGATGCGGGAGCCTGCGTGCCAGCCCTGCTCCCCAGCACACTTGGCTCCTGGGGCTGAATAACTTGCTGAAGCACCAGCTGGTACAACCCAGGTTCAGAGGGTGGGTTCTGGGAAAGGCTGGACTGAGTCACACCTGAGCACAGTGAAAAACTGTCCAGGGTTAACTAATCTCAGGTGTAAATGCTTAGAGCTGTGGGTGCACTGGGTCATCTTTGCAAGCATCTGCAATTTGCCTATAGACTTATTTCAAATTAAACAATAAGCATTTGCATCTGTAAGCAAACAGTTGTTAAATTTGCACAAATAATCAATTTGTTCCATCCCAAGGATTTCCAATCAATATTGCATTCCAGTGGAGAAATAATGTAATAAGCCATTATTAAAATAATGTTGTGTTTGTTTGTGGATGCTCACAACTGACAGCAAATCTTTATTTTAATTAATTCTTAGATTAGTTAAATAAAAGCCATTCCCATTTCTCATTCTGCTCTTTTTTTAAAAATAGTTTTATTGTGCTCCTAGTACAGATAAAATTGGCAGGATTGACCAGAAATGGATGTAACTTTTATTTCTCCATGCTGGGGATGAAGGCCTGCTTTTATTTTTGGAAGTGATTTACAAATAGCAGTATGAGTTTTTGTAAAATGCTGTGGAAACAAGTTGTTTTGGAAGTTCCCCTCTGCATGGTTCTGATTAAAGGTATTTTGCATATATGCAAATGATTTAGCAATTTTCAACTTGGATGTATTTACGCTTAGCATATGTCTTGCAGTGAGTGATTCAAATGAAGGATTTTGGCTTTTCTAACTTGAGAGAAGTGAGCTGCTTCTGGGTAAGGGGTGTTCTGTAAAACAAGAGTCTTCCTCACACAGCTCTGGAGAATGACATTCAATGCATGGTTTGCATTTTCTTGTCTAATTATAATTAGCCATATATTTGCAGCAATAGCAAATTAAACATCATTAACAATCCTTGGTGAAATAATGCAGAAAGTACATTGAAAATAATTTTGTTGTGCCTCATTACATGGAAAGTGGGTAGAGGTGGATTAAGCATTTGTAACAAACCTCTATGTTTACAAAAGCTCAGAACTTAATTTTGATGCTGCTGTAGATGTGAGCAGAAGATTTTGTTTCCTGTCCCAGAAGACATTTGAAATTTTCATGTATTTACCATTTTTACTCTGTCATATTGCTGCCAGGTGAGAGAGCTGAAGAGACAACGTGTGGGTGCATGAATGTAATTAGTCTGAGAAACAAAACAGGAAGGATGTTGGTTTACCTTCAGTCACTCAAAAACAACCAACCATGAACTGGGTTTGTAAAGCTGAGGTAGTCTGACCTAAACCAAGTCTTTTTCAATGAATGCTGCTTTGGCAGGTGCAATTTTTGTTGTTGTTTTTTTTCAAGTTTATTTTCTTAATTTGGGACACTTTGAACATGGCCTTTTTCCGTAAGCGGTTTTTGACAGAGCAGGAAGAGGATGCAGGGTGCACTTGTTGGCATCCAGCAGTTGGTCCTGCACCACTCCCCCAGTGTGCCTGAGCGACCTGAGTTGAGAACTGAAGAGTCCATGAAATGTATTGATCTTTCTCAGCAATGTAAATAACTGGAGAGGTGCTAAGGTACTAGTTACGGGCATCAACACAAAACTGGAAGACAGTCTAAACAAAGCAATCGATAATAACCTAGAAGTCTGAGGGAGTATCCTGTGCTGTCAAAGAGCTAGGGTGGATAGCCTAACAGGATTTCTGTCCCTGGCAATTAGGATTAATCCTGTTTGTAGCTGGGAAGGAGTTGTCACAGGCAGAAGCTGTTGTCTCTCCCTTTCTGAATGAACATTAGAAGAAGCGAACACTTGCTTAAAGCCCAAGCCTGCTTCATCCTTCAATAAGGAAATTTAGTCATGACAGTGCTGGGTGAAATGATATTTTTGGCATTGCCCAAGGAGCACAGAATTTGCATCTCTGGGTTATACTGTGGCTCACAGCTATACAAAAGTTCTGCCGTAGGGAGGGCACAGGCTTAAATTAGCCCACACAGTGTGTACAGGTACACTCTAGGTGCATCCTGTTTATTGTTGTAGTAATCAAATACAACCCTTAATTTATCTTCCATTTGTGATGACATGGTCATTATTACTCCTGAAAACTGAAATAATACCACTATTTGATCCCCCAAGACTGTTACTATGCTAGAAAATTCCTTGCAAATATACGTTTTGACAGACCTCATTCTTAGCCAATGGCAAACTGGCAGCTACAGTTTTATGCAAAATTAAAATGCTTAATTCTTCCCTCCTTTTTGGAAGACCTTATGCATGCTTGTAGTCTGTCAATTTCCTGAGCAATGTGTAGATGTTCCATACTGATGAGAAAAGTACATGCTTGTTTTAAGTAACTTTTTTCCTCTATCTGCTGTTTAATATTAATGATGTAAGTTGCTGTGTCAAAATATTAAATAATTGTAACCTGTACAGGAAAGGAGTTTTATTTTAACCTTTGAAAACTGTATTTACATGTTTTAGTATATATGAATAATGCATAAAGTTAGGCGCTAAGGTTATTTTCAAAGTCAGTCATTTCGGGATCAAGCTGTAGAAAACAATAAAAGAGAAGAGTTGTTTCTTTCCTCTTGCTCTCCCCCCTTTCTTTAATTCCCAAGGATTCAGGCAATAGCATTGAAGTCAAATGCCATTAGGATTTCTCACTAAACTTCAAAGCTTAATTTAGTCTCTGCTGGAATAAAGTAAGGCATAAAACAGGCACAGTGGAATCCATTTAAATGAGTGACTGTGGAAAAAAATACAGTTTCTAAGAAAACAAATGTTCTGCACATTCTTTTAACAGAAATCCTCCATCAGAGCACAGTGTCCCCCAGGGTGGTGGGTGCTGTCCCAGCTCTGCCCTCCCTGCTGCGGGGCAGGGGTCCGAGCCCTGTGCACCCCAAGGCAGTGCAGAGGCTCCAGGGGACTCCAGGCAGGGACAGGCCTGGTCCCAGTGTGGAGGATGCGGGACCAACTGCCCATGCAATCACACATGCGTGTATTTGTGTGTATTTGACAGTTTTCCAGAACATCATTGTAATGGGGTAAGTCAGCATGGAAGATTTGGTTTCTTTTCCAGCATATTTGATGCTTCATGAAGGATGCAGTTGTACTGCAGACCGCTCCTTTATAACCTCACTCGTCAAAGAAATATTCTTGTCATTAGCAAGGTGTTGCCTTTAAATCACTTCCCTCTCTGTGTTTTTATTCATTGTGACTTGAATTTTCTCCTATGAAATGAGCTGTATAATTTTGCTAGGGTGGTACTAAGTGCTTTATTTCAGAAGCATTATAGGTTAATGCAGCTTCTGACATATCTAAAAATCCAAAGGCTGTGATTGTCTGTCTTGCCTTCAGGATAAGCGCTCATAATCCAGTCACTGTGTGTCTGCAGCATCTGCTCCAGATAACGCAGCTTGCCTCTGACCCACCCCACTGGTGCAGAACAGACCTGGAAAGGTCTCTCCTGTGGTCCATGGGAGGAAATTATTTTTGTTTTCAGTACTTGTAAGAGCTTGCAATTCCATAGCATCTCCTGCCTGCAAACCTTGGAGCTTTCCATTCGGCACACTGAAAGGTGACAGCAGCAATAGCACTGGGGCAGGACCTGAAGGAGCTCTAGCCAAGGCTTTGGTGAGCCTTGAACTGCAGAGGAATCCTGCATGGTATCTCCAGCATTAGCAGGAGGCAAGTTGGTAACTGCAGACCACCCTCCCGTAGGCAGGGAGGTGACAAGCAGCCTCCAAGAGCAGGGGCGAGACACAACTCTGCAGTAAGAGGGCAGGGAGAGACTGGATTGATGATACCACATTCCCTCAGAGCTGATTTTGTTTAAAAATCTTTGGCCCTTTCACATCATCAGAACTATTGCGTAAAACATTTAATAATGCACTTCAATTGTACCCCTCTTCATTTGAGGGATTGCTTGACACTGGTTCGTGTGACTAAGAGTCATGTGACAAGATGCATGTGGCTAATTCATTCTCCTCTTTGCTGCTCTTTCAGGTAGCTTGGTCAAAACCATGCAGCCATTGGTGGTGATCATGCCCCATGTCTAGAAATGATACACTTCCTGATAAGTTTTTTGCATTTTCTTGGACATGCACCTGTAAATCGCTCTATTTGTAACAGAAACAGCACGATGGTGCAACCTGAGGGGCCTGCAGACTGGAGGGATCAGGGTGTTTGGATGGTAGGTGGAGTCCTGCGATAGGAAAAGCTCCTGATCTGGGAACCAGTGACTGAAGATAAATAGGTGCTGTATAGAAAGAGCTGAGAGAAAGATGTGTTTGCTGGTCTGAGTATGCAGAAGGCTAAAAATGCAACATTGTGGTTCAAAGGGGAAGAGCTGATTTACAGTCCGTTATAATTGTACATCAGGAAATTTGTTAGACTAATTAAACACTAATATAAAAAGGAGATTCAAAGCGATAGCTTCCTTAAAGATTTCTCTCAACCACCCAAGGTCAAAAGCAAAGTGTAAGTAATGCGGTTGAGAAGTCAGATCTTTCTGATTGAATAAATGTCACAACTGACAAAAGCAGTAACTCCACTTTTTATATTTGCACATCTCATTATATTGCAGGCCATTGGAAGACACATTAGGTTCCAGAGAGGTGTCATGTAAGGTCTCATGCTGGATAATCCATCCTTTAATTATTTCATGGAGGTTAATATTGCTGTAGTAGTATAGTAGCTTGGTCTTAGCAGTGAGTAATGGGTTTTAAAAGAAATGGGTTTAATGGAAAATTCATAAAGCAGTGCAGAAAGACAGAACTGCTGGTGATGACATCCATGCTTTTTTATGATTGCTTTAAAGGCTTTATTTTGAAGTTAGTTTCCAGGAAGAAAAACCATTTTCTCTCCTATTATGTCGTCTCTTCTAGTATGGTTTACCTACTTTTTAGCAGCAGTTCAATGGGATCTGGATTCCAGCTTGTATAGCGTGACTGTTGTTCACTTTAGCAATCTCAAGTGTTAAACTCTTCCTTTTCAAATGTAGCATCTCTGTTTTGTTCCGGTTGCCTGCTTATGACTCAGGACTTCCTGAGGAAAACTGGAAGCTTGAGGGAATTGCATGCATATTTATTTCATTTCTGATAATTCAAATACAAAAATAAGAAGGTGAGTCTACATGGAGTGAACATCACTATGGCTTTCAATGGCATGATAGCTCCTTTTTTTTTTTTTTTTTTTTTAGCTGAGACATTCTGGTTAATTAAGCTAAGTGCAATAAGTGTAGAGATGGTTAAGAGGAAAACCTGCCTTGCAGGGAAATTGGGTAAAGTGCCACAGAGTATTTGCCCTTGCAAGATGGAGCTTGAGAGAGGATGTGATCAATACCTGTGAACACATCTCAAGCTAAAGACGAAGAGCTACTTCAGCTAAAAGACAATACTGACCAAAAAAGATGTGGCAGGGGAGGCTGTTGGTCTGGAGATGTTTCCTGACCAGTAGAGGAAAACATTCTGCAACCTTTTCCCTAGGAGAGGAAGGGGTAAAAATACTGCAATTTTTTTAAAGTAGAAGTCGGCTCATTTCGGTGGGTGACTTGCATGTGGCAGTGCAGGCTGTGGTGGGGATTGTGTGCAATGACCCATGAAGTCTTTCACTATTCCTATGATCCTAAAAGAACCCCAGTAGAACACGTGCAAATGATACGTTCTTGTGTCTGTACAGATGTATAAAGTATATAATGTGTATACATATTTTGTACCAAATGTATAAAAATAAAGAGGTAGCCCCTGTGCCTCAGCTATTAAGAAATGGTTAACTACAATTTGTTTTCTTTCTAAATGAGCTGCTTTTTGGCATTACAGAGCTAATGCATATTCATAATTTTTGCCAGCTCTAATTTTAGCCACCTAGAGTCTTCATTACAGGACATATGTGTAGTTAAATTGCCGCCTTGAGAGTTTACAGCCTATCCTTGCTCATAATTTACAGGTTTAAAATTATCAAAATATTTTTTAAATGATCCTGTAATGCTATACGAGGCTGGAAAGGCAGTGTAATAAAATGTCATTCTCATAATCTTCATGTTTTATGGTGGGCCCAAATCCTGGTTTGTGGTCTCAGGCAACGAGCCCCATACCAGCCAGGTGGCACAGAGACGAGCCACGTGTGGAGTGTAAACAGGGAGAGACTCGGGTTGAAGTGTATTCAATGTCCTGTATTTTTTTTAAAACACCAATGATACACAGCCAGAGCAAGTTCAGCTCCCTTTATATAAATGTGTTTTATTAAAATTAGTATTTTCACTCAAATTTTTAAGAAATCCTTTATTTCACATGAACAGAAGCATCTCACCGCAGGGCAGCCCCTTTGGCCGCAGGGTTTAGCCACCTCCAAGCTGGCCAGCGGCCCAGGATCATGGGCCAGCTGCCCTGCCAGCCCCACATGCCCCTGTTCCCTCCCCACTGCACAAGGGCCCTGTGCAGGGTCAAACAAACCTCGGGGAACTGCAGGAGTTAGAAATCAAACCTGCATGGCTGCTGGAGGTGGCTCCACACGGCAGCTCTAAGTAGCCATGGTTTTTCAGGTTGGACTGTCTTGGAGCTCCTCCAGGGATGCAGGGATGAGGTAGGAGGTGGGATCCTACCCCTGCTGGGGCTGGAAGGGCTGGGGTTCATCCCCTTTGCCCCTATTCTCCAGGTGGTCCAGGCTGACGTCAGTATGAGCTGGCTGCGGCCATTTCTAGAACCAGGAGCACTGACTGTGGTGACATTTGGCCCTGGTGTCCCCCCAGACCCACAATGACTCTCCAGGTGAAGAGATGGAGGTGCAGAAACCTGTGTCAAGCCCCTAGCACAGGTGGCACTCCCTTCTCTGCCACCCCTCTGGGGTCTCCTCCATGCCCCTGGAGCCAGGTTTGGGGCTGAGAAAACCCAGGGATTCCCAACTGGCCCTGCTTAATGTCTGTATTCTCCTACAGGTCCTGAGCTGTGTGCCTCATTGTGGGGGATGCTGTGGCCACCCCCTTCTCCCAAGAGTGGAGAGAATTTGCACTGCTCAGTAGCCTCCACAAGCATCTTTGCCATAACTGCTAGAGAGGTCTGGTCTTCTTTTTTTTCTTTTTTTTTTTTTTTTTGCTTTTCTTGTTTGTTTGTGGGGTTTTTGTTTGTTTGGGTTTTTTGTTATTTTTAAGAAAAAAACTTCATTTTGAACCACAGCAGCATGATACCAGCCTATCATCTTGGCACATACTCCCTGGGCAGCCCTGAGAAGTTTCTTCCCCTTAGGGCTTCATCCACTGTTAGGATGTATCTGTTGATAAGATCTTTCATTTCCTGGGTGAATGGCTCAAAATCCTTTTGCTTAGCACCGGACCGCTTGAAATTCCCGTCCCTGTTGTTCTCCACACAGAGCAGCCGGTCCTCTGTCACTGTCACATTCAGAAACTCCACCATCTCCTTCAGCTTGGGGATGAGGCTCTGCTTCAGGTCCTCATAGTGGACAATGAGCAGGCGCTTCCCATACTTCAGCCACTCCAGGACGTGGGAGGCCCACCAGGAGGCATAGCTGTTCACAAAGTCTGGCCACTCTGGATGACCAGGAAGCCAGGAAAATGAGACACTGTTAGCCATGCTGCATGTCAGCAATTTTCCCTTGCCTCAGGCATTAATGATACCTTGATCTCTATTTGCTGTCTATGATAATTTAATTTCCTGAAGTCAAGACAGACCTAGTGAAAGCTTTTGGGCTGGACAAAAAGCATTTGTGGCTGAAATGTAACAATTTGCAGATTGCACTATGGGAAAGCCATTCGCA
Source organism: Dicrurus megarhynchus (assembly GCA_013399195.1). Classification (NCBI taxonomy): domain Eukaryota; kingdom Metazoa; phylum Chordata; class Aves; order Passeriformes; family Dicruridae; genus Dicrurus; species Dicrurus megarhynchus. Next base: position 224,038 of record VXAD01009452.1, read on the forward strand.
GCAACCTTTTTCTCTTTTCTGGGGGCTATTTTGTCAGTTTTTGATGAATAGGTCTTGAGTTGTGACTGATGAAAGGTGATACATGAACCTGGGAAAGAAATGTGCTGTGACACAGGACACTTCCCTCCCAACCCTCTGCCAAGCCACAGCTGTAATGCCTAAAATATGTACAAGGAGAAATGGAAGCCAAATGGCTTTTCTGCTGCAGAGTCTGAATGCAGCACTCTATCCAGTGGGGAAATTGCAGTCACCAGCCACCTTGCCAGTCAAACATGTGAAGTGTGGCAGGCAGGTTCTGAAGTCTTTTCATGTGTTCAGGGGACACTGAATCTCAAGTCCACTTACTGCTATTATCCTTATTTTTCTGCAGTGCAGTAGCACCTGTGCAGTGCTGCAAAATTTCCTTCGTGAAATGTCACGCTCCATTGGATCCTCCAGATCTTAGATTTCTCGTGGATATTACATGCTGCAGGGACAAAATTTCTTCACTTCAGCCTGGCAAATGGGCTGTGCACAGGAGCATTGTACATGGACGTGTTTTCTATGCCCAACAGTGCAGTGGCAGAGATGCTCCTGTGTGCCTGTGGCATTGGTGCTGTGCTCCCCGCCTCTCTGGGGGTGGGCATATGGCAAGGCCACAGCTGCTCCCACAGTGCAGGTGTCAGAGGTTTTGGGACTGATCCCAACTGCATTGAGACTCAAGTCCCACTGAATTTGTTTGTGGTGCTCACTCAGGTCCTAGCATGTCCCCCCTTCCCAGCATACTGAGGAGATGGGTTGAATGCTTACCTTTGCTCTTCCAGTTGCGGTCAGTGGCGTAGCCCAGGTGCCCGGCGTATTTTCTGTTGAACTCTGCCATCAGTGATTTGTACGGGTTCCTTATCAACAGGATCGCCGAGTCGAACATTTCAATCTCTGTCTTGCCACTTTCATGTGTTTTCACACAGATGGTCCTTCTACTTCTCCAGTGGTCTTTTTCTCCTTTAAAACCTGTTTTACAAGACAGGATTATTGGCTTTTTTGCCTGACTATACGTCTGTGCCTTTTTCCAATAAACAGTACCAGTCAGCTAAACCCATGGCTGGAGCCCCAGCCACCAAGCTGGGCACGTGCTGGCAGCCAGGCTGTCCCTCTGCTGGGGAAGGCATCCTCAGCTCCACACTGCAATGAGGCAGCTTTTCACAGGGCAAATGCTTGGTGCTTGCTGAATCTCTGCCCCCTCAGGATACTGTCCTCCCAGAGTAATTAGGAACATTTGAAAATTTAACCTACATGTTTACTGAAGGGTCTCACCCACAGCGTTTAGGTAACTGGTCTTTTGGAGCAGCCTGTCAGATGGGAGCAGCACATGTACGTGTGCACAGGGCACCAGTGTGGGCAATGTGCACATCTGCAAATGGAGAGCCTGGCTGTTGTCTGTGAGGGCAGCTGCCTGTCAGGAGCAGCGTGCTGCTGTGTCCCTGCTGCCATCTGCACTGCGGGAGGCTGCTCGGTCCAGGCGCGTGTTTAAATTGTACCAAACGTGCTGACAGCGACAGCCATTGCTGGCTCAGGCAGAAGGATGACAGAGCAGTAAGTAAAGCTCTTTGGAAGGGCTGCATGTGTCCCATCTCTTGGGCCCCGGTACCTTTGTTGTAGAGGGCTCCATCAAAGTAATAACTTCCTGTGTAGTATCCCGTGGCATGCTCTATCAGATGGCGTGCCCACGTATTCCCAGCCCCAGGAAAGCTTGACAAAGCAACAAACACTTTGGATTTGGTGCTTAAGAATTTCCTGTCTGTGCAGCGGGTGTCTGTGAGTAGAGAAGATATTTCATTGTTAGCACCGTGGCTTTTTAATAATTCCACTGACAGCTCTTGATTACAGAGTTTATTGCTTCCTCCTTCTCTCTTTTACAAACACAGGGTATCAATTTGGTCTGGTTGTGAGTCAGCTACTTCCTAAAATTAATTCATCTGTATGAGGCCAAAGAGATTATCCTCAGAGAGGTTTCTGCTGGTTTTGTGTTAGGCAATGCTTTTTTGATAAAGCTGCAACAAACCACTCTACTTGCCAGCAAGTTGTCTTAAAAGCCTCTCGAAGCCTGTTTGTTACCAGCTATTTGCCTGTCAGGTTGGCTCTTCAATGGAACTCTAAATGTGCCACTACGCCTGGAAATTGGGAGTTTTTTAACACAGGAAAAACCCTTCCTAATGAAATGAGCTGTCTTTAGTTTAACATCTGCACTGCCATTTCTCTCTGAAGGCCCAGGCAGGGGTGAGCCCTCCAAACGTGGAGTCAGACGCCTGGTTTCATACGTGCTTCTGTAAATCCTCACCTTGCTTCTTAGCATGCCAGTGAAAGCAAGGATAGGATAAGAACTAATCTTGACCCTATGTGACGATTCATCAAGAAGCCAGGAAATAAATTGTCAATTACTCTCTTCATTCTTCAGAGCAAGCTCTAGATGAAGCCATGGCTAGAAAGTGCCCGCACAGCCCAGAGAAAGCACTGGTCTCCACAGACCTGGGAAGTACTAGCAATTTCATGGAAACAGGCATTCTTCTTGCAAGATCTTCTTTTGTGCTGTGGTCTGCAGTCTACCTCTGAACTGGGAGATGGAGGAAAAAAAGAAAAGGGTGTTGGGGGATAAAAAAAGCCCACCATCAATCCAGGAAAGCACTTAATTTGTTAATTTTAAGGTTGTGAGAAGTTTCATTGAACTCAGTGTAAATCACTGCATGGATAAAGTTGCTAGAACCACCTAAATGGTTTTCTAGACTGGAGTCTTACTCTCTGCCTTTTTTTCTGTATGCAGATGAATATTTTAGAGGAAGATGAGTAGAGCAGACTTAGGGTCTGCAGAGCTGCCTCAGTGGCTTCCTAATGTGGGGACTACGTGGTAGAGAAATACCTTCCCAGGCTCTCCCTCAATTCTCTCCATCTGCAGAATAATGATGTTTTTCTGTGTTGGAGGGAGACGGTGCTGCAAAATGAGAGAATGGAAAGATGCATCTTTATGTGCATGATCGCATGGGGGGAATTTAGAGAGAGACTGTTTCCTAAATTCCTGCCTGTATGGTGATAGCCACTACTGTGGCTCAGACTGCTGTAAACCGCACTTTTACCCGCTGCAGAAGGGGCACAGGGGCTGTTTCCAGCAGGGGTGGCCCTGGCCCTGGCACAGCGAGGCTGGAGCTTGTACCTTGCACAGGTGTCTGATAGACCAGGCAGTACTTTCCCTCAGCAGCGCTGCTGGCGTTGCGGGTCCCGCTGCAGCGCAGCCCGTCTGCGCCGTCGCGCAGCGGGAAGCGCCCGGTGGGGTATCCACAGTAGCATTCCTGCCCTCGGATCACTGCCAAGGGAAACTCCTGCAAAAGAGAGAAAATGGATCAGTGTGTAAATGCCATGGCATCAACAGCCTGCAGGGAATGCTGCTGCCATGCAAAGAAAATAAATCTCCACAAGGCCACTGTCAAGATCAAAGCACTGTTTGATATGTCATTCTAAAGCTTGCGCTGCTTTACTGTTACTGTCTTCATATTTGTGTTACCTTGCTTCTAGATAGGAGACTTCCTAAGGTATGCAATCATGAGGAAGTTAGTGTTGTTTGCAAGGAATAAATTCCTAAGGAAAATTCTTGTCTGTAAGATGTGTTTTTTAATGGATTTGATACAGAGTAATTCAGGTTTTGGTGTACCAATCTCACCCAGGAAGGGAAACAGGCTGCAAAGCTGTGTAGTGGTGTGGGGCAGTGAAGCCCAGCTGCTGGGCTAATAGTGGTAAGAACTAAAACAAATGTGAGAGAAATGTGCTAAATATTTGCTGAAGAAATTAGAAATTGCTTACTGGCCCTAAAATTCAGGTTTTCTTCTGTTTACCAGAAAGACTTGGGTTGCCTCAGTCCCCTGTGGGCTCTCTTGGTGGCATGGGGCTGTGTGGGCGGGCAGAAGGCTGAACGAAGTTCAGGGCGCATTTGAGTGCAGAACGTTCAAGTCCATCTATTCCATATCAACACTTTTTGCCTTTTAAAAGTCTTCTGGAGTCTGGGAGCATGTGACAGGACTGCTGAGCAGCTTATCTCTTGCTCTTTCCCATGCGTTCATCCTCTGATAAGGAGTCGAATGCAACACGTGTGCTGTGTGTGCCCAACAGCCAACATTTACTTAGCGAATGAGATATGACATTGTCAAAAACTATTTACAGATTTGATCCAAGGGCAAAACAGTTCTGGGTTTGCCTGCAAACACAAATTTTTCCCTTACAATGAAGCAGTGTTTCTCAGTTTGAGAAATTAGTAAGCATCTCTGCCCTCAAACACAGCCTAGAATAAAAATGTTCCTTGTACCTCATGCCAAGTGGCCCCTGCAAGTGGTGGACTCTTCTGGAAGGCTGGAGGTTCTGTGAGGCAGCAAAACAACTGCTCCTCTGTACTCCTGCATCTGCAGAAGGCGATCGGTGCAGGGTGCTGGTGGTGCAGTGCCTGACCCCAGGGCAGGCAGGGTGGGCAGGCTGACCCTCACCTGCACAACCTTCCTGCAGCTTGGACAGCACATGAGTGAGGAAGGAGAGAAAACTGGAGTGGGCTTTGCATGGGAAACCTCAAAACTTTCTTAATATCCAATCTAAACCTCCGGTGGTGCAACTTGAGGCCACTTCCTGTTGCTTATTCCTTGGGAGAGGAGATTGTGCTGAGGCCATGGGTCCTGGTCAAAGCACTGTAATCAGCCAGCTAATAGTTGTAATCAATTTTGTGATGCTGCAAAAAGTAATTGAACGTTGAGTTTAGTGCATGAAGCTGAATGTGGCTGCAGGCGAAATCTGACCACACAGTGAACCCTGTGTAGAAAAAGCAGCCATTAGAGTGGGGAGGAAGGCAAGGGAACCAACAGCCACTAAAGCAGAGGGTGCCCTGCCCATGCCCTGTGCATGGCTCCCTGAGTGGAGCCAGCTCCCCTGAAGGGCGCTAGAGCCACGTTTCGGATGCTGCCAGCCCACATCCACCCTCTGGCAGCATGTCTCTCCATGAGCTGCAGCCACCTCCCCCAGGGTCAGATATGGCTCAGGGCTTGACTGGAATGTGTCACGGAAATGGTATTGATTCCTCATGGTCGATGCTCATCACTTAGAGCAGCTTGCCTGTGTATCATGTCTAGTGGCACCACTCTGATGACTTTCCCTCCCATCATCCCCACACCAGCAGTTGGACCAGATGCATCACTGGGTATTTACTCTGATGAGTTTTGTCCTTTAGAAACTCATTTACAAATTCAAAGCTCTAAGGCACTAATCTCTGCCTGTCCCTTAATAGATTAGAATTTAAAATAACAAAAAAGAAGAAAGGATGTGAAATGAGAACTGTTCTTACTTTCTTGGAGCAAAATTCGGAGCACATCTCCACCGTCAAATTGGGCTGTATCAAGGAGGCTGGAAAGGTGTCTGTTAAATTTTCTGGAGCTCTAAAACATCCTCGATAGATAACATTCTTCCCTGTGGGGAGATGAAATAGGTTTCTCTTAAGAAAATTATGTCCATAGTATCCTGCCTCTTTCACAAAGAACAATATTAGGTTCAGAAGGCAAAAATAATAAAATAAATTTTATATTACAAAGGCTGCAGAAATAAGAGAAACTATGATATGCACTAGAAAAATGTGTTGCAAATCCTGTGGTATTGAAAGGAGTACATGCCTTTAGCTTTGTACAAACCATGAAAAGCAGGGCTGCAGCACAGAGTTTGAGTTAAATTCCACCAGTGGAGGGCATTGCTATTGTTTGCAGGTTCCAGTTTCCTCTGAAGACCTGCTTTCCCCTAAACGAGTTAAAAGCCCTGATAAAAATCTGCAAAGCTTCTGCACCAGGAAAGGAAAGGAATGTAAATGACTCCTGAAAATCCCCTCACCAGATGCACCTTCCTCTTCAGCCGCCCCTCTGCTCCCACACCTTTTCAGGCCAAGGGAGTTTGCTGCAGCCTTTCAGACCCTAAACCAGGCTTTTGTCAGCTGCTCAGGGAGATCAGCTTCCATGGTGTCTTCAGCACCAGCCTCTGATTTCACCTGCTTGTGCAGAAACACCACAGAGCGTGGCAGGAGAGATGTGGTGTAGGTATGACGAAAAAAAATTGGTTCTGCATGATTTTCCTGGCAGAAAAGCCTAGACTCTCTAGCAAGAGCCATGAGCAATCTGAGAAGCTGCTTAAATTTTGTTTTTATAACTATTCAAACCATTTACTAGAAGCAGAGCTGGATCTTGGGGATCACTCAGGTGATGTAAAAATAAAATAACTCTACCCAAGCTGAAAGGAGCAGGAATCTACCTAGGACCAGGTCCCTTTGAGCACAGCACCAAAGAATAAAAGAACAGGAGTGTTTGGACTTCTCAGAATGTTCTTGAAAGTTCTACTAAATCTCACACTGATATTTAATTCCTGAAACAAAATGTTTACAAACATGTTTAGAGTTTTCTTAGCAGTCAGGAAGAAAGCTTGACCTGCCTACACCGGCATCGGGAGGGAGCAGGATTGGTGGAGAACCCATGGATTACTCTGCAAACAGCCGGGTTTGTGTGGTCTGCCCGCTTTCTTTCGGGGAAGGACACCCTGAGGCAAGCGGGACTCTGTGCCACAGCCACCCCTGGCTGCCACAGCTGCGCGCTCTGAGCCTCGTTAACATCACATGGGGGCACGAGTCGGGGTGTCTGGGGAACCGCGGCGGGAAGAGGGAGGCGAGGGACGGAGAGGGGAAGATGGCAAGGCCTGTCTGGGAAGGTTTAAATGGAGATGTCACTGAATCTGCTCCGTGGAAGGAGAAGACTTACGCGAGGTCTGTGCTCTATAGTGCGCAGCGTAAATCATGGGGGCCTTTACAGTCTCAGAGTTACTTTCTAACACTTGTTCATTGTGATTAATACTTCTGTTGGCCCCTCAACTGGCTTGTGTCAGGGGGATTCTTCAAACAGACAACTATCAGGTATTACTAAGGGCAAAATAATTACAACCCTAGCTTCAGGCTAGACTAATTTGAGGAGTAATTCATTAATACTTTAAAAAAAAAATTAAATGCTGTCTTTTCCTGAGGAATATGTATCTATATTTTATGCTGGAGGTTTAAACAGTGATGCATGTCCTGGGAAACCTGCCAACGTGCCTGTCAGCCTGACAGTGGCAATTTAGGTCTATGTACCTTTGATATATAATTTATATGTAGCTGGTTAAATTACTGTACAAACCTTGACTTGTCTTTAAGAAGAAATGAAGTACCATCAATACTGGCACAACCTAAGGTCTTGGTGCTTCTTCTCAGCAAATAACATCCACAAGGTCTTGTGTGCTTGCCAATTGCAAGGAGTGATCAGCTGTTTAGATCTGTTATGTGCTTTGTGTTTGCCTACAGGTTTATCCATTGTGTTCCCCGTGGTAGCTAACTGAACGATGAGTAGAGTGTGTTGCCATCTAAAGATGAAACAAAAATCCCAACTGCTACTGGAACAGAACTCCTTGAAAAAGCAAAACTCTGATCTCATTTCTCTCAGGAAAGGGATTAATATGGCTCTCTTTCTGGCCTCTACTTATTCTCTGCAGTCACAGACCACTCATTTTGTTTAGGGTCATCTGAGCATAGGGTGGCCTTGATCTGAGTGATTTTCTGCCCTCCTGTTATAGGGCACTTCTTCCAAGGCTATTTCTTAAACACACATGGGTTTGTACCCCTGCAGTGGATACCAAAGCGAGTGTTTTTTTCAGCTGAAATTCTGCTTCTGTTGCAGTCCCTCTGCACTGTGTTAAATTTCCTCCCTGGTGACACAAACCTCCTCTGTGGCAGGCCCAAGGCAGCGTGCCAGGCACATCTCCCCGCTCCGAGGTGGTGAGCAGCACTGCTATTTTGGGGAGGAGCCAGGGACCAGACCAGCAGCAAATGGACATTGTGCCCTGCAGGCACCCTTCTCCTTTGCTGCTTCAAACTTTGGTGACAAATGGAGTGAGACAAGCAGCAGGGACAGCCCTCGTGCTCAGCCTGGCCGTGACATCTCTCCCTTGTGGGGTGAGCGGCTTCCCCTGTCCAGTCCATGCCCACTTACATCGCCTCGCTCCTGCCCGCAGCTCTTCCACCCTGTAGACCGAGAGCCGGTTCACCCCTCCGCACACAGAGCCCTTCTCCCCCTTGCACTCGCTGTTGCACTCCTCGGGCTTCGAGGCCGCAGCTGGGAGTGTGTTCCCACAGTAGCACTCTGCTCCGTATGCCAGGCCCGCATAGCTGTAAGCCCTGCAAACAGAAATACCAGTCATGTCACAGAGGTGCCCGTCTGCTCCCCAGCTTGTGCCTGAGGAAGGCAGGAACCTGTCCCCATGGCCCTGCACACAGCGTACGCTTCTGCTGCCTTGCTCTGGAGCGGAGTCTGTCCTGGGGACAGCGTGGCCTCCTCAACAGGGGCAGCCACCTCAACAAGATTTGGGCTAGAGACCAATATCTACCAAAAGATAAATATCTTATGAAGACTATTTAAACAAATAGTAATTTTTGTCCAGGTCAATAGAAAATGTATTGTAAGTAGCCATGCTGCCATAGAGAATAGGCAGCACTGCAGCAGTCTGCTTCAAGCAGGGTAGCAGAGCTACGCTGTGCCTGAAGGTGAGATAATCACTGTTTTCATAGATGCTGTATGTTTAACATAGGAATGCTTTTCCCCTTTCAAATTCAGTTCCACTTATTGTCAGAAAAGAGAAAACTTGCAGTGAAAAAATACCAACTCACCTCTCAGCACAAGCTTCCTGACAGTGAGCTACTGTCATTTTTCTTAAGTCGTAAAAGACAGCTCCCTTCAGTGTCCTCTCCCTCGAATCGTGAGTGAAGCAGCCCATGTAGGTGCCTGTGTGCATGCAAGACCAGGGTTAAGCAACGCATATGGGATGGAAGGGAAAAACCCATCCCGGGCTTATCCAGTGCAAGCAGCGCTGCGTTTGGTCAAGCCCCACCCTGTCTGGGGTCCCACACACTCTGCAGACCTCTCCACTGGTACTGAACCTTGGTTAGGGTCACCACAACTGCCCCATGGAAATGGGCAAAAAGGAAATGAGGCTTTCCCTTCCCCAGGTTCCTTTCAGCAGACCTGCCTTTGCATACCCAGAGTCTGCAACCCACCCAGGACCGCGGCTCCTGCATGCAGCTGCTGTCTGCTCAACTCCCTCCTCTGGGTGACAAAACACGGCCCTTCTCTAAAGTAAAGGAGAATGTAGCCTTCAAAATGCTAAAAACTTCCAGAAATCCTGTTGAATTTCTCCCAAGTGTTCTTTAAAATCTCTAGTTGATAATGAGATGGTGCAAGAGAAATATTAAGAAAATCAATTTTCTTTGGATATAGAGAGTTATATTAAAGCTGTAATGGAAAGATAAATTCACTCTTAACTAGGCAGCACAATGTAGCTATCGCACTGAGCTATCTCCTCTCTGGTGCAAAGGAATCTCTTCAAATATGTCTTGCTTTACTTAGCATAGGAAAGATAAATGTTTCTCTTAGACTGCATTCAGTGCTCAGCCTAATTTTTGTTGTCATGAACAAAATACTGTAAAAATCCAGCCCATTATTTAATATACAATTGGAAGGATGATGTGGAGTCCCACTATTATACAGCAATTGTGTCTATAAGTACATTTTATCATTAAAATATGAAGGAAAAAAGGAAATTTGATTTTAGAAATAGCAACATTGAGATGATAACAGGGAAATTAAATAATGTGAGCTGTGGATAGGAAAAGAATATATGGTGAAAAATGAAACTAAAAAGAATTATATTAAATAATCCACAAGAAAAAGGAAGTTTGAGTTGCTCCATCAGGGATTTTGGAGCCAGGAATAGTAAATCAAACATTTAAATATTACAAACACAACAGTACATTCAAAGACCTGCGCACAGTAATTTGCCAACGTGCAATTAGAAAATTCACAACCTGTGAATACACACCCCCAGCACACCATTAACGAGGTGGGAGTCATGCACCTGCAACAAAGATACTCCACATTTTACTGAAGACTTTGCTTTGGGTACTTCGACTCAAACCTGTAGCAGCAGAAAACTGAGGATGTGGGGCCAAAGAGCCTGACTGGGCAGGCCAGCCACCGTCTGCCCTCCTCCCTGTGTTCCTCCCAAGCCACCGCCAGCCTGGCAGCAATTTCTCATTCACATCCTCCCATGAATGAGTCACGGAGAGATTCCACAGTCTCAGAGTAGCATGTCATGTCACGTCAGTGATACAGTCCCTGTCACCTCTGCATCCCATTCAATGGTAGAACCAGGCCAGGGGAGACTGGAAAACTCCATTTGCTGGGAGCAATCGTAACAGAAAACTCTCATTGTTGTACTAACAGTATTTGCCAGTGTCCCTGTCAGGAAAAGTGTGGTCCCTACCCTGAGCCACTTGCAATGTCAGCAGGTCAGGTAGCCTGACCTGGAGAAAAAAAGGACTTGGATTTTCTCACCCAAGGCCACGTGCTCCTGGGTGGAGACAGAGCAAGGCAAAGTGAGCTGGGAGGTTCACAACAGGCTGGGGCCGATGTCATCGATTTTGGCTTGGGTCAAGGGTCTGCCTGGGGAAGCCTTCGAAGGGCTGGCCCGCAGCCCCCGGGCCAGCAGGGGCACAGCTGTACTGCCTCAGAGCCACGGCCTTATTAGGATGACACCCATGAGGAGTGCACAAGCCCAGCCTCCGTGGTCAGGCAACACTACTCTACTGAGCAAGAACCACAGGGCATCACCGAAACTTTATTAAGCATTATAAGCACGGAGGAGTTCATTAGGTCTTGGAAGGGATCCATAATGAAATAACAAGCCTCTAAGTTTACTAGAAGTGAATTGGAGAAGATAACATGCTCTACGTAGGTAGTTAAGTGTTAATTAATTACCTTCAAAGGCATTCCAGTGCTTGTTAACAATATTGTTATTAATAACGTCACATCATGTTCAATCAGATATTCAAACGATGCATATTTGAATCTACAGTTCAATATGGCGAGATGTACAAATAAATAGTCCTTCTGGCCCCTCTCATCAGTAGCTAGAACCTAAGCAAGGCCCTGGCTGAGCAGCTCTCAGTCTCTCCTCTGCCACCAAAACCTGCCACCACCAGGGTGTTCTGAAGCAGCTCCAGTTTGGTGCTTCAGGTAACTGCAGCAGTTCAGTTTGCTTGACTCACGCTTTATGACTCATCTTCCACCACTATCGCCTTCTCACTCCCGTTCCTGACAATTGCTTCAGAGTCATGATGTGGCACCCATTTTGTGGGATTTTGTGCCCTTTTGTTTGGGCAAATTTATTCAACAAACTAAAAAGCGGTTCCGAAATGTGGTGTCTAGTCATCCAGATCCTATTCCTGTTTTATTATCAGTGAAACAGCTCCAAGAACAACTAGTTCTTCTAAAAGGCACTGATGTGCTGTGCCCATGCAGTAGTAGAAATTCTCCTGGTGTTTCCCTGGCCTGTTGCACATTCCCAGCATGCTCACCAAACCCCAGGAGGTTGTTTCTGGTTGGGGGGTTGATGGCCGGAAGGGGCAGTGAGTTTGCAGAGATGCTGACAGAGGGCAGGTCAGGAACAATCAATGTGTTTGCAATAGCAGATTTTGGTATATACTAGAAAGCTTTAGCAGCAAGGAGGCACTTCTAGACTTAAGGTACTGTATGTTTTTGGATAGTTAATTTGATAAAATTCACTTTTAAAATGTTCGCTCTTCTGAGAAAGAAAATTTAAGTGGTCATCTCTGCCTGCTTGAAGAGAAAATAATGTAAATTAGGGAAGCATATTTCATTTCTGGGCTTCCATTCAATCAATGAAATTACTTTTTGGAGGAAGTTACAGCTCAGCATGATCAGGATGGGTAGGTTTGTACTTTGGCCTGTGCATATGCCTAGGAACTATTTTGAAAGTGGCAATGAGCGAGGAGGAAGGCAGACCTGCAGGAGCATGGGATGCTCGCCTGTGTCTGCCTGGGATTGGCAAAATGCAGTCTATGTGTGTGCAAGAAGATGGGCAGGGGACATCCCTTACCTTTGTGTTCAGTAGTGTGCTTCATTGCTTTGAGTCCTGCTGTCTGCAGGGGCTCCTGGTCACTGGTGAACCGCTGAAACCACCTTCTCCTCAGCTGCCTGAGCTCTGAGTTGCGGGACACGAGCCAGTGCGGGCTGTGCCGCTGGTCCAGGGCCGGCTCCTGCAGCGCATCCATGCCCGCCAGCAGCCTGGGACTGGGGCGGGGGCTCTGCAGAGTCCTGGGCTCTATGATCCCAACCCTGGTCATCTCATCTGGCACGGGCAGGGCCTGATTAGCGGGGGTCCCACGCGAACCTTGCTGGATAACCAAGCGGGTCCGCTGCAGTAGCAAGAGGCTGCCAGCCATCAGGTAAGCTGCTGTGAGGAAGAAGAGCAGAAACTGGGTCCGACGGAGAAACTTCTGTAGCCTGAAGAAAGCTTTGGCCATGCCCTTACTGAAACTGGCCCTTCACGCTTCCCAACGGGCCCCTGAGTCTTTGCCTGGCCAGACACTCGTTCCTCCCATAAGTTCAGCCCATCACTTTGGTGCCTTCTCCTGATGAAAAGCTTCTTCCCAGGTGGCTGCAGCAGAGACCAATGTGGTGTGGCACTGCTGCCAGCCTCAGGCGCCTGGTTGGCCCAGGGGCTCCGTGGGCTCCTGGGGTGATGCCTTCATCGTGCCCTGCCGAGCTGCCAAACAGCCAATGCTGAAACCTGAAACACCAAGGGGAGTAAGGCTGGTTCACATCCAAACTGAAAACATCCACCATCAGGGTGGCTTTCCCCCACCCACCCCTTTTGGCTTTATCTGAGCATTTCTCCATCTGTTGTTTATAATTATGCATGTTAAGAACTATAATCCAATGAGAATGATTGATTGAGCTCAAGCGAGTTTCAGATCTTCAGACTTTTTTCTTTTCTTTCTTTTAACTTGGAATGCACAAGAAATACCTTCATGATGAGGTTATTTCTCTTGGGATGTTTGGAAAAGAAGTTCTTTATTTTCTTTTGTCAATAGCCAACATCTCCATCCTTTGTCACTGGATGAACAGGCAGCCACAGTAGAGGCATCTTTTTAGGGAGGTATTACCAAATTCCTTCCTTTCAGCTAAACAGTAGCTCAGCTACAAATGCAGATCAGAAGGAAACAGCAGTGTGAGTGTGTGGGAGGAAAAAAAGAAATTGCATCAACTCACAATAGATAAGATAATAATTATTAATCTCTGTGCAGCACAAAGAAGTTGGGCTTTATGGTGGAAGGATATTTGGAGGTTCTGTGTGTGTTGCTTTAACAGAAACCAGAGATCCTGCTATGTTTTTTTTTTAGTGGATTCATATTGCCAACTCTTGATGTGGGGGTGTGTGTGGAGAAAAACTAGTGAATGTTTGAAAAAATTTCATCTCAAGTTCAGCAGATCTCTCTTGACTGCTGCTGAGCTTTGCAGCTTTAGTTGTGCTGATGTGTACCACGATGGGATTGTCTGGGCAAGAAAAGCTCCTTTGTGCTCTAGGGAGCCTTTAACCTCCCGTGGCAAATAAAAGCTGGCATCTCCCCAAAAGTTCCTGTTTTCCCAGTCTATCCCTTCTCTGTGGAGCCAGGCAAGTGTTGAGAAAAGATGCAGTGTTTTCCAGAAAAGAAAATATTATGGCTTTTGCTCAGCTTGCAGTTGGGGCACACTCCTGAAATCTGCAGTCCTGGCAATGAACATCTGCTCACTGTATTTCTTGTTTCAGTAGTTGATGGAAAGTTTTGTGGATGTTCACTTATGCCACTTTATTAAATAAATGTTATCAATTAAGTCTCCACCCATTCCCTTTTTCATTTGGTTGTGCAAATTCTTTCTGTCTTAAACAGCAACCAAACCAAAGATCCAAAACTTCTAGGACAAAAATAAATTAAGGCTCAGTTAAATCTTTTGTCAGTTGAGCCTGAATTCCTTTTGTGTGATCTTTTAGCCTCAATTCCTAAATGGGGCTGTCACAAGGCAGGGATCTCAGTCTCTAACCTTACAATTTGGGTGATCTTGAAGACCTGATTTAGGTACTTTTTTTAAGGTGTTTTTTTTTAAAGTACATGTATGCTGATTTTATTTGTAGAGGACTGAGTAATATCCAAAAATATCCAATATGCTGATTGCTACTCTTTCTCCAAGGGCTGCTGAGCAGGAGCAGGTGCGAAGCACTGCCAGGCTGTAGCATCTGCAGTGAATTCTGACTGCACTCTCTACAGCAGAAGTTACACACCTCCCTTCGGATCAGCTCCAAAGCCAAAGAAAATGCATTGATTTACACCAGCTAAAGAGCTGACCCTTAGAGTTAAATTATTGAAAATCTCTGATCAATGTTGTGAGTGCTCAAGAATTGCAGTAAAGGGGTCAGAAGTACCGAGACAAATGAATGGAAAATTAGCCATAATTAGATCCTGCAGGTTGTTAGTGCACTAATTCATCTGAAGAAATACTGTCTATGAGCATAGGTGGGATTTGATTCACTAGTTGTTTCTGCCATGGGGCTACTGTAAACTTGAGCTGTTCCCAGTGGAGGCTTTCTGACCTGAAAGCAAGCGGTGTGCATGTATCAGCCGCTGGAGATTCGGACTGGGGATTCCCCTGCTCCATGCAGTACTTCCAGGTCGGGCTGGCTCAGCAGGGCAGGTGCCCACTGGCCTTGGTGGCCGGGCACACCACGCTGCTCGAGGTGGCCCTGCCCAGTGAAACGCTGCTGCGAACCCTCAGCGGTGAGATGGCAACGGCTGCAGTCACACAGGAGTTCAAAAGGTTTAAGATTTTTTCCCCCTAGATAAATTGATCAGATTTGCAGTCATTTCTGCCCAGCTGTAATTCAGGGTTTCACAGCTCTTTTGGTTTATTCACCAAGGGAAGAGGTGCTTCAAGCCCAAGTTCTCAGGTGTGTCCCAGTCGCTGGTGCTGGAGAGGCCGTGCTGGAGCTTTCTGGCTCATCAAGCAGTGCCGACAGCTTGGCTGGAGAAGGGCATCAAGACCATGTAGCAGAGGTCAGGCATGGTATGCATGAAACTGCATCCCTGGCCCAATTTAGTCCCTTTTAACACCTCCTGTGTTCTTGGTCAGTGATTTGGGTAGAGTTCGCATGATGTTTGCAGTGATGTAAAGTGGAACAGCTGGAGGCCACATCATCGCCAGGATGAGAGGATGTGCCCCTTGCCTGGGCAGCACGTGGCAAGGTCTCCTGGAGCCAAGGGAGGCTAGTCTGGCCAATGCCTGCCCAAACAGCACCTGGGCAGGGCATAATGTTCTGCCTCCACATGAGCAGGATGGAAAACTTGCTGTGCATCAGCAGAACTGCAGAAAACACCCAAGGTATCAGACCTAATTTAACTGTGCAGCAGGCTCTGCATCCAAACATCAAGAAATGTTTGGCATTGCTCCTATTGCTCTGCCAAGTTTATTTATTTATTTATTTATTTATTTAGTAAGGAGAAGATGCTTCTGAGTCTCAAAGGGGTAACTTTGCCCTTGCCCAGTGGTTGAAAAAGTTTAAACGGTACAAGGCAATTTTGCTGCATTCAACATGATGTGTACAAATTACCTCCAGATGCACTCGCCCTTAGAGCAGTTGCCATGACAGTACATTGTAGTAAAACCCAACAAAATAAATAAGCAGACTCTCCGCCCACAACAACTGCTGCAAATGTGCAACTCAAAAATTAAATGTTGCTTTTCAGTGGGGAAACAGCAAAGTGCTGCTGACATAAAAACTGTCATTTGATTTTTCCATAAACTGCATATTGCGATATCATCAAAGTATGCCTAAAAGAGTTGAAGTGCATCACTTCTGATGATGATATTTAAAAGGAAAGACTAAGGAGGAAAGAACTAGTATCTGGTAGTAGAAAATGCGTCATTTGTCTTTTTCATGCATGTTTCACCTAAAAAGAATGAAGTGAAGTGGAAGAAAACAAGTCTTCTATCCCTATTTATCAGTTCTCACAGCCAAAGGGGGCTTAGGACCATATTAATTTGGAGTTGTTAGTAAAATCATAAAATTGTAATTGAAAGGACAATGATGGAGAATTGATGGGCAATGAGAACTGTTAAATGGCAGAGGAGACCTCTAGGTGAAGAGGGCAATGAAGGGGTTAACACTGCACTGAAAAAATGGCAATAATTAGCACTGGAAAGTATCGGCTTTGGGCATTGTGAGTGGAAGCACATATCTACAGGGTGCTGGGACTTCATCAGGGAAAGGATCCCTTGCCACCAAAAAAGTTGCTGTAAGGAAAAGCAGGTCAGCACCTTGCTTCCAAAATGAACTAGCAAAGTGTGACAGAAGACGTCACATTAGGCAGCTGCATTAATGTATTTGTAAAGAGAAATAAAAGCAATATGGTAAAGTTCTTGGCAATGCTACTTTCCTAGCTGAAGGAGCATTTACAGAATTTTTAAGGGAAGACTGAATATTTTCAGTGATGCTGTGAATGCTGGTAAAGGCTGAAGACACTGAGAAACAGCCCCAGACTCACAGGTGAAGAGTTGCCTAACTGAGGACTGTCACTTAATATGTGCTCAGTGCAGAAGCTCAGGTCAGTGCTGCATTGACAGCTGCAGGTCATCAAGAGTTGGTCCTTGTCTAAAGACCAGCAGGATTTTGCAAATTCAGAGTTCTTGGCAAGGAAGCAAGATGATGTTTTCTATTGTAAACTGAAGGGAATTTGACTCATGATTGAAAAAATCCATCCCTCTTCCACGTCTCTCCTTTCTTTTGTCAGCTTTCTTTGAGGACAAATGCAGTCAGGCCTCAGCTGAAGGATTCTGGCTTACAGCCTTTTCCTTGGATACACACTGCCATTTTCTCAAGGTATTTTGGAAAGTCAAGACAAATATATTGTATGAGTGCACATAGGAACTAAAACTCTTAAGAAGCCGCAAATCTGGTGTTGGGACCCTGTCAAGTACTTGCAGTTCCCTTTATTCCAATAGCTAAAATCATTCTGAGAAACTTCAAGCACTTCTTACAACTTACAAAGTTTTCCTTGCTAGAGGATGTGTCTGTGCTGACCCCACACGTCTCCCTGTCAGGTCTGCCAACAAGTTGGAAATTAGGTAGAAGCACACAAATTTCTCCATGTGCTGTGGTGACAAGCATTGCAGCTTGAGAGGGCTTTCCAGCAAGTTTACCACTGCTTGCTACACGTGGGCTTGCTACAAGATGTAATCAGATTGCAAAGTTATCTTTGATGGTGAGATTGTGTTAAAACCTTTAAATAACACTGAACTGTGATAAATAAAAAAAGAAAATCTTTATGCGGAGTTTAGCAGAAAGATGGAGAAAAACTCTATAGTCCATAAACTGGTCAAATCAAGTTGAAAATAGCACAAATTTTAAAAATATATTATACCCTGTGTATTCAATACAGGAGGTGTTTTACAGTGACAGATAATTCAGCTTTGGAGGGGAAAGGCAATGTCACAGAGCAGAGCTGCAGCCTGAAGCTGGAGGGTCAGCACTAACGTGCGCAAATTCTGTCCCAGTGGCTCTTTCACCGGATATTAGACTTTCTAAGACCAATTTTTTAGCATAGATAGGTGTAAATCCAGACAATAATGTTGTTGGTGAGCCTGAGGTGAGGGATGCAGAGGAGCCTGCGGGAGGCAGATGGTCCAGCAAGGCTTGTTGCGAGAATGCTGACTTGGGAAGTGCTCAGGGACAGCTTGAGCAGAGATCACACCATGGTATTTCTCCATTAATCTCACACTTTTTACCTAGCTCAAGTCATAATGCAGTAATCAGCAGGACTGATTCCATGCCAGTGTGGAAAAGATGCATGCAGACATATGCATACCCACATTTCAGGTGCACATGTGCGTACACATCCGTGTGTGTGCCTTCTGTACATAGAGGGATGTGTGCTCCAGAGGTAACACGCAGTCTGCTGTCATCATTCTCTGATAAACTGAAAGCTTTCAGCAAACTGTTACTGAATCTCAAATGTGTTTTATTAACAATAAAACATTCATGCATGATGTATTTCCTTAGATATTAAGAGTGCGAGCACCCAGCAAATGATGCTCTATCTGCAGTTTCCAAAAGCCCCTGTATGGTCTGTGGCTGAAGTTTTGAACAAGAATGTTGTACCAAATGTACCATGTATTTATGTTTGCCTTAGCCCACAAGAACTACAGATGAGATCTTTCCTTGAATGCAAGGAAACCTACTGAAATTAAAATAACACACAGCTCTGTAACTAAATCATAGGTGTTTAAAAAGTGTCTTTCATAAACCCTTCACTATGTGATTTCCTGCAGCATTCACCTACTAAACATTAAGAGTCTATTTGTTCGGCACAGTGATGCTTCAGAAACTGTTTGGAGAAGCTGAGCATTCCAGCCTGCCTCGCCAGGCTGTGACACAAACACACTTGCAGTATCCATTGCTGACTTTTCAAGTATAATGTTCCGTGGATGCTTGGGGAAGGGCATCTCGAGAGCAACCTGCAGTCTTTGTAAATAATGCCGCTAAGCCCTTTACTTGGGTACCGTGCATAAATTTAGTAAAACAAACAGTCATTGAGACTGCAATGAATGCTGATACCTCAGCCTCTGCAAAAAGTTGTCCGGTTATTGCTCGTGCCCAGGCCAGCTAGCACACGGCTCGCAGAGGCAGATACTGAACGTTCGGTGTAAGAAAAAGAGGAAAAACCTCACCTTTCTTTTGTGGCTGAGGAGCCCCTGTTGCAGCCAGGCAAAGTCCTGTACAATCCAGTGAAATATTACAAAAGGTCGTAATGCATATCTGAAAAGCTGATAAATCCTGCTCCCTCTGCCCTTCCCTACTAATCCTTCTGCCTCCCGCTCCCAGCGCGCAGAGCCGTGATCCTGCGCGCACCCCTCGGTGCCGTGCCGGGTCTGCGGCGCTCCGCTCGCTCCCGCTGCCCCCGCCAGGAACTCCCCCAGCCCCGCTCCGCGCCCCGCTCACCGCTGCCGCCGTGTCCCTCGCGGGTCCCTGCGGCTGGCCGGGGTCCCTGCGGCTCACCGGGCCGGGGCGCCGGGGTCCTGCGCCCTGCGGGAGCCGGCGGGAGGGAGCCGCTCCATGGCCTCCTGCGCCAACAGGCAGGATGGAAGCGGCGTCCGCGCCGCGCTGCCGAAATCCTCAAGCACGGCCAGTGCGCTCGTGTTTCATAACGCTCCCCTGCCCGGCGAAACAGCCTCTCCTCTAAGGCTGCTTCACAGCAGAGCTCTGCAGCCTTCTGCAGCTGCCGACGTTTCCAGACCTACCCATTCCCTCTGCCTGGGTGTTTGTCCAAACGCACGGATGGCTGCATCGGCAGAGAGTGAGTGGCGGCAGCAGCAGCGAGAAGCCCTAATGCGATCAGCTGAACGGATGCTCCGTGTTTGTTTCTCGTGCCTCTTCCCACTAGGGGCAGATCCCTCCAGAGCTGCCCCTCTGGAGACCTGGACCCCTTCCCGACAGGTCGAGAGGGTCCCGGGAAAGCGAGTCCCTGACAGCCTCCCGGCACCAGCGTGGAGATCTCAGGCAGAAAATTGTTATTCTAGGCATAGGTAGCTGGAAATAAATTATTTATAAATGTGAGAGCTGAAAGGCAGTTGCTGGTGTCCTCAGGACTGCCTGTGCTGCCACCTTCCCTGCATGTTCCAGCTCCGTTCTGCTGCTGCTTCACATGGAGATTGAGCAATTTATAATTGTTCTGAAAGCATCTGCATTTAAATAGGGGCAGGCTGCACCCCTGCCTGGGGTTTTGAAACACCCCATGGTCTACACATATTTAATGAAACCTGCGGAGATCCATTCCTTTTTGATTCCAACTCTGTGGAGTCAAAACAGAACGTGGTTATGGGACCCACTTTTCGTTCCTCCCTGTGCCAGAGAGTGTGGATCAGAAACATCAGACCAAACTCCTGCCTGGCTGTGAGAAAGCAGCACTCAGGGGGCTTCTTGGATGTGGGAGGAAGGAGGGAATTGGGATGCCACATGGGGACTGATCCTGTGTCCTCTCTGTATGCTGCACAGTGCTTCATGCTCTGACCAGTCCCATGGACTTGAGTGAGGCAGGTGTGTGGATCTCTCCATGCAGCGCACCCCAGGAGTGGGGTCTGAACCCCACAATGGGGTACTGATGCTACTTAAATGACACTTGGCTTTCCCAGCTCTACACAACTTTGGAGAAGAGGAACCTGGTTGTTCAGCTCAACATGAATGACTGAAGTGATTTTTCTCTTAACAAATGTTCTCTGGGACCTGATGGACTGATAGGGCTGCAATCCTAGAGTGATTTGGTGAATTTTGATTAATGGAAAACCCTGAGGCTTAGCAGTGTAACATTCAAATTTTAAAATGCTGATGGGTGGAGGTCTCTTCTCAACCCCAAGAAGTTGTGCATCTGTGAGATCGCGACCCGTCCAACCTTTATGTGGGCATACAGCTTCAAGGCTGTAAAATTGTGAAATTAATTCCGTTTTACTGAAATTAAATTAATCAAATGTTAAATGCAATGACATTTTTAAATGTGCTGGGTTGGGGCCGAAATCAATAGAATTGCAGGATTGTGCCCAGGTGAAGCAGTGGCAGAAAATGCAGTCAGCATTCTCAGTGAGAAAAACTATGCTGAAAATGTACCAAACTCCTGACCACAGCGTGTGCCCCACAGCGTGTGTGGGCAGGTACGGCCACTCAGGACCTTTGCTGCAGGAGGGACGGCTGGCGGGGTCTGCAGCCACCTGGCACACTCAGAGCACCGGAGAGACCTGCTCGGTGTGAGGAGCATCCCAGGGAGATGCTGTCACTTTGACATATGAGTTGTTTGCACAGATTTGACATGAAAACAAGCACTGTTGTTTGGGGGTCTCACAGCTGCTCTGCCTCGATTTCTAAACACAGGTGAAAAACTGCCAGGGTTTATAAAACAAGAGCCCTGCTGCATCGAGCCCTTTCTAATGCCAGTTTGTTTCCAGGACTTTGTGTACAAAATACCACATGGGGAATTGCAAGACCCGCTACATCCCTGGGCAAGAGTCCTGCTGCCACAAGGTGACCTGGCTGAGGGGTTACGGGCTGCAAACAGCAGTGTCAAGCCACTACCCAAGAATCAAATCAGCCCCATTTAGGGGAAATTAGCAAGAAAAGAGAAAAGGGGCAAAACTTGGGAAAAAAAGCCAGTGTGCGTTATGGTCATGTTGTGAAATCAGTCAGTGATGGGAGGAGTGGCAGCTGGAGGCAGTCAGTGCCTCAGTAAAATCTTGGGCACTTTCTTTCTCTGCTTGATGGTTCTACGTGGTTGTTGCACAAAATACAGCAAAGAAATTTGGAATGAGTGGCATTACTTTTAGAATTCTGTTGTGGGAGCAGCTCTTGTGCTAAATGACTCAAACTTTCAGTCACTTCAGAAGATAGGCTCAATTGTAACAGTAAGGATCAGTTCAGGAAAGTGAAAGGTTTTGCCAATGCAGTTTCAAGAAGAAATATCTAAAAGTCTGTGTGGTTTCATAAAGGAATGTAATGTAGCAAATAGTTTTCTTGTCCTTTTCATTTAATAATCCTGAAATACTCAGGGATTAGGCATTCCATGTAATGCCTACCTACAATTTTCAGTTATTTCATGAAAGAACTGAGCAAAACAGCTGTTTAGTGAGTACAGCACTCTCTTTTCACAATGACTGTGTTTATAACATACATGCCATATTGGGTGTAATGTAGGGAAAACTGTGAAGTCTAATATGATTATTGGCAAACCTTCCCATGATCTCAGAGCACCCAATAAATATGCCAAGTGCCATGCACAGAACACTTGTTGAAGATTGTGCAGATCAGTGAGGGATCTTACACTCCTGAGATATCTCTCAGAGTTGGCTTTGGCTGTTGGAGTCAAGGCAGATGCTGCAGTGGCAGTGCTGTGTGCTCTGCACGAGTGATGCTGCAGCACAGGGGCTTACGCTGCTGCTTCTGGTTCAGGTGCTGGTGGAGGGTGGGTGGCTCAAAATGGTGGAAAGAGGTGCTGCCCAAATCCCATCTTTGGTATTGGCATCCTCAGCTGTCTCAAACAGCGTTTAATCACAGTCTTAGTGTGATGCTTTGAGCCAAGAGGTTTGAACCCAGCCCTCAGCACCAGGCAGCTCAGGGCATTTTGGGGACACAGGCTGCCAGGAGATATTTGGGATAGTGTGAGGTTGTGAAGTTTAGGGGCCAGTTCTCTTCACCAAATGGGGGGAAATAAAATATCTCAGCTCTTTGTACAGCTTGGATGTAAGCTTAGATTTTTGCCAGCTCAACTCATAGCCTAAATTAAGCACATGTTGTGCCTAATTCTCATTTCGAACAGTAATGGAGGAAACAAAACAGCTCTTGATTAGAAAAGTGTAATGATATCCTTGTGTGGAGTTAATGGAATGAAAGCTCTGGTGAAGCTCTGGACCCTGGGTTTTTCAGCCTGGAAAGGTTGGGTCCCGGGGTATCTATTTTCTTCTTCCCATTGTTAGATCCCTGGGCTATAGAAAATCCTTCAAAGCACTGCAGTGTGTCCAATGTATATGAGAACTGTGAATGTTAATTTAGAATTTTGTTTGCTGTTTGCCTTTGTTTTAGTAATATACATCAAATTATGCTTATAGTTGTGCCCACATAAACCCAGAGCTCTTCTGCTGTAGCTACTGGGCTGATTTCTGATTTTCCTCTTCTCCTTGTTCCTCCATCCTCTGTCAGTGCAATGCCTCCATTGTTTTGCCATCCTCACTACTTCCAAAGGCCCAGCTAGCTCTGGAGGCCACTCTGGGTGGAGGGTCCTGGCTCCACATACCGTGGTGTGCCAGCTCTCCAGACTGCCCGGCTGCACTCGCTGTCCTGGGAGGGCAGAGCCGTGGGCTTTGCCTCCCCCGAATTCGGAGGCACTGCTGGCAGCAGAGCAGGTTGCTTGGTAACTGCAGCCACATTTCAAAAATGTACCCTTTTACAGCCAGCTTCGCAAACTAATGTCTTTGAAAGGAAGAGTTGTTCTTTCAGGATCGTTTTAATTTTGTTCTTTCTTTAAAAAAGGGGGGGGGAAAAAGAGCCTTTCAGCTCCAGCTTTGCTTTTCTTCTCTCCTCTCTTTCCTCGCATCTGGTCCCACAAAGGGGAGCAGTGTCACATGCCCAGGAGCGAAGCCCTTTCATCCTTCTCTCCTTAGGGTTCAGCCGTTATGATTTCTGACTTTCAGGCTGAATGGAAGGAAATGTTGAGCACTTCCCATAACGTCTGCATTTGGCATCTTCTCTTTCCTGAGCATGGTTTTCCTCTTCTAAGAATTCTATCTTTCACCCTGCCCATGGTTGACAGGTCAGTGTGGAAGGTGGGACTGGTGTCATAGAAGTGTTTGGTGTCTGTTCTCAGCTCTTGGGATGGTTTGCTGTGTGTCCCTGTTGGACACGCCGTGTGGTCCTCAGGCCTTGCTGTCCCTGTCCCGGAGCAGCCTGGTGACCTGGCGCAGTGCCCTGTGCCCTGCGAGCAGCCAGGCCTCAGGCAGCTCAGCCAGGGCATTTCCATCCCAACATGGGCTGAGGCTGTCAGGTCCAGCTGGGGCTGAACTTGTAAGAGTTGCATCCATGGTACACCACAGGCAACCAAAAACCTCAACTGCCCTGAGACCAAACTGCTGCTGTTCAGCTAATGGCAGCTGTCTGTTCCTCATTAGCCTAATGAACAGCCAGCTCATCCCCACAGGATGACTGCAGCATCCACTGAGGTCAGAAGGCAGGCGTGAGTGGCTTTGGCTTTAATTTCCATTTTCCTGCCTGTGGAGCATCTCTACCATGAACAGTGCAAGGGCTTCGATTCACTGTATGTCACTCACATTGCAACTATTCCCAAAGACATGTATGGAATTGGCCTTAGAAATTAATTTCTAGCCGTTCTTAAGTTTTTGTGTGTCAATACTGGGACATCTTCCATATAATGGCTCTGGTAGTAAATTCCAGGAAGATGATTGCTCTGTCCTGATCCCTTGATTAGCAAATTAGAAACTTTCCAAATTGTACACAGAAGGGTACAAAATCTGACATCTTTTAAATTGCTGGGGATGGAGAAGTGGCTCTGCAAAATAATCATAGTTCACTGGTGTAATGAAATATAAACCCTTATCATCAGAGCAGTGAGAAAGTGTGTTTGGTGTTTTGATGCCAAGGCAGGTTTTTCAGGTTTTAAAGATAGTTCCACAAGCTGTAATGTTCCTTGGCTGCCCAAATGGCATTCTTCCTACCTCTGAAAACATCAAAGGCTGTTACTGTTGTTTTGAATTTCAGTCCAGCCTTCAGTAGAGGTGGTCACAGAGCATGGAGCAGCAGTTCCAGTGTCAGCGCTGTGCTGAGAGGGCTCCTGAGCAGAGATGCACAACCCCTGTGCAGCAGTACCCCGATCTCTGACTGATGGCCAGTGGAGGTAGTAGGACAAGTTAGATCATCCCTTGTGCTTTGAAGGACAGTGCCACGTCTCGGGCTCAGAGGTCAGTTCTGCCATTGTGCTGAAGCCATTTAGTGTGTCCGAAGAGCTGCCTTTAGTTCGTGCTGGCTCCGTTTGAAAATTGAAATGACAGCATCATAACAAACACTCGATGTAGGCTGTCGCTTTTTATTTCACCACTGCTGCCCCATCATGTAGAAACACAAACAATTGCAAAAGGAGTACAGCATCCAGAGAAACAGGCTGCTGGCACAATGGGAGTACGGGGCACAGACAGAGCCTGAGAACACGAGCTGGGCCTGCTGGGCACGACGGGCACTGTGCTAGCTGGGCAGAGAAACGGGAAAGCTGTGGAGATGAACGTGGTGTGAAAACAGAGCTGGCAGAAATCATGAGGAAAGGAGTGAGTGCTGATAAATACTGCATTAATAACAAGAAAGGATGACTCACAGCTCAAGCTGACTGTATGCTCATCTCAGCTTTCCCAGCAAGTTCAGAACCACGCACTCGTTACTGGGCTTTGTTCTGCCTGTTTGCTTTTAATTTCTGATTCTCTGTTCTGGATGGCTACAGTCATCTGAACCTTTGGATGCATTAATATTTAAGCAGGATGGGCAACAGAAGGCAGTGAAATGTCAGTTGTGTCTGAAAATCAAAAGGGATTTGGAAGTAGATGATGGGTAGGTGGCTGTCTTAATTCAGCAGTGTAACAGCAGAGCTAACACAGACTCCTTCCTCTCTCTCCTCCCCTCCCACATGCACTCACTGAAAGGAAAATAAAAGACATTTGCGTTTGTTGGCGGCTGGTGATGCATTCAAAAGGATCTTTATTGAGCAGATAAACAGTCATGTCTCTCTCCCCTTCCCCAAGTTTTAGGTTGATGACTAGTTTCCCTTTGTTTCTTAGATGGATAAGGTTCTTCAAAACATGAGCATTGATGTAATAAATCAGAGAAAGGAAAAAAGTGCACACTCATACTTCTGTATCTCATAGTTTGCTCAGGGCTGAAGAGCTGAAGTCAGATGGCAGCTGCTCAGAGCTGGCATTTTCAGAAACCCGGAGTCAGACCTTCCAAGTCCACTGTTAGTGTCCTTTTAAGAGCTGTTCATTTATCAGGGTATTTCATATAATCTGACAGGAAATGATATTTACGATGCTTTTAGCTCCATTTGGGACATTTTTTTAACACTACTTCTGGGATGTAAATTATTTAAAAATCATCAATTTAGTTCTTCACATGAAGAGATGAAAGCTTAACTAAAAAGCTTTCTTGTTCATGGAGTCTTAAATTCTCCAGCAGATCTCTGGATTTTTGCTTAATTGAACACCTAAAGAATAAAAAGAGCTTGGCCTCATAACACTTTTAGTAGAAGTAAATTTTAGATTTATTTAGCCCCATTGACTTTTGAAATACAACCACTAACAGCATCTGTTTAAGCACCGTCCTTCAGAATGGATAAAGCATTTTATCGCCAGGCATTAAATTCACAGATGGAGCCTTTTATATACCCCCCTGCCCCTTGCACAGCTCTCCTGGCCGCTCCCACCTGGCATTCCCAAGGGATGGGTAAAGCTGCGGGGAGGTGTCTGTGGCTGCTCTGGCCCACGAGGGGGTGGCCATGGCTCCCAACCCCTGTCTTAGCCAGCTGGGCACACCAGAGATTACGTGTCCCCAGCTCGTGTTTCTGGCTGTAGCTCAGGGCAGTGCTTTGTGCCGCCCCTGGTCAGGTTGCCAGCAGGGCTTGTCCTCTGGTCCAGCCTGCTGCTCACAACTCCTCCTCAGGTGGCACTTGTGGCTGTGTGTGATTCCTTTGTCTTGACAATCCTTTCAAAGAACTAATGTGAGCAATGACTAGGAAATACTTGAACTCCTGACAGATATATTTCAGATGTAAACAACCTCAAAGCCCAAAGATAAATGTAAATGAAATGAAAATTGAAAATAAAAGATGTCTGTATGGATGCCATTTTCTTCCCTGAACAGTTCCAGCCCTAAACCAATCCTCAGGAAGATGCAGGATGAGGCCACAGAACCAAGTGCTCCCAGAAAAGGGGCCACTCTAATCTCACAAGGGAACTGCAGTGAATGGTTTTGACATTCTTTTAAAACCAAAATACATCTGTCATTCATAGGAGTGTGGAAACTTGCTAAATATTCATGAATCTGGGATTCCTTTGTTCCAGTTACGCCTGGGGAGTATGGGATGTTTCCCCCCTACCAATTACTGGCTGTTTGATCCCTGTCAGTGCGAATCTGAGGGCAGAGGGACACGTTTCACATCAAGGTGCTGTGCCCAATGCTAACCTTAAAATCAATATGTGAAAAGTTGGTGGTTGCAGGTGAGTGACACTACAGATGCAGTGGAGACACTGGGATTCCCTGTTGTAATTAGCATTGATTCCCCTCTGGTTTGGGAGCTTTGTTGTCTGTGAACTCATTAAATTGTGACCTGCATGTAGGAGTTGCATTTCTGCCCTGGAAAAGTCAGTGGATTTGCTATGGGTTATTACACTCCTGAGGCTGCAGTTGTTTAAATGCATGTGATGAGAGGACTGTTGAGAAATATTTCAAATAAGAACTATAAAAGCAGGTTCCAAGGGTACTTTTTTTACAGCCAGAATCTGTTCTCTTGCCTAAATGTGACACACTAAAAAAGCAGCACTCTGTTTATCAAACCAGTGTGGAATTTCAATGCCTGCACTCATTGTTCCTGATGAATAGAGGGTGGCAACAGCACTGGTGGAGCTTACTTGGAGGCTGATTTGGGTCAGTTCTTGCTTTCTGTAGGAGGATTTGACTCTTTTTTTGTCCTGTTTTGACTTCCGAGTGATGCTGGAAAACCCAGGTCCAGCAGGAGGTGCAGCACATCAGTGGGGCTCTGCAAGATGCTTTCCCTCAACTTCCAGAAAGAAACAGCCTTTGTAGAAGACTAAGTAATACAGTTCCCAAGCATTCCTGATATACAAAACCTGGACTGTTTCAGTCTTGAGTTCAAACACTCCATCACCACTGCTGCTTTGATGCTGAGGCCGCTGGAGTTTGCCTGCCCATCACCGTGTGGTAGTTCCAGACTGGCTGAACAGACAGAGAGCTCTTACCAGACCTGGTGCTCTCAGCTCTCTCCGTGTGCTTATGTGCACGTCAGTGTTTTGTTCTGAGTTTGGGGGGCTTTTTTTACTGTTGGATTCAAAGCAGAAATTTCACACAGTAAGGCAATTTATTGTCCCCATGCTTAGGCCAGTATTCACCAGGGGGCCAATTAAAATAGTGCAGTGCTTGTTAATAATAATTCAAAGCGACTTCTCGGTTCAGTTTTGGTTTATTTAGGGATGCACGCTGGGACACAGCCAGCACTCTTCAAAGGACCGAGCACACAGACCCAGCGCAGCTCAGGATCTCCATTCCTTTAACCATGACTTCTCAGGGCAGCCGAAGGTCAGTTTTACTGACTCTCAGTGAGAATACTGATAATTTAAGGAGAAATTAGCACAAGGTTTGTATATTGTTTGTGTCCCACTTAACTCCTGAGCGCTGAAGTGGAATTTCAGTTAAAAAGCTGTTCTGGTTCTTTGCAGCTCTGATGGACAGAGTCTCTGTATTAGTCAATACACCACCTAAAAAAACCCTGGCAGGATTTACATACTTTAGTAAGTAAATGGACACCCATCCGTAGGTCTCATAAACTAGTGAAGCTCCAGTGACTTTACTCCTACAGTTAATGAGTTGCTGGAATTAATTACAAATTTGGTTGATGATATTCATCTATATATAGCTCTATTTAAAACTCTCCCCTCCAAAAAGTAAGCATGCACTTGCATTACTTGTCCTCAAGAAAACTTTGATGTGTGTTTTAATTTAGAGTACTGATTAAATCTCAGTGATCTCAGTGGGGTCCTTTATTGAGAAGAGGTGGCATTGTCTTAAATGTGGATGAATCTGTACAGTGATACTTTTGAAGTAACTGTGTCAGATCAGAAACTAAAGAGAATTTGAAGAGTTAAACATTTTTCCTTTAGGCCTACTGATACAGCTGGTAAAGGCAGATGGTTTTGGGGTACTCCATGCCCCTCTGACCTGGAGCAGGACCCCAAGGCATGTGCTGTGTAAGCGCTGAGAAAAGGCTCTGCTGGGGCTGCCCCGCAGATTGGTCAGTCTGACGGGGCTGGGGCTCCTTGGTGGCCCAGGTGGGAGCACCTGGAGCCTGGGGGGGCTTGGCTGAGATCTGCTGTGCAGTGGAAGTGGCACCTCCAGGAGGCAGGAAGCAGCACGCTTCCAAAGCTGGAGATTGTGAGACGTTTGGATGAAGTGTCAGCTTTCTGCTTCCCTGAGAACACAACCTCCCTCAGGGCTGTGACCTGGACCCCTCGGAGGCCTGTGTCCCTAAGGTTTATGTGACATTTGCTCTGTGAGCTGGTGTTTAGTTACTCCATAAGGGCATATCATAAGCTCCACCATTTTGGTACACTGATAATTTTCTTTAAAAAGTGTCTGTAAGTGTGAATTTAATCTACTTATTTTTGATGTCCAGTGAAGCTTTAGACAGCAATTTAATCATTGTTATTGGTATTGTACAGCTGCTCCCTGGAGGTGCTTAAACCGTGTCAAAAAGGGAACCAACATAATGAGTCTGACAGAATTTCAGAGGGAGAGATTAGATTTAGGATAATGAGTTCTGCTGCATTTTTAATGTTATTGTAACAATTCACACTACTGCATCCTGTTCATCTCTGGACTCAAAACTGAAATGTGCAATTGGGAATTGGGCTGTGCAGATATGTCCTTTTTCAAGTCTTTTCCTCTTATAAAAATTAAAAACAAGACAAAAGGAACACTACATCTCTTGTGAGATGGGGTGGAATAAATTCTGTCTGCGTAGGAGCTGGAGCAGCCTCTTCTTGCTTCCCTGAATCAGACACCAACATACAGATTAACTTGAGCTTTGTGAACTCCTACCTGTGGATTTTTGAAGCTCAGTGGTGACTTCAGAGCCCGGGTTGCAGCACCGGGGGGGCAGTGAAAGGTGTGTGTGCTCACGCAGCATGAGGGAGGGGTGCCTGAGGAGCTGGCTCCTCCCATTGGGATGAGGGTGTTTGTCTACAGCCAGAGCTCCAAGCAGAGTTTGGGGCTCAGAAGAGCTGGCAAAAGTCGCCTTTCACTGGTGGAGTATTACTTCTGGAATTTTTATCCCTCACCCCTTTCTCCTGACAGGAGCAGCATCATTGTTTGGTATTGAGAACAGTAATTCCCTTATCTTGGGAGGTGAAAAATGCGATAAAATTAATAAAAGTAATGACAATTTATTCACTGAATACCAATTAGTGTTCAGCTTTCTAGGGGAATGGAGATTGGGAATAGAAAACAGGTTGGATGATACCAGATAAAGAAACAATTTCTTTGATGTAAAAG
This sequence comes from Dicrurus megarhynchus, assembly GCA_013399195.1. Classification (NCBI taxonomy): domain Eukaryota; kingdom Metazoa; phylum Chordata; class Aves; order Passeriformes; family Dicruridae; genus Dicrurus; species Dicrurus megarhynchus. The sequence goes on from VXAD01009452.1 coordinate 253,861, forward strand.
ACATTAAGAAGGTGTTTCATCCACAACAGGATGAAAAATGAAGCAAGTTTTGTGGCAACTGTGAATATTTTCACCTGCCAGTGTTCATTGTTTAATGGAGACACGAGCACAGTTCCACACAAGCACCTCAGTGCCCATGGCCTCTCTCAGGGTGGGCTCTGCTCTGGGGATGCTGTCACTGGAACTGGATTTCTTCTGTTGAAAAAGATGCCCTGGTGACAGAATGGAGAAAGCACAAACCAACTCAAGTTTATTATGATAAAACAGAAGAAGCAGCCCCAAATGGCATTGTTAGTTTGGTTTAATCAGCCCACCCCGCTGCTCCTGCCCTCACAGAACAGCAGTCACTGAACCCATCTGTGAAATGTGGCATTGGAGCTGCACTGGCTGAGAATGCACGACACAGCTAATGGTTGCTTAATCTGTTGTGTATTTTTTTATGGTGTGCTGAAATGCCAGGGTGGAATCTGGAATGCCTCATTTATTAGCTCAGTATTAGGAAGAATAAGGATGCAATTAGGGTTTGAAAAAATTAGGTTAAATACCCATTTCCTGATACAGAGAGATTAAGGCTCCTCCTGTTTCATATTAGGCTCCAAACTGGAGGGCAGGCTGGACAGAAGCCCTGTAATTGGTGCAAATAGCACAGGACATGCTTGGAAGCGCCTCGAGAGTTCAACTTCAGCTCGTCTGACTCCTGGAGAGCTGCAGTTGCACATCCTGAAGCTTTGACTACATTCTGGATTGCTTTGTCCTCTTGTCTAAGTCCCATTTACAGTTCAGGTCTCTCCAGCTTCTTGACAAAAGAGTTCCTGACAAATCTCAACTGCTGCCTGTCCTGCTCCTCTGGTTCTTCTCCATCCCTTTTCCCAGTCCCTCGCTTATCCCTCAGAGCTGTTCCTGTTTGTTCTCCGGTGCTCTGGCACATGAAAGGAGCCCGGTGCTGTGATGAGAGGTGGCATGCTGCCCCCCTGCAGAACCATGAAATGGCTTCCAGGAGTCAGCAGCCATCACTTTGCAACAAAAAACCATCCTCTGTGAATATCCATCGTATTTCCTCTGAAATACTGATGAGTTGGCACAGCATTGCTGCACTGATGAAGTTTTGCAGTTATTTGGTCCCCAGGTAATTGGACTTCACAGTAGGACAAAGTCTTTGTCCCAGATAGCACTTTTAGAAAATATTTTTTCTTGAAACTACAACTATAAAAATATCCCTGCTTTTCACTGTGTCCCCTGGCAAATGGAGCATGATGTTTAACGGCTCTTTGGAAAGCATTCCTGAGATAAGATCATTAGTATATAAAAATGGTTTCTTAACAGAGGCAGCTTTTGTTGAAAAACCTTCATTGGTGGTAGATCAGGAGTAATTAAGTGAAATGTAATGACTCAAAATAACAAACAAGCTCTGGCACAGCAATTTATGAACACCCAGTTCTCCTGGGGAAACCTAATCCAACATGAGCACAGAGCATGTGGTGTGCTCGGGGTCATGGCAGGCAGGAGGGGCATTTCTGGGCTGCAGAGTTGTGTCAGTGGCTGCAGAACAGGTTCTGTGCCCCGCAGCAGACCCGTGCCAGGCTGGCAGCTCCTGGAGGGACTCCATGAGTTTGCTTGTCCCACATGTGTTCAGTTTGATCCTGACTGCTAATTCCCCTTGGTCTCTGCTGTTGGTAGCTCCTGTGGACAGGGACCTTCACATAGCTCTGGTTTTGCATGTGGCTGTTGGTCTTAGTTGTTAATCTGAGCTCCTGTTGCCCCAACACTATCTCTATCTCTATCTCTATCTCTATCTCTATCTCTACTCATCTCCTCTCTGTGTACCTGCCAATCCGTTATGTTCTGCTAAATGCAGGTGGTGGAGGTTCTCCACCGAAGTGGAAAAACCAAATGAAAATGAGAAATAACCTTTCCAGTGATTTATTGAGAAAGTGAATCTCCAGTGTGTGGTTTGACTCCAGCCGTACAGTGGCATCCCAGGGGACAGGCAGTCCTGTGGTGATTTTTAAAACCTCTTAGAGACACATGAAGATCAGAAGTTAATTTTCATGTCTCTTCTATAGCTGCTTTATAATTAATTTCTCTGAACCAGTTTGTTTTTCTGCTGCCAAACACTTCAACGCTTATATGTAAATTATCAACATCTGAAGCCGTCTTTCCTCAGAAAGAATACAAGGCAATCATCAGATAAAACTCATTACATATTCACAGCTATTCTGCTCCGCTGATAATAAAACATTCTTAGGCGAAGGTGACCTTTTTACAATAGACTTATTAATGTCAGGACTTCAGAATTGTCTTTTCTCATTACAAGTGTTACCAAAAACATTAAAAAGAGTGAACTTTATGATCTTAAAGATGTGTCAAAGCACAGCCATTAAGGACATTTTCACAGAATGTTATTTATATAACTCATTTTTTGTATTTTATGTGGGAAATATAGAGAGAACACAGATATTCTTGACAGAAATCTGCGTTCATGACTTCTTTTGAGTCCTGATTATGTTCTAGAGATTCCAGATAAGATTTCTAGTGCCCATGTTTATGGCCTTGGAAATCTCCCTGGCTCCAAGGAAAAGTTATTCCCATACACATGAGAACATCGGTTCCTTTGAATGCAGAAATATTTTTGTGTTGTCCTGAGTTTGTGCTCCCAGTGGAGGGCAGCTCCATTAAAATCTAAACTATCCCAGAATTTCCATCTGCTTTTCCTGGTCTCCATCCCGCCCTGCGCAGTCGGTGATGCACATCCTCCAGCTGCTGTGCCAGCAGGATTCAGCCCCATGTGCCTCCACTTTGGTATCTTTCCAAAATCAATATTTTAAAGAAACTTAAATTATTCCTCCTACAGGAATCATGATTCATGCAATGATAGCATCAATATTAATACAATAATCGAACTTTAAAGTCGGCTGCTAAGCAACCTGTCATGCCCACGGAGCAAACTGGACTCAAACCAGAACAACTGGAACTGGAGAAATCTTAATGTGAAAAAGAAAATATTAAAGGAAGAAAATGTCAATCAAGTACCGGATTTTGCAGAGCCACGCTCTGGGCTCAGCTGGAGACTGAGACCTGCCTTTCTGGGATGTTCCCATCCTGTCTGGTGTCACTGCAGGCTCTGAGCCGGCCCCGCTCCCCCCGCGCAGCAGTGCCGGAGCCGCTCTTGGGAAGGGCTGCATCCGCTCTGCTCACGTTCTGTGGAAACAAAGAATCAAGAGGAAATAGTTAAAGAAAAAAATCCTATCCTCTTGCTTTTTTCTTCCCACACACTTCTGAAGCCCCATTCTGTGTTTTCCTTCTGGCAAACTACTTAGTTGGAGCAATCGCAGAGCGCTCTGTTTCTGCCCTGTGAAGGTTATCTGATGGCTTTCAGTATGGCCAGTTTAGAATGTGTCTTGATGTGCAGGGAGCTGGGATTAACAGAATTGAGGGAAATTACTTATTCCAATAGCTTTCCAAATAAAAAAAAAAATAAAAAGTTCATTTGAAAGAGGAAAGCCCATGCAAAGTATTTCCATTATGCTGGTTTTTTCATTATCTTGAGAAGCCTGAAGAAGTCTCTGGGAAATGAGATTCTGTTTTGGTAGAAGATGCAAGTGGAGGTTGGGAAAGGGTATCAGAGCCAGCTGGTGCAGAAGGAAAAGAGAAAAGAGGTCATTCATTATGATTTTTTTCCCATGATTGCCAGCAAAACAGAGGAAGAAACAAGTCCTCTGGGATATCCCAGCTGGCAAGAACATCCTTAAAGGCTGAATTCCAACCACACCAGCAAACAAACAAACAAACAAATTTAAAGCTCGGAGATCTACATATTTGTGGATTCACCAGGGTATTGGTGAGCACCCTGGTTGTTTTAATCTCAAGAGTTCCACAGTGATGTAAAGTAGAAAAAAATAGGATCTCAACTCTAGGAACAGACGCAAATTGCTGTTGCTTTTGCGTTTCAGGACTCAGCAGTGTTTCTTTGCCTTACTTTGTCCTTTGCTGTGCTTTCCCCCTCCTAAAAAACCCTTCTACCTGTTGGCCCTGCACGGTCCCTGCACTGAGCGCGGCTGTGGCCATGCAGGGACACCTGGCAGGCCTGGCATGGGCAGCAGGATGTTTTTTCCTCTCTCAGACATCAACTACCACACTTTCCACTGACTGTAATTTCCTTCTTGTCTCTTTAATTAGCTCACCTAACGCATTGGCTGCAAACAGGGACCCAAGCTGCTCTTTCTTCTTTTTACATATCGATACATCATCTGCTGTGACTGATAATTTATGCAGCCCCAGCTGTCCCACTCCCTTGTCTTTCCACTTGCTCCCTGAGGTTCGGGACTGCTGGATGGAAGCCGCCTGGCAGCAGGGCTGTCAGCTCGTGCTCAGCACCAAACACACGCTGAGCTGGACCTCAACCTGTACAAGTCCATTTCTGGGTCAATAGTTGCCAAAGGGCAAGAACTGTCTCTGGTACCTGTGTGTACAAACGGCAGTTCAGGCAAGTCTCTGTCACTCCTGTGAGTCTACTGGTGCCCCTGCAGAATTGCATTAAATGGTCTTCAGTTAGTCAACAAATCAATGTGGATGTTTTTGTGCTAATCACCATCAGATCTCATATGATTTTTTCTGCATGTTGTTGGTCCGCTCAGACTGTGCACTCACAGTGTGGGTGTTGGCAGAGGTGCTCAGTGCCATCCCCTGAGTCAGACAGGAGGTCCCACAGCGTGTGCAAACCTGCCATCAAGTGAGAGCCCAGGCACCTTTCTCAGGGATATTCTCCTTCAGAGCAACCCTGGTAGGCTCCAGTCTTACCTCTGCGCTCCTCAGAGGTTTCCCTGCTCTGCTCTGATTTAGCGTCTCCATGGCTCTGCCACAGCTGGAGCTCGTGGGTCTCATTTCTAATCTGTATTTTTCCTTAAAGATGTGATTATGTGTTTTATCACTGCCAGCACCAGGTCCTCAGGAGCCACTCCAAGCCCACTGCCACCCTCAGGTGGCTGGTTGCTGTCGTGTCTGATTTTGGCTGAGTGCTGGTTCTTGAAAATCCTAGCCCTGTCTGTGAGATTTGGTCCAAAGAAATGAGAGGGAGCTTGCAGAAATTTACTTGATTTGGGAAAAAAAAAATCATTTTAATGTCTTAAAGTCCTGGAATTCAAATTGAAGAAGGAAGGGGTATTAAATTCACTTTCTCTGGGAATCATCCTGCTAGTTTTGGTTTGTTTTTTTTTACTTGATTTGGTAATTTTTCTTTCAAAGCACAGTTCAGGAGCATTGCAGTCAGTGAAAATTCTGTTGTTGACTTCAGCCAGAGCAACATGATGCCCTTGAGGCAAGTTTTGGTTACTCGGGGCTGGAAGCAGGGCTGCTGCAGCGAGCAGGAAGGAAGGGGGAGGAAGTGTCTCACCTGTGTGCAGGTGTGGGTCTTTGGGCAGATGGACAGATCCTCGCCCTGTCAGAGAGGAGCACTGCTGCAGTCGGTGCTGCTGAGGCAGAATCCAGCCCCTGCTCCTGCTTCATCCCCAGCGCTGGAGCGTCCCAGCTGTCCGTGCCGGTGTCCGGCCGGGTCTGCGTGCGGAGCTCCCCGTCCCGCTGTGAGCTCGCCGCGTTGATGTGGCTGTGGTCAATCCTCCTTCGCTGCGGTGCCGGGCAGTGATGGATGTGATGGAGCGAGTGCAGAGCTCTGTCTGCAGCAGCCCCCGCTGAACCACGGCGAGTTTCCTTCGGCCCCCGAGCCCCGCCTGGAGCGGCTGCCGCCCGCTGCTCCCGGGGAGAGGAGGCGGCTGCGTGCTTAGAGCTGGTCCAGCGTCCTGCAGACCAGGCTGCTGCAGGTGCAGGAGGCAGTCAGGGCAGAGGCGGAAATTGCTGTGAAGCACACAGATTTTGCTGACTTTCAATGGGTGTCAGGTCCTCCCGTTCCTCTTGTGATTTCCAAAAAATAAAGGGTTTTGATTAAAGCAAGCACAAAAAGAGTAAGCCAGGGTTTTGTAATGGTAGGGAATCTTGACACGATCTTCTGAACATTGGGGGCCAATTATCCATGGGAAATAACTTTGATCGTTGCCTCCATTATTCGGTCATAACTCTAACTTGGTACCTTCAGATAGGTATAAAATTCTCCCATTGCAAACAAATGATAATTTTTTTAACCTCTCACTGCTGAGGGTTTGGGTTGTACTTGCCAATATGATTTTTGGAAGTGGTCTTCTGCACCTTTTCTGTCAAACAGTGTATTTTTTGTGGTTCCAGTTTTTCTGCAGCTGTTTATTTTTCCTTTGATGGACGGAGAAATAATACCTAAATAATCACTTTGATTTTTATTTGAGGCAGCTGTGCTGGGACAGAACCTATTGTTCAGATCTGTTACCTTTTACACAACAGAGATAAATTAATTACAGGGCTTTCCCCTGACATCCAGGCTCTTGCCTGCAAATGTTCACATAAAAGATGAATGACAATGAGGTTCTCATTACAGCTTGATGAATTAGCCTTTTCACTTCAGTTCCAGGAAAATCTACTTCATGGTCAACACTCTTGTTTAGGCCCTGCCGTGTATTTTCTCTCACTGAATTCAAATTGTGCAGCTGCTGTCAAACCACCTTTGTTGGAGCAATCCATTATTTTGCACTGCCCTTTAGAATTCTTCACTTTTCCAGGGAATTTGCCCAGTGGTTTGCCAGGTACTCAGCAACAGCATCTTCCTGAGTTTCCTTTGTGCACGTCATGGACCTGGGGCTGCTGGAAGAAGTGGCAACTTTCTGTAAAACAGTGAAAGGACCAGGAGAGCATCACCTCCTCAGTCCAGGGCATGACCCTTGTGTTCAGGGTAAGCCAAGCTGCTTCCCCACACTTCGGTGTCTCCACAGGCAAAGCAGGTGGGATGGGTGGGAGGGGAGATGACTGGGTGTGCCTGTGGTTGTTGCTGGCCCTGACAGTACTCCTGACGCCTGGGGCCATGTCCCTGGTGTGCTTGGGCTGTCATTTTAACGCTGTGCATCTCTCGCCTCCCCAAAATGTGTTTGGGAATCACCCCTCTCTGGCTTCAGGACCCAACGTCTCTTTTGTGCTCCCCACCTTTGTTCCTGCACAGTGATGTTCTCAGCCTACTGCTACCTTTTTTTTAAGTAGCAGAAGCTTAAAATAACATAAATATTTTATTTGGCTGGGATGGATGTTTTCGTACAAACTACGCATGTCCACACAATGACCTTGTTGGCATGTAATGCACAGTTTAATTAAAACTGGAATATATGGGGCAGGAGGGAAATGTGCAGAGGTGTTTGCTAGGAGTTGCACACATGTGGATTCATTTCCAGTTTGTGAGAGGGTGGGACTAATGATGATGGAGCTCCCCTGTGTCCCCCACGTCTTGCAATGCCCAGAGCAGGGACACCCTGTATTCAAGGGCACGAGGGCCATTTTGCCAACCCATTCTGCTCTGAGAGGCCAAATGGATTACCTGGGTAATTTGAAAGCTGTTATCTACATGAAACAAAGTCAAAAGACCCATCCCTGCCAGGTGTTATTTCACAAAGAAAGAACATCTTGTTTCTTGCTCGCAGTCCTCGGCAGTTTATCATGTTCCTTTACTTGTATCTTTAAGTGTCAACACCTTGATCAATTTTATTATACCTGCCTGTGGTCAGAATATTACTAATGGTGGCCCTGGTTGGTGTCTGGGGACAGGAATAAGTGATTTGTAATGACTGTAAGTGAAAACATCAAAATATTGGTAGAAGAATAGTGGCAGTAGTGTGAAGCTATTGTTATTGACGTGGCAATATTTACCTTTACATCTTTTCCTAAAGCTTCCCAGACCACACTGACTTTTCTGGCTTCTCCCAGCTTTAAGAGGTTTGGGTGCTTTTGGAAGTGTTATCTGAACAGGATTCCAAGGCAGAGGGATGGACATGGTCACCCGGTGACTTCTGCATTGGGTGGCAGTGCCTGTTCTGACTGTGCCGCTGCCTCACTTGAGCAGGAGGGGAGGTGAGTGTCAGCCAGCACTTCTTTGAGGAATTGTCCTCAGCTCCTGCACAATTCTGTGTCCTGGCATGCCACTGCTGCTCCAGAGCCCTCTCATCCGCAAGAGCCCAGCAGGGACTCTTCTCCTTGCAGTTTGCTGCTAGAACAGGAAAATACCGTGGGAATTTTGTCTGCTCTGCCTGCCAGCTATTCAAGGAAAACTCTGATCTCTCCAACCATGAAATAAAATCGAGCAAAATATCACTGAGCCATATGGACACCGAGCAGCATAACGCCCCGGTGGAAAGTCCTCCCTGCTGTCTCTGGTGCCGATTATCAATGCAGCTTAGAGCAAAACTGAGATTTTTAATGCCCCAAGCATGATGCACTCCCCTGACCTTGGGAATTATTTTTATTGCTATTTTGGCTGGCTCTGTCCTTGGCAGGTTGATGGACTATAAGCAGATGCAACAGAAATGGTGGAGACAGCTAATTTCAAAGGTATACAGAGTCCTTCCACAGCACACGGGAAACATGTTTAATGTTTGGAAATCTCCTTCTTGTGCCATAGGTCAAATTTGGAACTGCAAATGGTACAGCAGAAATTCCTTCAGTCATCTGTTCTGACAGAATTTATACTAATGTCTCTATTTACATTGTTCCATGGTACCCATGTTCCTGCTGCCTGGGCTTCTCTGTGGGGTTTTTTCCCCAGTAGCGGTGATGGGCAGAGTGTCTTGGCCAGGGGAGCACACAGCTGAGCTGGGGCTGCTCGACCTGGAATGCTCGCTCTCTGGGCTGCAGAAGCAAGCCATGCACTTTATTGAGGGTTGCTTTGCCTCCAGGCCCTTATGCTTCTTTATTTCCTCTTAAATGGATGTTTTCCCCAAAGACAATCTTTTTAAAGCAGTTCAGACAGGTTTCCAATTACTTTTCATCACATTAGTCTTCTCTTCTAAAAATCTCAATCTCAACATCACGTCCATTTCGAGAACTTGGGAAAGAGTTTTTTTTTCCTGTTCTATTTTTGTAAGATGAGCATTTTAACAAAGAGCTTTCCTCTCTCCTCTCTCCACTTAGAAAATCTCAGTGAATTGCTCAAAAAGAGGACCAGTCTCTCTGCTCTGATAACAAGATGCTCTTGCCTCTCCCAGTTCATGCTCTGGGTCCTTGCTGACAAATGACCTCATGTGAGAGAAGACTCAAACATTTTGGGTTAGGGAAATATTTAAATACAGGAACTTCAGAGAAGTGCCTCACATGGAGCAGGTCCTTAACCCATGCTTATGCTGAGTTGTATCCCAGACCATATTTAAGCAGGTTTTCTGTAATCAAGGCTTACAGAGCAGGTGTGGCCCAGACGTGCGTTAACACTTGGGTATCAGCCAGGCTGAGAGGTGGGATAATAGCTTATGTCCCATTGTTTTAAATCCTGAAACAATCTGAGAGTAAAATGCATTACTGAATAGTCGTTAAATTTGGGACTCTATTGTGGTTGTTTATTTGCAAGTCCTACAGAATTGAGTTTCAGTGGTACCAGTGTTAATTAGAGGTCAGTTTTGGCAATTACTCCAGAAGTGTTTCTATTCCCATCCAGACATGGAATGAAATCAGCTCCATGTCACTCCAACAGCCAGTCTTGACAAAGTAATCACCATTCTCATGCAGAATATTCAAATAATTTCCTGGAGTGTCATGTAAGGAAAAAAAAAACAAAATAAAAAGAAAATTGTAATTTGCTGTTGGACTTCTCACAACTTGGAAGTTGAGCTGCCCTTCACACCCCTGTTTTGATGTGCAAGCCTTGCCCTCATGAGGGTGCAGATCCTGGTGCAGTGCAGCTGTAAGAAAGAGCTCCTGGTTCAGGCACATGGCAGAGGCCGCAAGCCCCTGGGCCAGGAGCTCACTGGGGGTCACTGACTGAAGGACACATCCCCTCTGCGCCCTCACCCTGTTTTCTGAAACTTGTTACATGGTTAATATTTGCAAAGCTTCTGATTTCATTGTTTAATATAATTTTATTCAGTAAAGGTGTCTCATTCCATAAAGGTCTTGGTATTTAATATTTAATAGCGTAAATCCCACGTGAGTCCCAGGCAGAGGAAAAAAATTACATTTTAAATTAATGTGCACTCAATGCCTGCTGCTCTCTCTGTGTGTAAAGGCCAACGGCCATTTCAAGCCCAGCACCAACTTCCAGGGGCAATGCCTGTGTTCTCTGCCAAAATGGCCAGTCACCGTCACAGGATGCATCAGTAACTCTTTGAGTGCTGAAACAGGATGAGTGGGAGTTTTCTGGTGGCGTTGGTGGTGTGCAGGCGGGCGCTTTTTTCCTCCTGTACAGGTGCTGTCAGTTGCCTTCAGCTGGGAGCCCTGTGCTCCACGGTCATTTCAGCATGGACACCTGGAATCCATCCACACAATCTTCTGTCACTCCTTCAGTCTGGCAGCTTGTGACAAAGGACACTGGAGCAGTGTCCACAGCAGAGACCTCCTGCATGGCCTCAGGTCTCCGTGGTGCTCAGCTCACTGACACCAGCACAGGACAACCTGGGACACATGGGGTTCAAACAACATGTACCCCACAAGTGTGGCAGTAATCAACAGGTCCTGGGTTCTGCAGTAAAGGGGTTTTGGCCAGATAGTGCAAGGATTCAGCATGTAGCACATACGTGGAATTCCACGCTTCTTTACATGTTTGGCTATTTATGCTGCTGCTTTCACAGGAGCTGGACATGGCAGTGATAATTTCTTACTTTTTCTCCGATGACTTTTAGCCTTTCCTTTTTCCTTCTGCTGGAAGAAGGTTTGAGAAGGAAGTCTGCACCTAAATTTTTTGTTCTTGAGACATAGCAGCCAAAAACATGTTCAACTCGTCATATGGTTTGTAGACAGAGCCCCCAACCAGCAATACACATTGTCCCTGAGATGTAATGTCCTGTTGCCTCAGCGAAATTGATATATAAATATGTATACATATATAACATTTCAGATTATGTAATGCCACCATCTGCTGCTTTACATAAACAGTGCTCAGCTTCCACCTCTGCTGCTTTATGCAACTGTGTCCCCAGCCAAGCCACCGGGGCAGGGGATGGAGGAGGGACTGTACTGTTTGTTCTCCTCTAACTAAATACCTCTCCCTTCACCTAGGGCAGAGGTGGGGAACTTGCAGCCAGAAACACCACCTATTGCAACAATGCCCGTTTGTTTCCCACTCACTGTCCTTGTTCTTCCATATGCAAACCAGGCAGCTCGTGTTTACTTTGATAGGCAAAGTTGCTGCAGGGTCAAGTAGAAAGAGAAGATTGGCAGGAAAGGAGCAAATCCTCCTTAAACAAAACTGTCTGCAACAATAACAAATGCTGCAAGAATGAGCTGATAAACAAGCAAAAGGTAAAAAGGGAAGGGTAAGCTTCAGGGCAATTACTTAAGATGGTAAATGAAAAGAAACCCAAAATTTCTGCAAGCATTTAGCAGATGGGAGGGTATATGGTATTTGTTCAAGCAGTGAGAAAAACTGGAAATACAGGGATTCAGGACCATTTTTAAAGAAACTGGTTTGTTTTCCAGGAACAAACCTTAAGGAAAGCAAGGCAACATTTGATTTCTTTGCCCGTGTTTGTATTTTTGCTGTTCAGGGAGTCCAAAGAAATGGAAGCTCCTTTGCAAAACTGGAGACCCAGACCCAGCTCTGGTCTCCCAGTGCAAGTGCCAAAACAATGCTTTAATTAACCTGCGGTGCAGCACACCTGAACTGGTGGGTTTGGGATGTAACCTGTATCCTGCTGTGGAGCTGAGCCCTATTGCCTGTCCACTCTTCGGGGGTCCCTTCCCACCCACCCTCAGCCCCAGAAGGAGCCAAGTGCTTGTGCTGGTGCCTGAGTTCCCTCTGTACCACAGAAATGTGAGAAGCCTCTCAGGGCCAAGTCCCAAACCCTCAGACGAGCTCAGTCATCCTCCATAGCTGTCAGAGTCAGTGGCTCAGGTGAGACACTCCAGGAGGGGAGGGATTAGTGGGTGGATAAATGCAGGGAGGTGACTCCCCCTCTTCCTTTGTCCCTCTCTGTCCTGAAGCAATGTAGCAGGCTGAGACTACACAAGAGATTTGGGTAACTGGAATCTGGCTGGTGAAGGGGGGCTGGGCTGACACCATCATCATCTGAAGTTCTTCTGAGGACTCCTAAAAAACTCACCTCTAAACTGTCTCCAGAGCTTTCTTGCTCCTAACCCTGGGAGAAGTCTTGCTTTAATGACTACATCATCACCCCTGTTTATGTTCTTTTCATGACTGAAGCACGCTTGACTCTTTGGGGTGGGCAGCTTTGTAATAGTTATTTTTAAGGAGTTTGGGGGGAAAGGGATGAGGGTTGCTCCATAGAGGCAGGGCTGCCTTCTGTATTTCAGTTTTGGGTGGGTTTATTTTTGATGAAGAGCAAGAGAGTGATGTATGTTATGAGGAAGTGATCAATTACCTGGCATGTCTGGAGCACTGAGGATTTTATCACATCAGGATGATGGTGATTGATTTTTTTTTCCCAGATCTGCAGCAGAGCAATCTCTGGATGCCTGATTGCAGCCGACAGGTAAGCTGTGGAGCCAGCTCACCAGTGAGTGTGACAGGCCTCCCTATCTCCTGTCCCCACTTCTTTTCAGACTGTAATGGCTTGATGAAGACATGCTGTCAGGGTGATACAGATCCAGAGATTATTAAATGAGGACACCTTTGATTTGCAGAATTACTTTAATCTTGCAGGAGGCTCTATTAGCTCCTATTGGCCCCCCTTTGTAGGGGTTAGAGAAGAAAGCAAAGGAAGCAGGCTGCAAAACTGCAGCAGTGTTTGTTCTCCCAAAAAGTTGTGGCAGAGCCCAGGAAGAAAAGTGGGAATTGCACCTGGCTTTGCCTGTGTTGCTGGTACCATGCTGGGCAGAGGCTGGATTTAATTTATTCCAGCAGGTGTTGGGTTATTGGCTTTGAAGGGTTGTGAAGCACAGCACATTTGGTGTCTTGTCCCTCGCTGGTCTTGGAAATGATGGAGAAATTATTCTGTGTCAGGCTGCTCTTCCCTGTACCCGGTTATGTGGGCTCCACCCTGCTCCAAGGGAGGAGAGGGCTGTGGCATGGGGGCTGGAGTTTGTATCCAACCCTTGAGTATCTGCTTCTCTGGAAAGGAGGCTGCAGCTGCAATTTGTATAAACCACTTTTTGCTAAAAGAAATGATGGAGCTGGTTTGGACTAATTACAGAGTTGTTCCACTATCCTTGCTGTGACAGCGTGACATGAAATCCTGTGTGCTCCATTCGTGATCACCTGTAGGGTGAAGAGGGAAAGAGGCACAAAATAGCAAAGGGAGCCCAAATTAGGCAGGAAGGCACTGATAAAGGAATGAAGCCAAACAGAAGAAGGGAAAAGATCTGTTTGAGGTGCAACCAATGCAGAAATGCTGCTATCCTCAGATGACACTCACTATGGATGGGAAGGCATGTACCTGCATTCCCCAAGTGAAGCAGGCAGTAGTCTGTGAGTGGTCAGTGAATTGTTACGTTGGTTGGCTGCTTGCTGAATTAAGTTCTCTGTTGGTTGGGTGTCACCACAGAAAGGGTGGTGGTCAGGGCTGTCATTGGACTGTGGATGTCCAAGACGTGGTTGCTGCACTCTACACTGAAGAAATGTGCTGCAGGAGAGAAACTTCTCTGTGCCAGGTGGGACTGGCCCTACAGACCATTCACTCAGAAATGGTCCCAGCTCCCGAGACCTGTGAGTGTTTTAGGGTAAATGCTTTCTGGTGAGTGAACTTCTCAGTGTGGGTTAAAAGTAGCAGCTGAACTGAAAGAAATATTCCATGTGGTCCAATCCCCCTTCCTCTTCCCTATACAATTTAAAAAGTCCTAAACAAACAACCAAAAAAACCCAAAACAAACAAACAAAACACCTACACACCACTGAATGGCCTCTGACAAGACTGGAGTTAACAAAGCTGAATTTTTGAAGAAGATCTTTGCAATGAAGTGAGCTGATTACCAGTAGGGAGAAACTTAGTTTATTATCTGATTTTTAAAAGCTTGAATAATTTTAGCCATTGGCTTTATCATCAGATAAAAGAACTATTTCAATTATTATCTTTAATAACTTTGGAGGAAATCTTTTAAGTTCTTTTCCATGAATCCTACTTCAAATGCACCTGCAGAGATAAAAGCAGCAAACTTAACCCAGTGAATAACTGATAAACCAGAAATATCACTGCCTTGCCTCAGAACATCACAGCTCCGAGCTCATCCCGTGCATGTAATCAGTCTGTGCTCTCACTGGCCTCTGTTGGCGACGAAGCTCTTTTATGATATTCTGTCATTTATGACAGCTCCTCCAGAGAGTTCATTAGGGTGAACATTAATGTGGCTGAATCCAGGAAACTGCTTTTCCTGCCATAATGCCAACATCTATTACAATGCTGTGCAGTGCAGGGGGGAGCTTTATGGTTGTTTAATGTGCGTGTGTGTGTTGCAAATGGCATCATTTTTTAACTCTCTCCGTAAAGCAGTGTCTGTTTTCTGGATTGCCACCACTATAAATACATGTAATGGGGAGCTTGAGCAGCTGTTGTGTTCAGCAGTTGTCTGTGATGATTATGAATTCATGGGTTGTGGTTCCCAGTACTAGAGAGCCACAATTAATCTATACCATGCTGCAGACCATCAGCGTGAGTGCTTGTGTTTCCCCTGCTCTACTGGTATTTCTTAGAATTCCTCGTACATAAAATCTGTATTAGGAATTGAGGCAAAGGAAAGCAGCAATGGCAAAGAAATAGCCAAGGGCTTTCCCTTCTTCCATCTATCTCCACACAGCTGTGTTGTGCAGGAGCAGCTACTCACAGTCTGAAGTTGGATCAGTCGTTTCAAGCATAGTCATGGTGGAGTGTGCAGGGCTGGTAGGATGCATGCTACGGACTCGCTGCTTCCGTGCAGTGCAAACCATGGGTGTGCTTGGTTTCAAAAGAAAAACAAGAAAAAGAAAAACTAAAGCCCCCAAGTCCCCAGAAGAAAACAGTGCTTATGACAGCAGGAGAAACATCCGGCTGAGGATTATCATTCCTTGCATGCTTGGCTCAGATGGAGAACACTGGAGCTGTAAACTACCTCATGCTTTTTCCCACAGCCTTAGTATAATCTCCTCTCTGGGTCAATTCCCAGGTAAGAGAGCTATGCCATTCCATTTTTAATTGTTTTCAGCTCATCTCCTGATTGCCAGCACGGGGCTGGCAGAGCTGCCAGGACAGGCTGTAACGCGTCGTGTACAAGCATCTTATCTGCTCGGAGCTGCCGTGGGCACTGTGCTGAGGAGGCTGCCACGGATACGGGCATTCATCTTAGTCAGCTGTAATGAGCCACGGCGGCCGGGGGAGAGGACAGCTGCAGTGGATCCAAACTGGCTCCGTCTGTCGGCTGCCTGCCCTGTGGGCTGGGATGGAGGGGTCTGAGTGGGACACTTGGCTGACAGGCAGGAGTATGACTTTAGGGAAGGAATTCAGGGCTGCGAATTGCTGCACTCAACATGAGATGAGCTTGGGAGTCCCAGTAGCCTTGTGGGATGCTGGGAACCCCAGGAATGTCCATTTGTGGTTTATCAAGTTCATATCAAAGAAGCAGCATGTTAGGAACTGCTGATGGCTGCTGAGGAGCTGGGGCCCTGATGCTTTTGTGCAGGTAGGAGACTGAGCACAGCAAGTCATGTAGGATCGCCCAAGAGATGGGACTGGGAGAGAAAACCTGTGAATCCTGCTGCAAGATGTGAACCCAGAGCAGGATCGTCCCAGGGAGCACACAGCTTGTATGGACAACCCCTGCTTTGAAGCAGCTGTGGCTCCAAGAGAGGCAGAGCAGCTGGGAAATGGGAATGGCAACAGATGGGGAAGTGAAATCTCAAGGGAGCATGAGAAAGTCCTGTGCCTGTTCCTGGCCCATGCCAGTGCTGCCAAGAACTGGTCTGGGGGCCCAGCCAGGTGTGTCCCTGTGTTGGACTGGAAAGGAAGACCAAGCTTGGTTTTCTAACGGCCCTCTGCAGCATTTCCAATTTCATCAAATGGATTTTATTTCCTCTTTTAAGTCTAATGATGTCAGGAAGAGGCGGCCAGGTTATAGCTCTATTTTTGATAATTAGGAAGATTGGTGCAGGACTGTGGAGAGGTTTCCAATAGCTAGTTATTTCTTTAAACAGTCTGGATTAGTATCCCATATAGCTGATGAATATACTGGAGTGACTGGATTGATTGATAGTAATTTCAGGATGTGACTGGGAATTCAATTATCTCTTAAAAATGATGAAACAAACAGCTTAACCTGAGTTGATTTTACAGGGCTTCAGCAGCCTCGAGATTTTGCTCCATCCTGGAACAAAATGCTCAGATTTACTGGGCTATTAATGTTTTTAAATTATTTTGCTTTGCTGCAGAAAAATAATTTCTGTTCAGCTAAATCAATGCTTCAGTCATTTGTATTTTACACAAATATTGATATCTGCCCAGCACAGGGCTCTGGCTTGTACCACCTTGTGTTCTCTGATGGTTTGAGTGATAACTAACGGCGCAGTTGCCTTCAAAATAAGTAATGCTTCAAAGCCAGCCCCCTCCAAATCTCCTCTCCAATGTAATCCAAACAGAACAATTGGACAGGTTCCAGGTACTGCATTTTGAGGGTTTTTTTCTGGACATGTGTGTTTGAACCAGCACTGTTGGGAGCGGTGCTGGGTGGCTCGTGGCCCTCGCGCGTGGCAGCGGCGGCAGCGGGGTGTCCTGGGGATGCACACACGAGGTGTGATGGATTCACACGCTGTCAGGGCCGGCTGCCAGGCTGGGGAGGAGGAGAGGCACAGCCCCACACGTCCCGGTGCCAGCGCTCCCATCCGGGCTGCAAGCGGAGCCTGCGCTCCCCGCCCTGCTGTCCTGGAGGGCTGGGGAGAGGCAGGGAGCAAAAATACCAGAATAAAGAAACACGATCAGTTAATTGGTGAAATCCTCTTTCTCTGGTTGACTGTATTCATTCTGACAGGAGCCTCTCCTCCTTCCCTGGAGTGCTCTGGCAAGTGAGACTCTTGCAAATAAAGCAAAGGATCCACTGAATGCACAGCCATGCATAATTTAGGAGTGCTGGAGCCTTCTGTGCATCTCATCACAAAATGGCATTCAGTAAGTGCTAACACAACTCCTTTGTGGATAGGTATTTCTGTGAATTTCTTGTTTTTCAGTAGGATTTGGACATCAGACCCCTGCCAGGAATTAAAAATTGACCAGCAGGAAGTACCACAAGCAGGGCTAACACTTAACTGACACATTTGTTCGAATGTGCCCACAGTACAAATAAAGAAATGGTTGTGGATTCTTGGGTGGGTTGGCTTTGAAGGATAGTATGAATAAATGATGGAAGACTACATTTTCCTTGAATTCACACTTTTCACCCGTAAGTCATAAAAACAAATTTGATGCTAGAGAAAATAGCTGGAAGGGGGAGACAAGGAGACAAGGACATGTCTTAATTCTAAGGGTGTGGAGGGAAAGTGTTTTATGTCTCTGGACCAGGTGTGTGAGAGCAAAGAGCCATAGCTCTTTAACTTACGTGTGTCTGTTCCCATGAGGTAGATGTTTCATGCAGGGAGAAAGACCAAAAAAAATAATTAAAAGTGGTGTTGATATTTATTTGG
This sequence comes from Dicrurus megarhynchus, assembly GCA_013399195.1. Lineage (NCBI taxonomy): Eukaryota > Metazoa > Chordata > Aves > Passeriformes > Dicruridae > Dicrurus > Dicrurus megarhynchus. The sequence continues at coordinate 271,499 of VXAD01009452.1, forward strand.
ACTAATAGAATGCTGTGCAACATCACCTGAATGAAAATCAAGTTTGTGATTAGTAGGTGGTTCATCCTGCTCTAACAATGCAGAATGATTAATTCTTCTTTTTCATGCCACAAATAGTAATTAAAGAGAAATATTACATAGCTGCACCTGGTTTTCATTATACAGTTGCAACAGTGTGTAAACCAAATCTTTTATTGATGAGAACAGCCATAAGTTTGAAAACTGAGTGAAGAGCATGAAAACTCCTCTGAGGCTCCCTAGAGACTTGTGAGAAATCTGAAATTATTAAAACATATGGTGGCACATACTGAATACTGACAGCTCCTGCTGTGGCTGTGAGCCCTCATTTCTCTTTGACTTCCAGCTTTTCTAAGGATTCTCAGTTTGGTTGGTTCTTCCCCTTCCTTTGGTAAATCTGCTGTGACAGGGAAGCCCTGCCCCGTGCCATGGACAGCTGTGGCCTGGCTGATGGACTGTCCTGCTGCAGGGACAGTTTGCTGGTGTCCATTCAGTAGCGTGCCCTAAGCCCCATCCCTGCTGGGTGATGGGCAGTTTAAAGTCCCACTTACCTGCACGGTCCCCTGAGTCACAAGGCTTTATTCTACTGCAGTTTTAAAAAAAAGCTGTTGTGTATCTGATATTAAAGCTGAGTGTTTATACCTAGTATTTGGGCCCCAGGGAGGGAGGGAGTATATTTGTGTATCTGGTTGATATATTTATACTGTTTGCCAAGTCCCTGTGTGCAAGGATGTTCACCACCACTCAGTGGCCATCATCTATTGCTGTTCTCTCTTTATGCACGCATATATATTTATTGATACTGATTAATATTTATTTCTCATAAATAATACATCACTGTGATTTTGTGTGTGCTGTTGCAAACAGTGCAAGAATATACAAAGGTAATGAATGTGGTGGTAAAGCTGCTTCATCCCAGCAGAGCTGCCCCAGGGCCTTGGGGGGCTGGCTCCTGCCCTCGTATCAGCATCCCTGCCCACCGAGTTCTGGGTTCCAACGCAGCCAAGCAGATCCTGCTGGTGTCTGGGCCCTGCTGCTGCCTGCTTTAGGGGGAAAAACTCTTTCCTCTGCCCCAGCTAGAGCCAGCCAGGAGGAAATGTGGCAGCAGCTCACTACATCAGCTGCAGGTGGTTGGTGCCAGGCTGCAGGGACACCAGGGATGGAGTTCTGTCACTCGCACAGCACAAGCTGGGTGCTGCTGTCCTGGTGCCTCAGCAGTGCCATGCCCTGCTGGCACATGGGGATGGGGAGCCAGGGCTGGAAGCATGCTGCTAAGAACTACTGCTTCTCTGAACGGCTCGAATTATTCATGTCAGTACCTTTTTGCCCAGTGAAATGGGAAGATTCTCCCCAGATCTTACCGCCCCATTGTGCCAACTGCAGCATGAGTAAACAAGATAAAAGCTGAGCCTTGGGAGAGCCCCCGGGCCCAGGTTCAGTCAGCTCTGACAGGAGGGAAGGAGGGAAACAACGTTAAGAGGTGAGGGCATCAGCAGCTCCTCTGCTGGGAAAAGTAGGTTATTCTGAAGCAACAAGCAGCAGAAACATAAAATGAACAAACAAAAAAAGCAGAGAAGGAGATGGGATTTGGACAGAGACTGGTTTATCAAATTCCAGCTGAACAGTGATAACAGTTCTGGGAGAGCTCTGCAGTGCATTTGGCACTGTCCCGGTGCTGGGATAGGGACCAACCCCACTCTCCCCAGTGAGTAGCTATGTGTGCCCAGCTAGGAAATTCTGGAGAACACTGGCTGTTCCCAATGGGTTTTCAGGGGCTCACAGCTGAATCCTGGGCATCCCTGGGAGTCCTTATCTGAGTGATTATTTGCCAGCAAACCCCAGTCAGTCAAATGCAGCCCAGTCCTCTACCCTGGTGATTGCCATTGCTGTGCAAACTTTGGTATTTGTTGGAAAAGGCTGATGGTTTGCTTTGGGAAAAAAACCACCCCGATACATGGGACTGTTCTGCTTTGCGTAACACGGTGGGGCTGGGGGCACAGCTGGAGCCTCTCGTCGTAGCAGGGGGAAGGCTGACCTTGCTGTAGCAGAGCAGCCTTGCTGGCAGGTTCTTTTTTTTCCTCCCCTTTCCTTTGGTGAGGATACAAAAGGATGGAGGGTTCTGTGCCAAAGCCAGGATGCTGAGCACTGGGGAGTTCTGGTTTGGCCCGTGCCCTAATCCTGCTGATCTGTTCTTAAGCATGTGCTTTGATGATCAAAAGGCAGTTCAGATATCAAACAGCACGTTGCTACCCCAGGTCTCCAAATGCTTTTTAAAAAGGACAGGAACATGTGTGATGCTTATGGCATGGGTTCAGGGAGCTGGTTGGTGTGGGAAGTCACTGTGCAGACCCGAGGCAGGATGGGCACTGAGGGTGTCTGTGCTGCAAATGGACAAGAATGCCTTCTGCATAGCCAGGAAGGTGTTTTACAAAACAGAGTGGTTCTTCCAGGCACCACCTGGGGATTGTTAGTAGGTAGTTATATGCAATAAACACAGAGGACCGTATGTCCCTGCTTTTGGAAACTTGTGTAGTCCCTGTTCTCGGAAGCACCTATAAAGTCAATGTGTTATTGACAGCCACTGCCTGGTTTCTCACGTGGAGTTACCTGTTTGAGCAGGGCGAGCGCAGGTTGCTTTTGCAATGATTTTTGGTGCTCCATCAAAGTTCCTGGATCTAAATCAGTTTGTATCAGTTGAGTATCATCTTTTACAGATGATTTTCAGCAGAGACTGCTTTTTGCAAGACAACTATTTCAATAAAATCCATCATTTCCTCCCTCCTTGTACCGCTTTGGTCAGCCCCAGAGCTGCTGTCCCTTTATCGGACAGAGCACTTACCCCCTTCCCACACCACCCAGGCTTTCTCTTGGTCATGGACGATGGACCCTGGATTTCTACTTAATTTAGTGCCCACTGGTTTTCTGGGTTTGCCCTTGTACATTTGTCTTATTTTTACACTTGTCCTTAGTAACCTGACCCAGTTTCCACTCTCGTGTATTTACTCCCTATGGCAAACCCCAGAGTCCACAAGACATCAAAGATGGTACATATCCTCTTCCAAATCTGTTGTGAAATGATTGTCTGGAGGCAAATGACAATTTCCTAAGACTGCAAAATATTGAGAAAAGCCCTGTTTCAGATGGCAGCAGCCTCAGCTCTGCAGTAATTGCTGTCTTTGGCCACTCTGCATAAGCTCCTGATGGTTTCTGCTCCCTTTGTTTTTCTGAACCACTGGCTAATAGTCACAGCTTTGGCAGGTACTGTGTGATGCTCCAGCTTTGTCCCTGCCCCATGGCCACAGAGAGGTGTTCTAGGAGATGTGACACAGAGCCCTCGGTGCTGCCTTGCCCAACGTGAGGAGCGTTCTAAGGGCTGGGTCCAGAGGGGCAATGTTAGGAGTCAAATGAGTAAGAGGAGATTTTACACCAGTGGGAGTCTCTTACGTATCTGATGTTATTTAGAAAAAAATGAAGAGAGATTCTCTATCTTTAAATAGAGTGCATATTTTATCTATCAAGAGAGCAAGTCTGGTGTGTCAGAATATGTAAATATGTTGGGTAGCTCTGAGACTGGCAAAAGAGCCAATATTAAAAAAAAACAGATTTGAATCTCTGGCTGGCTCATATCCTCTGCTGCAGATGCCTGCCTCCTTAGGAAATAAAAGATATTGTTTAACACACTCTGAGCTGTCACAGTTAAGTTCAATACCTCCAGTGTCTAGTGCTCCTGGATGTAATTGGGATGCTGTACGTTTTCCTAGTCATTACTTGGGAATGATGCTCTACAAAGTCAAGCTGAAAATCAATTGGAGAGCTGACTTCTTGCAACTTCCATAGCTTCTTTTCTTTTCTTGGAAGCTGAAGTATTTTCCTGCAAGAAAATTGCATTGACTGAGTCACTGTGCTTCCCTGTTATGTCTTGCTTTCTGAGTTCATAGCTGCTCCATCTTATCAGAGTGGAGATTTCATTAGGGAACTTTTGAGGGTTTTTCTTTTAATTAAAGGAGGTATCATACTTCCTTGGTCAAACTACAGCTGCTAATTCCCAGCTGTCCTTGTGGCATTTAATTAATTAAGAACAAAATTATCTGCATGACTGGAGAACCATAAGACATGAGACAGATTTTTGAGCATCTACAGGGTGGGAGCTGTTGCTGGGGTAAATCAGCTCTGCTTCAGGTCCATGGAAAAAGAACATCTTCTACTGACTGGGACAGGTTGGAGTAGCAGGAAAGGGGAAAACAATCCCACATCTTCCTTGGCTCTGAGCTGACTGTTGGGCATTGCTAACAATGCTGGTACAGATGCCTTCCCACAGACCTCTTCCTGTCCAAGATGTGCCCTTCCCATTGCTCCCATTCTTCAAGACAAAATTTTTGAAGGAAGAAATACCCAAAAAAACCCAAACAAACCCCCACTGGTGGATGGGTGGGTGCTGCTGGGGGATGGGGGCAGGCAGCCTGGAGATGGCCCAGCTCTCCCCTGCCTCCAGCAGCTCCTCATGTTCATGGGATTCATTTGGGCACAGGTAGGACTGGCAGGTTGAGCTGGATGAATTGTGACACCAGAAGAGTCTGAGGTGCTCCTCACAGCTGTGCTAAATGGGAAATTCCTGAGTGACCCGAGGTGATGATTTCTCATAACCTTCCTTTTATTTTTTTTCTTTTTACTGGATAGACAGAATGGAAAATTGATGAGTGCAAACCACACTTTTTATCCTGTTTCTGAGCAGACTGCTGAATCCACTTGATCATAGAGTTGATGTATTGAGTTTGCCCAGACCTTCATTCTCTGCTGTCAGAGTGTCTGGTTTGACTTGAAACCATCTCCAATAAATTCAAGGCTGTAAAACTATAATAGGACCCCACAGCAACCTCCAGTTCCTTGAAGTAAAATGTGTTTTAGAGATTTTTGGAAGGTATTGATCTTCAGTGTGCTTAATGATCATTATTAACCTCAGAATTATGTATGGTAAAATGAGAAACAGAAGGAAGGAGGGAGAGACAGAGAATGCTTGCAGTGCTGAGTGAGAAGACTGATTGTTCTGGGAAGAGGCTCCTGTCACCTGCTGCCCCATCACGTGTGGGTGTGGGGCCAGAGGATGCAGGGACAGTGACACAGCCATGGGGCTTCTGCAGTGAGAGTCCCCTTGGCTGCCCTTCTCTCTCTGAGAGAGAGATCCCCCATGTAGGGGCACAGGAATTTGGGCATAATTCTGCTTTGTGAGAGCCATTGGGATGAAAACAGCACAGCAGTGAGAGTTTTTAAAGCCTGGAAAGGTATCAACCCATTAAAAATCTCATTAAAAAAGGTGAAAAAATCAGGGAAAATTTGACCTGTTAATAAAGGATTTAGCTAAATGTTTGTGTAAATATTTATACTGCACTATACCATTATCTTTTCCAGTTAATCTGCTTTCTGTGCTAAGGGCTCTGAATAAAATATGTTCCCAGAGTAGTGTACAATAAAAATTAGTGCTGTATCTGGCCTATTACTCTTCTTCTATAAAAGATTAAAAAAAGATAGATGCAAAAGTCTATTTCTGAGGGGCCTTCCCTCCCCACCACTGATCATTTTTCTCTCTTATGGAAAATAAAACCACTAAAAGGCAATGGAAAGGACCAGTTTCTGGGAAGCCTGCTTGGTTTGCTTGTCATTTTGCAAGGCAACTTCCATTTGCAAATGGAAAATTCTTAAGAATTTAAAATGTCACTTAGAGCATCTGCAATGCCCTGTAGAAGAGTTTGTTCACCTGTCAGCCTTTATAAGCATATGAACATGAATTTCTTTTACTCCTGGGAAATCTTGTCCAATTCTAGCACTTTTCGGTGTGGTTGGTGAGGGGGTAGCCTGAAGTTAAACACGGGAACATATTACTGCATTTGACACTTTTCACAAACGTTGTGCTTAGTGTATTCTGAATATTGAACATGGAGGATGGGCCCTTCAGCCCATGGATAAACCTCGTTCATGCCAGGAGTCCAGTTGAGACCAGCAGAGCAGCTTCTGGGTGAGAGGCTGCTGAGGACCAGCTCTGGGCTTCTGCCCCAGAATAATGAGATGCTGACTCACTTGCATGAGAAGAGTTGAGCACTGGCCCCTTTGCTTCTCTCTTGCTCTGTGCTCAGCTCGTAAAGCAGATACTGACATCTCTTCTGGTGTTACAGGGCTGGGTCACAGCAGCACTGAAGATTAAACCTACCAGGGCCCATGTAAAACCCTTTTGTATTCCAGATTCTGCTCAGTCAGTCACAATTACTGGTTGAACAGGAGTAAATATTTTTAGAAATGCTGAGACTTATAAAAATCCTGTGTCACAAAATCACCCAGGGATCACTGGGAAGACTTTCTTGTGGCCACAGAAGCATGGGAGGTGAGTGCAGCCAAGGTGGCTGAGGTGGTAGAACACATCCACGTGAGAGAGAGCACCAAGGGACGCCAAAACAAGGCATGAAGACATTTCCCCCTCCCTTGTCATCTGGTGGGACCACCAGTGCAGACACCACAGCGCTATACAGACACCATAGCACTGTACAGACATGGTTGAAAGCAAAAGGTCCTGCTCAGTCTGCCTGGAGCAAGAGTGTCTGGGGAGGGGGACAAGCAGGGAAGGATAAAGACAAGGAATTTGTGGCCCCTCAGACTTGAAATGCTCAATTTTGAAATATCAATATATTCTTATAAGTGATGCCTTGGGTGCATCCACAGCACTTTGGTATCGCAGGCTCCCTGGGCATCGACTGTGCTGTTGCAGCTAAGCCTCGATTTTCCCCCCCAAGCCCCCCAAAGACAGAAAGTGGCTCTCAATTGCACCTGTCTGTACTTCAGAGGTTCAGCCTGCAGACTTTAACAGCAAGAACATGTACTAAAAACAAATGCTCAGCTTGAGCCGTCACTGAAAGCGAGCACTGCAGCTGCATCTGCAAGAGGCACCCCGCGTTCGGTGCTGGAGGGATCTGTGTGGGGCTGGATAAACACGTAACTTAGCAACAAAGAGCAAATTGTGAGGGTTTGCAGGGAAATGTCAGAGCACAGGGTTTACATCACTTCACACCTGTGTGGGGAGATCCCTCGCTCTGCCACAGCATCCCCACGTCTGCCCTGTGCCGGAGGCTGCCCTGTGCAGGGCTCTGACTTAGCTGGCTGGTGTTTTCCTGGGCTTATTCAGTCACTTCCACTTTTCCATGGGTCCAATAAAAAGTGATTATGTCCCTTTCCTGTAAAAAGGACCCATCATGAACGAAACCCTCCATGTCTTTATCCACCTCTTTCTCAAAGTAATGAAAAGCCCATTGAGCCAACAGCTTTGCACCATGTGTCTGCAGGAATTCTTGTAACAGATGTGCTGAGGCTTGGAAAAACTTATTTTAGATAAGCCAAATAATCTTTTCAATTATCTTTTGCTGAAAATATTGTATTTTTGTAGGCATTTGAGAGTGTTATGGCATAAAATACCAGCCTAATTATCATTATCTTCTCTATTATGTTTGCTGAAATATTTTTTGGAGTTGTCAAATATGCAGCTATTTTGTTATTTGGGAAGGAGGCTTTAGCAGCTGGATAGTTTATTTCTTGATTGTGTAATTTGAGCTACATATTTCATTTCAAGAAGATGTTATCTAAAAGGATAGCAGCAGCAGCTCATACTTGTTTATTAGGATTGTTCCATCATGGCAGGAACAGCTTCCTCAGAGGGGTCCTGCAGTTCCCAGGGCTGGCAGGGCAGGTGCTGGGGGGCCAGGGCAGTGTTACCCCTCCCTGGCACGCTGCTCAACCCCCCTGGCTGGTGACGCCACAGGCAGGTCCAACATGGATCTGGGCTCTGCTTGGAGCCAAGTCCAAAGGGAGGGAGCAAGGCTGTGTCCTTGCTTCACAGTGCATGTGCACATCTCAGACTCCCTGAGCTCCTACCCAGCTCCTGGCGCACTGAGCTCCTCCTGCTGAAAAACAGGTTTTTCCCACAAATTTGGTCATGATGTGCAAGGCTGATGGAAAATCCCTCCAGCTGCTGTTGCAAAACACCATTCCCCTGAAACTAAGGGAAGTTTTATTGCACCACAGAGCCAGCAGAGGGGATGCATTTACAATTCATTCTGGTTCCTCCAGGAAATTCTATTTGGCTCTGGCGTGTCAGAGCTGTGACTGCTCTGGGGCTACTGAGACCTGTGAGAGAGGTACTGCGTGTGTGGGTTCGCAGTCGAGATGGGGGGTGAAGCATTGAGCTTTGAGCATTGGTGTAGCCATTTACTTAAATGATTGCTAAACCTAATGTCACCCCATCTCCTCCATTGCCTGTTATTGAGTGCTCCAGCTGGGTAATCTCATTAGAATTTGTCTCGTTCTCACCTCCGGCAGCAGCCATGTACACAGCCTCGCAAAAGGTTATTCACACAATATTGCGTGACCTTGATGAAAGGCTAATTTGATAAGAATTCAATTTAAAATTCCATTTGTACTGACAAACCAGGATTTTATTGATGTCACAAATTTTCAGCAGTGGAAGTGACATTAGGAGCGAAACTGCCTTGTTTGCGGGCCTGGAGGTCGACAAGGCGGAGGATTTATATCAAAGGGTCAACGTACCTTGCAGCAGTTTAGTCTAAACGCTTCAGTAAACTGTTCTTAAGTTTTCTTTCCTTTATTATCCTATTTTTCTTTCCCGTTTACTTAAAGAGATCTTTGCAGTGGCAGGGATGAAGCAGTGGCTGATAAGGAAGGCTGTTTCCCTGTGCATTTCAAAGCTCATTTCCTACTTGCCCTTTCATCCTTTGGTCTCTACCACGTTGAGCCAACAGACAGAATAAATGACCAGCCCGATCTGCTCTCTGAACGGGGTGTTCATGCTGTGAGTACAGGTGGTCCCTGCCCTGGCTGTGGGCACACGGGGCTGAGCCGGGCGCGGCACCGGGCACCGGTGTCTGTCCTGTCCTACGAGCAGATGGGGAGCTGCTTGTCCAGCCAGTGACACAGTCCCTCAGCTGCTGCCGTCCACCAGCTTGGTTTGATGCTGAGAACCATGTTTAGTGTTTCCCGTGTGTGATCAGTAGCTGCTGATCCTTCCATCCCTCCCGTGTCCGTCACACTGCCTGCATCCCTCATTAACCTTTCTTGACGAGAAGGCCGCGTGAGGCGTGGCAGAGCGAAGGTGGTGCTGTGGTGGCCCATTGCCAGGGGCACAGGGAGGGCTGTGCCCAGAGAGGGGAAGGAGGGGCACAGAGAAGAAAACAGCAGGCTGCCAGGGGCTGTGGGAGTCAGCGACTGAAGTCGCAGCGGCCCGTGACTGTGCTCCCGACCCAGCACGGCTCAGCAGTGTGGCAGTCTGGTGTTTGTATGAAACGTGTCAGTGTATGGCAGGGCAGGAGAGCCCGGGAAAGGCAGCTGAAAACAGCAGCGCTCCAGTGGGGAGAGGAGGGGTGCTGGCACCTGGCAGGGTTCCCCAGCCCTGGGGACGGGACACCGCTCCAGCGGCCGGCCTGGGCCCGTGCTGCCCGCGTGCGACACCCGAGGCTGCGCCAGGCTCCGTGCCGCGGTTCCAGGTGGCAGGAGGTGGCACAGAGCAGGACACAGGATGGGACTCCCACCCCAGAATGACGAGTCCTGTCCCCTGCTGCCGTAAGCTGCACATCAGCACGCGCTGCAGTTACAGCACCTGGAGAGTCGCAGCTCTACAGCAGATCCAGTATTATAATTACTCTGAGTTAGTACCTTGGAAAAATCAAATGTGCTCTGAAAGGAACGATATCCTCAGAAAAAAACCCATGCAAAGTAAAAAGCCAGCCTTATCTGACTTAATTTCCTTTTGCTTTGATAGATTTTGCAATAAATTACTTATTTAATGGATAGCATGAAACATCACACAGTGATATTTCAAACATTCAGATGCCTTGATCGTTTAATACTATTTTCCCTTCTTTATTATGCCATAGGCAGAATTTTAATTATAATATTTATGCAAATTATGTTTGTATAATCGTATTTGAAAGACTGTGTGGATCAAATTTTCCAGCCAATTTATCTAAATACAAGCCTTAAACTTTCCCTTTATCACTGTCACAAACACTCTTCCTCCTAATTTGTCATTTTAGGCACTTCCTATTACACTATCACAGAAGGCTCAGTGTCATTCGTGGCCTCCAAAAAAGTAAGAACTCGGGAATCATAGTCAGAAAACCCAAGCCCATATTTGGGTACGTGGGGGAGTAGAAGATCTGAGCTCTGTACACAAAATTACTTGGTTTTGAACCACTTGGTTTTCCCTTTCCCAGCTCGCTAGCTGAAGTCTTGTCTCAAAAGCTCACTGCCCATGACAATGATGTCTTTCCCCTTCTAAATCTGCTCAGTGCACCATGTAAATCCTCCTGTTGGTGTTAGTGGGTGATGGTGTTCGTTAGCAAATGACTGTCTAAATGAGAAAAGCAATTAGGCAGATTTGTGAAGGACAAAACTTGTATCGATTAATGTAATGATGACACATGCAGAATAATTTTGGACTGAAACAGAAAGTAGAGATCAGAAGGATGGGGAAAAAAACAGATGTCTTCCAATTAGGGCATAAATCAACAATTAGGAGCTTTCTCTGACTGCCTTTTGAAACTCCTGGCATTAATCACTGCTGCTCTGTGCATAACGCTCCAAACAAAGGAAGCAACCAATATTTTCACATAATTAAAGGAAATTATATATCCAATACCTTTTAATGTAATTAACAACGATAGGATGCAACTGTTTAAGAGCAGCAGTTAAGAGGAGTATTAGCTACCATTATGGCTGAGCTAAATATTCAGGGTTTTATCTACCCAGCTGTGAATTTGGAAGGTTTGCCTGGTAGGTAAGATAAAACTCTTCGCTCAGATAATGAAGCAAGTAGTACCTGGGAAAGATCATAATTGGTGCTGTGAAACAGGGCCATGGTAGTATTCAGTTACCAGCTTTCCCTGGGGTGAGCAGTGAATGTGCACAAAATGTCAGTACATCACAAAGATGCCAATATATAAACCAGACATATTATTCTGCAATAAAAAATAGATCCACTTCTAAATGCATTATGCAAAAGAGAAATGAATGTAGGACTGAACTGTTCACTTGGTCACAGCCCAGTGCTCTGCCCTGGTTTCCGAAAGTGTGTGGAATTGACAGAGAAACCAGCCTGGCAAGGGTTTTCCCCGGGGCTGTTCTGGGGAGGGGCTGCTGCCCTGGGGAGGCACACCAGGGTATCCCTGAACGCCACTGTCAGGGCACAGAGGGCTGGTGGGGAGAAAGGACTGGTGGGTGGACAGACAGACCACCCGGACTGGGTGTTCTGTGCTTGTGCTCCTCTCTCATGACCTGTGCTCCAGGCAAGGGGTGGCCCCGCCCCGGCACCTCTGGGCTCTGCAGGCGGCTGCCCTGGGAGTGAGAGGGGCTCACCTGTGCCCTGTGGAGCCCATGAGCCTTGGGGGCCCTTCTGGGGGAAGCTGAGCCAGAAGAACAGGGCACTGCGAGTCCTTACTCCAGTGGCTGCCAGCAGCTCTCCTCCCTGTGGGGAGCCAGAGCATTGCCCTCTGCTCTCTGCATCTGACCTGTGCTAAATCCCATCACCGCTGCTGTCCTTCGCAGGCGGGAGAGAAAGCATGTCACTGGTGAAGTGGACTTCTGGATAGTACATTTGTATTTTCTTCTTAACTGTCTGCATGGGACGACGCATCACGGAGAGGGACAGAGCACGAGAATTTCTGTTACTGTGGAGCACACGACAGCGCACACATAGATGGGTTTTCATGGGCGAGTGTATTAAATGAAACAGTTACATCCTGGCACCAGCTCAGTTTTCTGGAGGCACAATTTGTTGTATGAATGTAAGAAGGACCTGTTAAATTAACTAAGACCCAGTAGATGAAGTATAAATTAAGAACTCTTGTGTGCCCTCCTGTTCTCTGTCTCTGAGAAGGCACCAGTGATCTCACACAGCAAAGTGCTCCATTAGAGCTTGTTGTGCTTCAGTGAGGCAAGAGGACGAGAGCGCTGGTAAATCCGGGCTGGAAGATAATTGTGTTCCTGTCTCCAATGCTCAGCAGTGTTATCAAAATCCTGGGTAATGAGCTGTTCCTCGAGTGACTGGTGTGGAGAGTGTTACAGCTCCGTCTTTGGTGCCCTAAAGGGCTCAGCGAAGAGGATTCTGTCAGCTTGCAGCAGCACTGGGTAAAGCCATTAACCCCAGCCCTGGCAGGTGGGCGAGCACCTCGGCCATGAGTTAGGAACACAGGCATGGGGCCGGGGAGGAAAGAGCAGCAGAGAGCTGCTTCGTGCAGAAATGCCTGCTCATGATGTATCCTAATGACAGCAGCCTAAATACCAGTGTCTTTAGTCATTTCCTGGTTTAATTTAGCAGAACCAGACAGCTGATGATTTTTATTTTAATTCAAGCAGAAATCCTTCCCCCGTGCCTGAGTTAATGCCAGCCCAGCGGCTGGCCGCACAGATGCCAGAGTGCTGGTTTGTTTATCTGCACACAAAGCCTCCACAGACTGGGTGTGGATGATTAGTGACTGCAAATCTTCATTCTGAAAAATCTGCTGTGTAGTTTCCTGTTGTCCCCAGAAGTCTCTGAGTCGAGGACCAGAGTGGACAGCACTCCTGCCCCCCAGCACTGAGCTGAGCACTGCCCCAGCAGTGTGAGCGGGGAGGTACAAACCTTCTCCCTCCTGCTGACAGGCATAAAGGAGGCAAATGCTGATGCTGCCAGGACAGTCCAGTGTGACTGACTGTGTGCTCTCCAGGGCTGGACCAGGTGCAGATGTGCCCCTCAGGTGACACTGCAGTTACAGGTTGCCCCTGCAGCAATTAGGAACAGCCCCGCAGAGACCTGCTCTGCCTGGCTGCTGTAATTTGGGGTTCCACAAAGGTCCCCAGGGTCACTGGGAGCCCCTTTTCACTTCTCAGTCTAAAATACCCTGATTGTGTGTCCTTCCAGGAACCACAGCAAAAGGCAGGTGGGGAAGAGCAGGGCTGCCTTAAACTTGGAGGCTTCAAGCACCCTGAGTTTTTCTCATGTATTTTAAAATACTGTGTCACCTTAATGGTGTTTTGATATGTGCCACTTTGCAAACCCTCCACTAAAATTTGGCCTAAAATGATGGAAATCAGTTCCTGGATAGTGAAATTTTCCTGGTCCTCTTCTTTTAAGCAGTTAAATGACTGAGTAATAGATCCATAAATGAACATCTTATTAGCCTAATCCTGAATGGAAGAATACACAAATCAGCCATTTGTTCAGTGGATATCATTTAAGCTTGCCATCCATCTTAGTCAAAGGAGGTGCTGAGTTTAATTTATCAGTGCCTGGCCAAGAACTCCCAGAGAGGGAAGGGGGGAACAGCAGTGTCCCACTGGTGCTCTCCTGTTGTTTAATTGCAACAAACTGAAATGCAGGGGTTCCAGCAGCTGTGAGCTGTCCTGCTTCCATGGGAGGAGCAGTGGGGTAAGCAGGAGCATCCAGTTGCCAAAGGGTTGGGCTTGTGCTGTGAGGGCAGCCAGGAAAGAGGAGCAAGCCCTGTTTGAGCAGGGCGAGCGCAGATTTCAATTCAGGTGGCAGAGGTGTGGGACAGGAGCTGCTCCAGACCCAGCACTCCTTCACCACCTCCCAAGGAGCAGCTCACCTGGACTCTGTGGTGTCCTTGACAAAGCCTGAAGGTGAACAAGAGACTTGTGCTCTCTTTAAAATTGACTGATTGAGACATCATTTGGATGCAAAATTTGTCGTCAGTATTCATGTCCTCAGTCTCAGATAGCTTTTACTGAGCCAGATTTGAAATGATCGGAAATCAGAGAGCAGCAGGTTTTGAGCCAAGACTTAGGAGGTCAGGCTGGACTTTGCAGAGGTCTCTGCCCAAGAGAGCCAGAGCCTGATCATGCAGAGAATTTGTGGGTTTGTGGGTTTTTATTAAGCTGTGTGCTTAGTGAAAGAAGAAGCAGTTGTACAAAAGGGATGGGACAATCACCTTTGGGCAGTGTTGGTAACTCTGAGTAAATCAGTGTGCGGTTGTTCTCCAGAATCAGTATTTCATCAGGCATGATCTAAATGTCTCTGGTTGCAGTAAGCCCAGAACTGTGGCACAAAGCACCCCCTTGTCCCGTGACTACGGAGCCGATGTGGCTCTGCTGTGCATGAGGGCAGAGTCTGTATTGGTGGTTCCGGACAAGATCCATGGTTCCCGCTCCTTCCACTGAGGCAGGAGCAGGGCAGAGAGCCCGCGGCGCTCACAGGCATCCCAGGTGGGTGAGACCAGCCCCTCCACCAGGCACTGCTACCAGGGCTCGATTGCAAGGCACGTTCTGGGCACAATGGCTTCCATCCAGGGCAGGCAGCAATTCTGTGGCAGGTGACAGGACCTGTCACCAGAGTATTCCTCTGCAGCCTGCAACCTCCCTGCACCCTCCAGACCCCCACATTCCTTAGCATAAACACATTTTAAGTGTTGAAGGCTCATGACACGAGGATGTGCTCATTCCCCAAACTCACAGCATTCCATTAGGACTCTACTGAAAACAGAGCTCTGGTGTGGTTTTAAAAATACCTCTGGAGTTGGGCAGTGCTGGTTGGGCTTGTTGCCCCAACAACAGGTTTTGTTAAAACCTGAGTAAGAGGAACCTGACAGCTGCGGTTTGAGGAAGAAAGCACATACTCATGTGTGCAGTCTGCTGCTCCCAAACAGCCTGAATGGTTTCAGTTGTTGAAAACAGGATAAAATCCTGCCTTGGGCTGCGTGTGCTGGGATCAGAGCCGGAGCCGCAGTGTGGCTGCTGGGCTCCCGGCAAGGCCCTGCCAGCGCCGCTGGGCTTCCCTCGGTTCTCGAGTGGGTTTATCCAGATATAACTCAAATCATAATACAGCTCCTTAATGTTGCTAACTGTGTGATTTAGGCTTTTGATCAGCAGAATAGAGTGATCCCGAACACTTTTAATGAACTATATATTTATCTGGGGAGTCGTACCACTTTCATCCTCCACACAGCTAATAACCATAGCTCAAAAGAGCCCGCTGGCTCTGCATCTCATTTTCAAGTCGTGCCTTTTTAAAGGAGATAATCATGGAAAGAAAAATGCAGGAGTTCGGGGAAATGGCTGTGCTGTGTCCATTAGTGAGAGGGGTGGGCAGGAGGTGGTGAGAGCTGGCTGGATCCTCTGCAAACCCCACGTGGGTCTCTGCAGCCTCAGAGCAGGAAGGGATGGTGGAGGCAGAACATGGAGGCTGCAGGTGATTGTCTGTGACACTCCAGTTGTTCCTGGTCTGTGTGACCCATGGAGAGCATCAGCAGGAAAAGGAACAGAGAACCAGGGGCAGTTCATTTCCAGGTCTGAATGCTGCCAGGAGCTGCCCAAGCAGGAGGCTCCATCCTCCCCCTGCTTTCAATACCACAGTTTTCTTTTGATTTTTCCTTTCTCCCTAAAAGATTTTTAGTGCAGGTTTGAAGTTGTTCAAGCCAGGCCAAGAGTTTTAAGCCATAATATTGGAATCACAAGGAGGCATGGAATTACTCTCATCATTATTTTCATTCTAATGCATTGTGGTGCCCAAACCCTCTGTGGAATCAGGGTAGTTCTTGGCACAGAGACATGACTTCATGGCAGTGCCACAGGCAGAGTGGGCTGAAATTCCTCCCTGTCCTGAGCAGCCCTGTCCCAGCGATGGTGGCACAGGCAGCTGCTGGCCACTGGCCTCCTGCAGCCCCTCTGGTCTTTCAGAATGGAACAGGAGGTCCAGAGGTGGGGGAGGCAATTGCTGCCTCAAGACCATGTTACAGAATGCTTCAGTTCTTTATGTATTAAGCTTATTTGAACAAAGTGCTTTGTTCATAAATCACTGGTGACAGAAAATGTACAACAATGTGTATCACAAGCTACAGAGGGTGATAAACAGGAGGTCTTAAGTATCTGAGGAAATTTCATTCCTCTGGCTGATCTGGTATTTGGGACCATTTTAAAAATTGTTCTTTGCCAGTAAGAGCTGCAAAGAAATTACCATCAATCTAAAGCATCTGGGGCCTAAACTCAGGCTGGGGTTAGTGGCTATTTTGCATTATATTGACCTGGTAAAATGCCAGTTGGTTTTTCTGAAATAAAAACAGCAATAGCCAATAATCAATGTTCCCATAGTTAATTAAATTGGTCCAGCTGGTAAAGTGAAGCCATACACTCTGGCCTCAGAGATTTGCTGCTGTGGGTCACATCCACCCACATGCCTCTGAGGGCCGTGTGAGTGCTCAGGCCCTGTGGTGCCCTGCTCAACCCTTCCCACAGCAGCTCCAGTGACACCAGTGACATCCCCCAGACCACCCTGGGGACTTGCTGCTTTCCCTTTCTGGAGCAGCTGAGCATCACTGACCTCTCCTCCTCCTGTGCCAAGTCATCACTCATTTGTGGGTTTATTAGCTGTTTATGAACCTGCTCTAATGTTTTAGGGAACAAAGCTGACCTTGGCTATGTGCGATTACCCCGGCTCAGCGCTGTGTGTGACAGTGCAGAGGGATGTGTGCACCTCAGGGACATGTTCCCTCCCCTCGGGGGCAGGAGGTCTTGACCAGAAGAGATGGATGAAATAATGACATTAAGTGTAATGGGATGCTGCCAGTAGTACACAAGTGGCTCAGCAGTTCCCTTAAAGCCCCTGTTTAAGCGCAGGGGGACAATTTCTGTTCTGGCAACAGTCTGGTGCCACTGGATTACAGTTTGGCCCATTTCTGTTTGGGTTTTAGCTTTAAATCTGTTGTGTTTATTTTCTTCTTGCTGCTTATCAGGGCTATGTTCTTGTGCTGTAAGAATGGGACTTCACAGAGCCACTACAAGGCTTTTGGTTCATCAGTTTTTAATTAAATTTGGATTGAAGGTTCTTTTTCCTCTGGGTTAATTTTCAAGTGACAAACAAAATCCCCTTAAGTACCTTTTCTTTTCTGCCATAAACTAGTAAAGATGCTGTCAGAAACCCAACTTCTCCAGCCCCATAAGAGTGCAGATTACTGTTCCATTAGAAACAGAACAGAGCAGTTGTGCCTTTCTGTCAGGGTTGTTGGAGGGATGCAAGTCCCTTATCCAAACATCTCAAGTCCCATTTAGACACCTTTTGTGATTCCGAGTTCCCAAATAACTGTAAAATGTGGTCCTGAAACTGGGGTGGGTAGCTCTGGCAGGGAGCCAGAGGATGTGAGCAGCAGAGTTCTCTGCTGGGTCTTGGCCAGGTGTCCATCCCTCTGTCCACACCCCAAGGAACTGGGAAGCTGCATCTGCCCAGAGCTGCAGGGCCTTGCTGCTTGTGTGTAGCTCGTATCTAAATACAGTGCTGGTATAATGATGTATTTTTACATCATTATTGTGGAATTAATCAGTGCTCTGAGTCCTCAAAGTGAGTTCATGCCATGGTCATGTCCCTCCTCAGGGGCTTTGATTCTTCTGCATCAAACACTATTTCCCCACAATAAACAAGGCAAACTGTAAGTACCCTTTTTCTTGGAATTACAATCACCTTACAAAAAGAGGTAGAGAAGGGGCCATTTACTCTCATTAGTTCCCCCTCAAAAAAGTGTCAGTGAGAGGTATCATGTCACTGGAACTCCATTTTAGTTTGCCTCTCAAATAACTTCTTTTCCTATAATTTATCAAATGACCCAGAAAGTTAATCTGCAGCCCAAAAATGGAGATCATTTGTCACAGGATGTCACACAACCTCCCGATCCATCAAGCAGACAATGGTGCTGTACATCATGTTCTGCTGCCATCCTGTCTTACGGTCCATCTCAATGTCAAAAGAAGGATTTACAAAATATTTTGGGATGTAATTCATGTGCTGACTCAGACTTGACATCCCCTGTTACATTAATCAGCACAAATAGGAGTTTCAGCTGAGGGCTCCTAGAATTTTGCTGTATAACTCCCCACCTTGCTTTCTAAACTCTCTCTGCTCTCGTGCTTGTTCTTTGTGGGTGCTTTCCTTTTCCCCCCAGAATTATGATTAAACACATTGATCTCCTGGATTCTTAAACACGAAACTGCTTTTTATTCTAAAATTGACTTGTCTGGTTATCTTTTATCTGTATCCAGGAGTTTCTAGCAGCTATGCACATCACTTCTCCAAAACACTGGCCTTCGAGCACTGCTGTGTGGATCCTATGAGAGATAAAAGTTTGATTTGGACTACAAATCATGTTTGGTACCTCCTGTACCTCCTACCCACCGATGCTCAATGTTACAGCATGGATGCATCTGGTACAGTTGTGTTAAAATTGCTGATAATTACCTCCATCTCATTGTGTTTCAGTTCTCGATAACAGTGAGCAACAGCTCCATGCCATTTCCTTTCTCCCTGTACACACCAATCTGCTGGATTCATCTTTCCAGAAATACAAGCTGAAGATGATAAGGATAATTGATGACTCCCTTCTGGACCGGGGTCATTATTAATAGCTGTGTTCACTTTGGCTGTCAGCTAATCTCTGCTGCGAAGGGCTTATCTCCGTGCCCGCGCGCAGAGCACGGGCTGCTTGCTGCGCTCTCTGCTGGGTGTTGGAGTGTCGAGGGGAAACGTGTGCTGTGCACAAATGACATAAATTCTTAAGCTCCCATTTGGTTATTCAAATTGGAAATTTTTGCTTCAGCCAGACAAACCCAAACTCTCAAACTCATCCCACCATCATGGTTGGAGCTCCCGGCAGTTTCCATGCCAGAGTCCATGTTTGTTGGTTTTTATGGTGCTTGAATAACCCATGTTCCCATGGCATCCTAGTACCTCCTAGTCCTTGCTCTGACACCCTTCCCAGAGTGTTGGAAGGCAGGACAGCTCTGTCCCAGGTGATGCTTTTGTCCTTGAACCAACTGTAGCAAGTGGGGCAGAACCAGGGTCCCTGAGGTGGGCTCCCCGCTTCAGCACCTGCCCCGTGCACCCGCAGAGGGACCTCGAGTTGTGTTTGTGGCTGAGGGGCAGCGGTTTCAGATTTTTCACCACCCACCGTGATAAATCTCCTTCCCTCCCTCCCCTTGCACCTGCAAGAGGTTGTTCTTTTTATTTGAGAAGTAGAAAAGTGATTTTTAAAAGGTGAAAGAGTATTTCTGACTTTGATAGCATGATTAGCTGGGCTCAGAATATTGTTATGGCTTATCTTTCTCTTCTGTGATAACTCAGAAAAACAATAAATGTCTTCTTACAGCAGACTGACATTCAGTATTGAAATTGGTCTCCTAATCTTTATGTGATTGCTTTCTCTGTGATAGAAATATTGCCTCTTGTAGGGTATTTATTGTCTAGTTCTTTTCAAAGTATTGACTTTATGTAACAGTTTGATATACATCAAATCCCTTAGAGATTTAATAAACTCTTCTGGTCAGTCTTCTGTTGTAAACACATTGAGATTTATGGTCATCTTAGTGGAAAGCCCTTTTTTGCTGAAATTCTCTACTTCCAGATATCAAAAGATACGAATGGGAGCATAGATCACTGTGGGAATCTTAACTCCCAGCTGTTGCATGCTAGTCAGGAGCTGTTGTGGGTTAAAGGCTGAAGTGTGTGTGTCAGGTGATGGTGCAGCTGCCAGGGCTGGGGTATGGGCTCCAGGACCCTCCTTTGCTCCCTGAGGGGGTGGCCTGGGGCTGCAGGGTCTGGGCAGCCTGATGGGCTCGTCAGTCCCTGGCACAGCTTGGCTCCAGCAGCATTCCCATGGAAGAGCAGAGGGAAAGTAAAAATTCACGATTATTCAGTTACACGTAGAGTTAATGTATTGGTGCTATGCTGCAGCACTTGGAACTGAAAAAAATGGAAAACTGTGAAAAGAAACATACAAGCCTCACGAGCAGCCACGTGTGTCATCTCCCTGCCAGGTTCCTTGTGCTTTCCCACCCTCCCACTCTCTGGAGCCATTAAATCTTACTCCGAAAAGAGACCAGAGGTATTTCAGTATGATACTTAAATAAGTGTCCTTTGCTTTTGGATTGCAGAGGGGAGGAACACACTTGTTTTTAAGAAGAAACTTTTCTCCATACAGGGATCAGCTTTCCAGGGACAGCCTGCAAGAAATCCATCCGAGCTCTTCAAATTCACTCATTAAATGCAAATACTCTCTTTTTCGTCTTACATTAACCTCCCTTTAATGGTGTGAAAATGTCTTTTCATTTCACAGCTCAGCATTAAAAGACTATATGGTGAGAGGTTTCTGAAGTGTTATAAATCAATAGCAGCTAGAGAACAGAGCAGGTTCCTGCTTTGCTTGCATGGGGGAGGAGCTGCCATTCCTAAAATGTCCAAATCAATCCCCTTAGGCTGGCAATGCATCCAAATCCTCCTCCTACCAGCTGCTGAAGATTGGGGTCTGGGGTCTGGCTCTAGAAAGTAAGTTCTGGATTGAGGCTTTCTTCTTATTTTGGTGATATTCAATTTCAATTTCAATTTCAATTTCAATTTCAATTTCAATTTCAATTTCAATTTCTCTTCTGATGATGCAATTTAATGGGAAAATGCAGTTTGCAGACACCTCTCAGCAGACTTTGCATTTCCTGTTGTTGTTGTGTTCCTGCCCTTTGTCTCCTCTCCCAGGCAAGAATGAGGGGCAGCAGTGAAGTTTAAATGTTTTTTCCCACCTGCCTGTCACAGAAGGTGCCTGTATTGCTTCTCTGGCTGCTTCATGGCTTGGGGACAGGTAATTAGCTGGGGCGGTGATGAAACCTCAGACAAATGGTGTGCTTCCATGGCTTCTCTGCTGATGGGAACACTTAATGGGAAACTTACTGGAATGATGAAGTGATGTATTTAAACAAGCTGAAAGGAGAATGCGGGTGATGTTTTGAGGCAGCATGACAACCACAGCTCTCTGGCAACTCAGTATTTCCCACTCTGCAAACCCAAACCTGGAACTGAAGGCTGGTGTGCACATCACTGTGCCCGGAGATGGACCTTGGCAACAGCAGGGAGGGGGCTGTTCTTGTCCCTCATTTGGGCCCAATATTGCACTAGGCTGGAATCTCCCTCAAAACAAATTTTGAGAATAACTCCCGGGGTGCTGCCAGCAACCCAGTTTGCTCCTTTGCTCACCAGGTTGTTGCCAGTGGAGCAGCAAGCAGAGCATTCATGTGGAGCTGAAACCTTGCAGTGTTATTTCATCTCCATTATTTTTCCCTCCTGATCTATTGAGATATAACCACTATCAAAGACAGGGACAGATTACGGTCATGGAGATGGCTTAGCTGGGACACAGCTAGTCATTTTTCCTTGCTGATATTTTATTAATATATGTTATTAACCTTGATTCTCCTTCCCCACAGTGCTTTATCATCTGAACTAATTAATTCTTCTTGTAAGATGTACAGGGAAGGGATGGGCATGTAAAGGAGATGCATCTCCAGGTGGCAATACGTGGCACCAGCTGAGGAGGGGACCTGGCACCCAGCAAACGGAACCCAGATACACGTACCTGTAGATTGGCTGAATTTGTCCTGTCCCATTTAACTGGCACAAACGCTGACAGAGATGATACCCGAAGGGATTACAAAGCTGGTTTTCTGCTTTTTTAATGAACATGAGATATCCAGGAAAAATAAACAGTTTTTTTGGTTGGTCACTCCCAGCCAGCACCGTGTCAGGATGTGCAGCACTGACCGGTCCTCTGGATCCCACTGTCCCCTCCCCGCTGTCCCCCAGCTGCTGTGGGTGATGCTCACCCCCAGCTCACCCCCGGAGGACACAGCAGGATGTGAAGGGGGCTGTGGCAGAGGGTCCCCACTCCCTGTGGCCACGGGGCTCTGCCCCTCACACCACGGTGCTGCCAGAGACTCCAGCCCCAGGAACTCACCAGCAACTCTGTGCTCCCAACAGCTGCTATTAGCACTTTTCTTCCTTTTCTTTCAATTTTTTCTCCCCTTTCTTGTTTTATTCTTTCCTTCTCTCACACCTCCCTGCTCCAGGGCTGACATTTGCTAATAGCAGCACTTTTGTGAGAGAAGCAGTGGAAGTCTGAACAAAACTGTGTGCCTGCTATAGCCTGGCAGGGTAAATGTAATCCTGTTAGCAAGATGAAAATACCATATGCCAGGGAGAGATGGAAGGAGATCAGAAAGGATGACTGTGTTTATAGAGGGCAAAAGAAAATACGTATACAAATTCATTCAAAACTAAATAAAAATTGACTGGATTTGTAAACAATCTTAATGTCCTGAAAATGGCTCATCTGATTCATCTCACCCAGAGATCTCATTGCACTGATCTCTGTGTTCCCGGCCTGGCTTTACTGCTCTTTATCCGCAAGGTCCCTGGTGCTGGTGAGAAATGGCATTTCCAAAACGATGCGTTTGCTCCTGAGCCACAGCAGGGCTGTGTCCCACGGTCTGAGGGGCTATTTGTCCATTCCTGCTGGGACATTCAGAATCTCTAAATACTGAAGGGGAGAGAAGGTTCCAGGAGCTTTTGATACTTCCTTATATTCAGCAACAAAGTCCTCACTCGGATAAGCCAACGCCATGAGTTCCGCCGGTGGCTGTCTGTGCACCCCGGTCAGTGAGGGTGGAAGGGCCAGGCACTGTTCTGGGCTGGGGACAGTGGCCATCCCCCTCCTCAGGGCCTGTGGGTGCCCACGTGCCATCACAAGCTGGTGTGGTTGGGAAGAGGGAGCAGGAGCATATTGTCCTTGATGCCAGGAGAGATCTGAAATCCAAATGTTGTTTCAGGGAGACCATCTCCGACAGCAGCCTGCAGTGTTTTACAGGCATTTGAGTGTTCTTCCCTTTGAACTAAGCTGCAATTTGTCTTTGTAGATGTCTCTAATACATTAATACAAATGGTGTAGTAGTGGAAATGCATTATAATACTGTGCAGTGTTGCTCTTAGTAATTCTCCTCCTTCAGCAAGTGAACACTTCCTCGCTCATTTGTATTCATTGTTTTGATGCTTAACTTGAAAAATGTATATTATACAACAGGCTGAAACCCATGACGAATAAAAG
Organism: Dicrurus megarhynchus; assembly: GCA_013399195.1. Lineage (NCBI taxonomy): Eukaryota > Metazoa > Chordata > Aves > Passeriformes > Dicruridae > Dicrurus > Dicrurus megarhynchus. Next base: position 294,466 of record VXAD01009452.1, read on the forward strand.
AAAAGAACCCAAGGGGATAATAAGCATCTCAGCACTGCTGTGATGTCTCCTGCTGCTAACATCAAAGCAACCAAAGGCATCACTGCTGTGTGCAGAGGACAGGGTGCATTCCATGGAGTTCCATCTCACCATAGGGATGGGGACCCCGACACTAGGGAAACTGGGGAGCACCACCAGGGCCACCACTCGCAGGGGCTGGTCCTTCCTGTCCTGCTGTCACCTCAGCTGGGTCACGGCCCTGCAGCTCCTGCGCTCTGAGCTCGAGACTGCTGCCTCCCAGGCAGCCACACTCTGCCAAGCAGATGGTCCTGGGCTCGTCCCAGCAGGACCTGGCTCTGTCCCCACCGTGCCTGACACCGTGCCCCTGCCCCTAAGCCTGGCTGTGGCCATGGGAGCTCATGGTTTGCTCTGAGTGATCTGGGCTTCTTGAGGAGGAGCTCTCCATGAAATCTCTGATATTTAAGGGAAGGTTTGGCCTATTCTTTATATTGTTGTCTCCAGTAACCTTGTCCACATCCTGCCTTGTAATTCAGACCATGGAATCCTGGATTTAGTTTTGGGGTATTACTGTCATGGATTTTTACCCTGTGAGTGTACCTGTAAAACCATTAATATTCAAGTAACTTCACTAAATAAGCAACTATGCCAGAGTAGTTATTTATTACTATTTATGATGAGACTTATCTTACTGATTTCTCCAACATATTTCTCCAGAGGAAATTAGATACATTGCTTAGTTAAAGCTGTGCCAGGGAGAAAATGCTTCTATAAATACTTACCAACTCATCTGGAGAGATGATAAGTGCTGGTGTGTCCTTCACAATGTCATGTTAGTTGCTGAGTCTGGTTTAAAATTCAGTTGTTTATGTTCTCTGGGAGAAAGAAAACCTGATGGTTATAAAGTGAGGAACAAAGTATATGCACAAAAATCAGTCCTGAGCTCTGAAACCTTGAATCTAAGGACTTTTTGCTTGTTTTTTTTTTTTTCTCTTCCGACGGAATCAGTGGGGAATAAGTTGCCAGACGGGCTAAGGCATTCTGCGTGCACGGGGACCATCCCAGGTGCAGCGCAGGATCAGGAGCTCAGCGGGAGGAGGCACCTGACAACAGGTGAGTGGGAAATTCCACTTCAGTTACCCTGAAAGTTATGTTACAAAAAAGGAAGTTTAGTTGTGAATCAGGCTGAGGTGCCCCAGACCAGCTGATGGGCCCTCCTGCAGGTCCCTGTGCTCCTCATGGACACATGGCTTTGATTCGCTTATTTCTTTGAGTATCTTTCCTACTGATTTGTAAACACTCAAATATGGACATTGTTTTGCTGCTGGCTCTGAAGTAACGGGGTTTTTTGGCAGTTACCTTGTTATACAACCTCCAATGTCCAGAAATCCACCTACCAGCCTGTCTCTGCCTTAATAGCTCTATTACCAGCTCTGGCTAGTTTCAGAATAGACTCTAAAACTATGGCTAAACACATACATTGCATCTAGCTGCAGCAGTTAAACAAGCTAATTCCCCCTCCTGCTTGGAAAATGGTTCACTCGACAGCTCTTCAGACCTGTCGGGTTATTTTTAGCCACAATTAACACACCAACATCCATTGTTGTAGCACCCCTTCTGTTAACTGATGTGCCAGCACTTTTTTATTCCATAAACTATAAAAAGTTTTTAATTTTTAGTACTTAAAGCCTTGAAGGAGAAACCCCCCCCTAGTATTGATGCCTGATGACATTTAGTCAATGAATTAAGAAAAAAAGAGCAGTGGTGGTTCTGTCTGTCTCCCAGCTCTTGCTGGCACTAAATTACAGAATTAATAGGCTTTTAGAAGAGACTGACACACAGTTAGGGTGGTAAAGACAATTAAAAGTGGAAAGCCACTTTTCTCACCACATTTATTTTTAACTGGAGGCTTTGAGACTCAATAAATCTTTTTCTTATTTCATTCTCACATTTTCCACAGGTATTCAAGTCTTTAAGGAAAGTTCCTGCTATAAACAACTTAATTTTTTCTTTCCCTGGATCTTTTGCTTTTCTCTTTTTTCCCTTCCTCAATAAAGAGTTGAGGTGCTTTCCCATCACCAGTGCTTTACTTTCTTTAGAATTGCTATTACTAAGATGTGGCTCAGGTTTTATGAAAATGCAGTAGGGCAGGAGTCCCAGTCCCTTCTGGAATTTTTCTGGCAAATCCAGCTGGGAGGAAAAAAAGCAGATGAAGACACTTGTCTGTAGGAATGTCTCAGGGCAGTAGAACTGGGGTGTAGAAGATTTTTGTCTTTTTTAAGGAAACAACAGCATCATGAAAATGCAAATTTTTGTGACAGTTTTGGAAACAGACTCAGAAAATCTTTCTATTCCAGGAACTCGGGCTTAATTAGCCTCTCCTGAAGCTAATGGTATGGAATAGAAATTTCAATTTTGTTTAAAAACACTTTTCTGAGAAACAGTTCTTGAAGCAGTTGCTGAGAATGGATTTATCCTGCCTCAGTGGCTGTTCAGAGGAAGCTGCAATGATTCAGCATTTCCCCCACACGATGGCTCTCCGCAGGGTTTATTAGCACAGCCTATTCCAATGCCTCTTGGAAAGCTGTTGGCATGGGACACCCTAAATCTCTTCACTTGCCAAAAATTGTTTTAGGCTCTTGTTCAATATCAAGTTCATATTGTGACCTTGAGTGGAAGCACCAGGAGACATGGTGTTGCTGCTTCGACCGGGCAGTACCAAATAGTCAGATAAGGCAATTTCTTTGGGGGAGATCAGTCGTGAGTCAGCCACAGCTCCTGGTCTTGGGGCATCCTGGTCCTCCTTGATCAGAGTCCACACTCTGTGACCCGTCTGAGGGGTGCAGAGCTCAGCACAGGGAGGTTAATGGAGATACCCCCATGTTTAGCAGTTTGAACAGAATTTTATTCTAATGGCAGCTTTGGTAGCGGAAGCAGCACTGGAAGACAGGAGAGCTTTAACTCCTTCCCTGACAGGCCTCTCTTGGCAGGACCATCATGACTTGTCTTCCATCTTCCCCAACTCCCTGCCACCGCAGGTCTGCCCAGAGCTGATTCAGAGCAGCTTCCCTCGCAGTGCAGAGGCAGCAGCATTAATGTCAGGTGACATTTATACCTCCCTCCCCACTGACTTAGCCTCGTGCAAGTGGTTCAATGTCTCCACACAGATTGATGGAGCAAATTACCCTTCCGAAGGACCCGTGTCTCTCTGACTGTAGGGATCGGGTTGACTAATTTCAGCCTGACACTTCCCTTGCCAATGGCAGCAGCACTGAGACGTGTCCTGGCCGTGCCCCCGTTGCTGCTTCCCAATTGACTGGTTGATGAATGGCCTGGCCTTGGCACTGGCAGGAGTGGTGATGGATGCACTGCCCGGCTCTCCGGCTGTGCCTGGCTGGGATCTGCCTGCTGCTGTCACCTGCTCCCCGGCCACCTCACCATGCTCAGAGCAATCCCACGACCCCCTAAGGACCTTGTCAGGAGGCACTGGTGGCCAAGGGGTTAAAGGAGCTCCTCAGCCAGGGCTCACAGTCTCCACTGCATTATAATCAATCCCAGCATGATATTGTCAATGAGGGTGAAATGAACTTGCAGTAGCTGAAAGCAAGATAGGTTAATTAAAAACCTTGATCGAAGCATCATAAACCACATAAAAGGTTCCATCTTTTAATTATTTTCAAATGGTCTCTCAGGCAGGACGGCCAAAAAGAAGTCCCTGTTCCCAGGGCCCATGAGCTGTGAAATTGTGTCATCATGTCAGATTCAGTTATCACTTGCTGTCCAAAGGAGAGAAAGGCAAAGCCCGGGACAGTCCCCTTGTTCAGGATGAAAATGAGGAATTGGTGATGACTCGTTAGCGCTCTTGTGACCAGGGTCAGACCGGGGAGCTGCACATCCTCCCCAGCTGGTGGGCAGGAGCCGTGCCTGGGGCGTGCCTGGCCAAGCTGGCCTTGCAGCCTGTCAGTGTCTCGAGCTCCCAATCTCACACTTTAGGAATAAGGTTTCAGCACCTGCTGGATATTTTTGTTCTCACAAGTACTTTCTGCTGTAGAGGGAAATCAAACCAGTCAGCCCAGCAGCTGAGCGTCCGAAGCTCCCTGTTTGACTCACACCAGCTCCCTGTGCTTCCCAGACACATTCACTCATTCAGCAGGGAGGTGTGACCTGCTCCGGGGCTCGATGAAAGCACTGACTTCAGTGAGGGCAGAGAGGCAGAGGGCACAGAAATGATTATCCAGGGAAGATTTCAGCGGGAATTTTAGGTTACAAATGACAATTCTGCACTCTGTGTAGGATAGCTGGGAGATGCAAATTCAAGTCCTCCCCACCACAGCATGGTGTCCAAGCAAAGGTATCACGGGTGTCAGATCAGGGATGTGCTGTAGCGAGAACAGCAAATTCCAAATCCCTCCTCCTGTCATGTGAAACAGGACCACAGTAACATGTGCTTCCTCCTGCCCTTTGGGCTTTGTACCTTTCTGTGCTGTCAGAGGCCTGTATTTACCAAACATTATACACTTAGAAAATGACAGGCCTGTAATGCTGACTGAAGGCAGCTATATGGTGGTGTGAATACAAATAAATAGCATTTCCAGTGCAATACTGGGATAGTCTGGGCTCTCTTGGGCAGGGTACTGCAATTGCAAAGACTTCCTTTCTTGTGTTGGTTTTGGATTTCATGCAATCATTGTTTCTATCCTATTATTTAGCCCCTGGGACAGGATTTTTGGAATACAATGATTTCTTGTATAACAGCCTTTCATCCCAGGTTTGAATCCAGCAGTGCTCCTTTCCTTCCTATGGTTTTGCTGTGAGAGGGGGAAGAAGTGCTGGAGAAAAGAGCAACACATGAACACACAGCTAATGAGAGCAGGGTGTGAAAACGTCCTCTCTTTCCTTCCCACCCAGCAGTGATGGACTCCACAGTGAACTGCAGCACGGTGAAACGTGGGAGGTGTCACACACGGTTTGTTCATCACCCCATTTACTGCAGAAACAGCCGATCCCATCTCCCTGGAACAGAAGAGAAGGACAAGGCGACCTTGGATAGAGGATTTGTGTGGCCTTGGTGACCCTGGCCTGGAGCAGTGGCCGCTGTGCCTCTGGGGCCAGCCAGCAGGGCTGGGGAGGCCAGGAGCATCACAGCCCCCCAGGGCAGCCCAGGACCATCAGAGCCCCACGAGGGGCCAGGGGCCGCAGCCACCCCACTCCCGGCGCAGCTCCGAGTGCCCCACCAGCTCACAGCTGAACTGGGTTTGTGAGAACACAGCCCTGTGTTCTGCAGTGAGCAAGGGGGGCTGTTCACAGCAACCTGCCAGGAACTGGCTTTGAGCGGCCCCTTGGGCTCTCTCAATTAATTAGCTTGATGAGGAGCTGGGTTAGTTACCGAGCATATGAGCCTGAGAAGCCAAGTTACGGAGCAGCTGTGAACTGGTTTGTGCTCCTAGGCCAGCACAAATAGGGCTGCTCTGCATCTCCCTCATGCTTCAACACAGTCTCATGCCCTTTTCCCTTTTGTTCCTATCAAATCCCATTCCATGGGCTGCTCCTCCTCCAGTGCTGCAGAGGACGGCTTTTCCCACTTCCAGTATGGATGTGCACTCACCTCAGTGTCAGTATGATCTGTATTATAGAGACATCAAAGCACAGCATCCTCTGGGAAAAGGAGAGATAAAGGGAGGAGGAAATGTTCTAGAAGCACTGACAAGCCAAAGTTGTGTTTAGCCCCTTTCTGGAACAATAATCTCCCCGAAGGTGTGCTGAGCACTCCAGCAACACGCAGCAGGAGCAGCCGGGGCTTTGTGCACAGTGTAATCTGATCATACTCTGTTTGGATAAGAAACACAGCTTCATGCTTTTCACCTTCTAGGAAAGAGATTTATTATGAAAAGCAGGTCTCTGCCTCAGAGCACATCAAAAACAGTTGGCTTCATAACCCTGGGACAAAAAGATAAATAAAGAAATCCCATGAGACACGTGTGAGAACTGAGGAAGTATTAAAACATATGTTGGAACATATTGATCCCCGAAAGCCTCCTGCAGCAGACATGAATCTTTTTCATTTCCAGCCCCACTGATACTTTAATGAGGACGGTGTGTGCTGCTCACCTGGATCAATCATTTATGCAGATTCCTGCCAAGCCCCCACCACAGGCCCTGTCTCAACCCGGCAGAGAAGACAGTGCCCTGTTTCAGCTGAGCGGTGCCAAACCTCTGCAGGGAGCACAGCTGGAGCCCTGCCAGGCACCGAGGTCTCAGGCTCCAAGGGCTGCTGCCTTTGTCAGGTCAGAGGGATGTCCGAGGACCTGCAATCTGCCCTGTGGATCAGCATCCCTCCTGCTAGTTCCTATCCACACTAATGTCCCAGTGACACCTGGCTTGGTGTGAGCAGAGTGCCTGAAATTGACCCTTTTATTCCCATTTCAAGTATACCAGATTTTTCCTTTTTCTCGTCCCAAAGTGTATGCGTAATAAATATAGCACAGGCCTGGGAGGATGAAAAGATGAATCACAGCTATGAAAATATTTGACTATATTTTAAGCAGGACTCCCAGCAGGTACAAGTGTAGCCATCTACCGCTGACGTGCTTCAGAGGCATCAAAAGACTGGTTTTTCCACCATTGAGTTATCATTAATTATTCTTAAAATAAAGTGCTACCATACAGCATTAATTCAGAAGAAACTGTAAGTTCCCTGCTATTCTCTACAGCTTGTTTTCACATTGAATTAATGGGAGTTAATTTAGCACCTCACAACAAACAGGACCACTGCAGGAATACAAACTAGGTGTTGCTTCCTGCTTTCTTCCTCTCTCTTGTTAGAGCCCCTCTTTGACTATTATTAGATGTAGTACAAAAGGTCTTAGTCTGGCAGAGAGTAATTTTGCTGGAAAAGCAGAAATCAGGAAAAAATAATGCATGATTTCCTCCTCTTGTGAATATTAACAGTTTGGCACAGATACATTGCTCTCACAGTGGAAAAGAATGGTAAAAAATGGGCTCTAATTTTTTGTAGTATGTTAATATTGATATCTGTGAACAGTGTGTTGTCATGTCTGTGTTGCATGTCTTTCGTTCAAGACTGATCCCAGTTTTCTGGAGCAAGCACCATTTCAGCCCACAGGTGGCACTTTGACTGTCGATCACTTTCTCTAAAAATGCAAGAGATTTTAGTCCTCACTGAGATGGAAAACTAAAATAAGCAATTTGGAAAGCATTCTGTATCTTGGAGAGGCTTTCTATAATTTATTCAAACTCAGCTTGAAATAGAGAAATGTTTTTACCCCCGGAAACATCCAAAAATACATTGTGTCAGCATGTGCATTGTGTAGGAAAATCACCAAATCTTCAAAAGCTGGGGGTCGAGGTCCCCTGTGCTAACAAAGGGCTCACTCACAGCTGCAGCTCCTGTGGGTGCCTGTGGGAGCTGGATGCTCGGCAAGCGTTGGGGTCCAGCTGGTGTGTGACCAAAAGGCTCTTCAAGAGTAATGTCCCCACAGCCAGATATGAATCTCAGGGTCCCCCTCAGCCAGTCCAGAAGCTGTAGGGATGCACAGAGGTTCCTCGGGCATTCCAGGAGTGTGGGATGCTCCTGCCTCCTGGCTCAGGCTCCTTCCTCTGTGGTGCCAGAGATGGAAGCTAATTTTTACTGCAGTGGGCATCCTCTCTAGACGGTCACAAGGCGTGAGAGGAGATAGCCTCAAGCTGTGTCAGGGGAGGTTTAGATTGGATACTGGGGAAAATTTCTTTCTGGAAAGGGTGTCCAGCCCTGGAACAGGTTGCCCAGGGCAGTGGTGGAGTCCCCATTGCTGGATGGATTTAAAAGACGTGCAGGTGTGGTACTTAGGGACAGGGTTCAGTGGTGGCCTTGGCAGCGCTGGGGGAACGGTTGGGCTCGGGGATCTTAAGTGTCTTCCCAACCTCTGATTCTGTGATTCCATAAAGCTGTTGCTTGCTTTCTTTCTCTGAAGGTGCTTCTATCCTTCTGGGAGACCATGGGTAGAGCAAATTGGGGTTTCATTTGCACTAGGAACAAAGCAAATCAGTCCTGGAAATGCTGCCTGTGTGGTTTTAAAGACCTGTAGCAGCAGTTGTGGAGAGTGGGGGTGGGAAGCACAGGAGAGGAGAATGGCACACTGAGAAAATTTCATTCAAGCAATTAAGGAATCACCACACTTTTATGATTAACTTCTTGTTCCCAGGTTGAATGCAGAAGCTGTTAGTAGGGGCATTGCTATTCCATACCTGACACGAACAATGGGAATATTTGTTCTGCCCGGGAGGATTACACCTTCCATTAATCTAAGTTTTATTGAAAGTTTAAATAACAGGCAGACAAAATTTGATCAATTAGCAATGTAATTCCAAGGAGATGTCACAGTGAAATTAAATCTCAGGCATTTTTAATGCAAAGAAGCCTAGGAGCTCCCTCCAGTTTTCTTTCTCAGTACAGTGTTTAGATTTTAATTGAAAGTTTATTTTGCTTTGTGCATCTTCTACTAAATTTTAATTTCAGACTGTAATGAGAACAGTTTTATATTACAGTGTTTGTAGCACTTCACAGATAGATCAAAGATATCTCATAAATGAAGGAAACAAACAGGTTTGTGTAGGATCCACTAGCCATGGAAATCTCCAGGAGAGGAGAGATTTTAATAAGACGTGGAGAAAATGAGAGGGAACTGGTGCTGTGATGAGGAAGGATGCAGGGGGGAACCAGGCAGCTGTGATTATTGTACCCATGTGCTCAGACCCTGGGGGCTCACTCAGGGGCTCCTCCAGGTCCCCCCCAGCGCCAGACAGCCAGGGCTGTTCTCTTGCTCATTCCATCCCAGACAAAAGCTGCTCCCCGAGCCCACCTCAGCACTGCTGCTCCTCTGCCTCCAAGCTGCCATGGTCCCCTTCCTGCCATCCCACCATTTCAGCTTTCATTACCTTATAAAATTTCTTTGTCCCCAGTGAAGTGTTATTGCCATCGTTACTGCTCAACATCTTCCATTTTTCTTATCACAAATGTCATTCTCATACAGCAAATACCAGAAGTGCCACAACCTTCCTGTGAATCTATCTCAGTGCTATCTTTGGAGACATACCTCATCTGAAAAGGAGAAATACTGAAAAGAGCTGTATATTTTTGGGTGTATATTTTTGTCTGGGTGGATGTCAGGGATCAGCTTTTCAGGCAGCTGAAGCAATGCAAATCCCCAGTGTGCACAGTTCTAGTTTTGTTTACACGATAAGAGTTTCTGGTCAAACCCGGGCCTTGATACCCTTACAAAAAGCTTCCCAAAAGTGACAAAGACTCCAAGTTTAACAGAAAATACTGGTGAGGAAAGGTTTCTCAGAGACAGTGATGGCACAGAACACAGCAGCAGGGACTGAGCTGCTGGGTGTGCAGCACATGAGCTTTGATGGCAAATCACTCCAGACTGTTCCCCTGTCATCATCAGATGAGCAAATACCAGGAGGAAACTGGTGCTTGTGAAAATTAACAGATGTGGCTGCACGTACCCAAGCTCTGATTATCTGTAGCTGTACCTACCACACCGATCTGTTTGCGAATCCTGGGGCGCCCGGCAGCCAGTGCCCTGGCTGGGGCACACCAGCTCTCTGTGGCATAATCCTGCCTGGGAGGTGAGGATTTGGGGTTTCTCAAGAAGTAATTTTTCTTAGTAAAGACAGTGATTAACCTTGCTTCAGTCACGAGCAGCAGTATTTAAAAAGACCAAAAAAAAAAGGCAGCTGAGAGCTGCCTGCAGCTTGGCTCGGGCAGCCGCTCCTCCATATGGCGTGTGAAATGCCAGCACATGAAATTAACTCTCATAAATAAGTAATAAGGGCTGATTTGCCCAGATCTGGATGGGCTGACTTCCTGTGGAACACAGCCCTTAACCGTGGCTGTTGTAACTGCAGGTGTTTGAGGCCGCAGAGTTCCAACAAAACGTGTATTCTAGGGAGAACTTGGAAGGAAAAAAACGCTTTGAAGGGGGCAGCGTTCCAGCCTCATTCCAGGGTGCTCAATGGAGAGTGCCTGTGTTTTCAGAATTTAATGTTTCAGTTTTCTGACACTTTCCACAAGTCAGGCTCAAGTAAAACTGTATTTTATTCAAACAGAGCCTTTGAAGTAACCAAAATTTTCCCTCTTCCAGAGGACTCCTTGTATGGGAATTCTTTTTCATTTCCAGAACATGAGAAAATTGAAATAATGAAACTTCCTCTGAAAAATCAGAAAGATTTGCCCCACATCACACATCTCGTGTCATCTTTCACTGACACTGCAGGAGCTTCAGACTGAAAGTCTCATTCCTGCTAGAACAGAAACTCAATATACAAGAAGGTGGCAAGATTTTAAGTAGAACTCTAAGACTTAGAGTTGCCCATCTCTGACAAAAATAATTAAACACAAATAGTCAAATCCTCAAAGACTCTGAGGACTTGAGACAGCAGTTATTCAGCTCATCTGCAGGAAGCCTTCCCAAGTGCCTGGTGTCCACCTGCAGCAGGCGTTGGTTCGGGTATCGACCCAGCTGAAAGAGCCAAGCACCAATGTCTGAATCCCCCTTTCCGGCAGCACCATGGGTTCCTGGAGGCCTGATCCTGCCTCAGGAATGACTGGGAAGCCACAGAAACAACGGAATTTTTCTTCAGTCACCCTGAGTGTACAGGAAGCGGTGTCAGTGGGAGTCACGGGGACTGATGGATGGTCCCCGAAGTGCGGCGGTGCAATCTGTCAGAGCTGGGGTTAATGGGGGGAATGGAAATAGCCTGAGCCTGGACAGCTGACATCATCTGCTAAATGAGCTGAAAACCCACGCACGCTGTACTCCTGCTCCTCGCTTTGCTGTCGTTAACCCCAGTAACAGCTGCAGCTGCTGGGGCCAAGGTGCTGGGCTGGCACGGCCGGGCTCTGCTGTGGCTGGGGCATCGCCCTGAGCACTGCCATGGCACAGCGTGGCAGGGTGACCCCGCCCTCATTTCAGTGGGACACCAGGCCTGGCTTCAGTTTGTCCCCAGCCACTCTTGGGGCACAGAGAAGGACTCACAAAAAAGGGGGAAATTCCACTCAGAATTCATTCCCATGTGTGGCACAGAGCGTCTCACGGGTGAGACTGTGCATCCCTTCACTTCTCCAGGGTCTGGTTCCTGCTCAGAGCTGGTACCTCTGGGGCCTTCAGAACCAAGCTCGCTCTGCTGCCAACTGAGAAATGTTCCGAATGCATTTGGTGCTCAACTGCAAAGTGCCACCTGTGCTGGAGACCGAATTAACCCAGAGCTGACAAAATGGAAAACCAGGCATTTAATTGTTTAACAGCTTCAAATCCTTTACTACTTAATTCCCATTTATAGCATAAATACTGAAGGAAATGAAGTGATTTAAGAGCAAGAACAGATCCTAATTCTTGTTGATGTCTTGTTCTCACCTTACAGGAGGAAAGGTACCTTCAGAGGCTGGTTTTGGCTCGGGAGGCACCACTCTGCAATGAGAGGCTCCAGCTCTTCCCATGGGTGTGATAATTCACAGTTTTAATAAGTTTTTTTCCTGTCCTGAAGGTAAAATACAACACTGAAACTGCCAGGAGCAGTTTTCTTGGTTTGTGGTTCCAGCATGGCCTTTTCTGACCTTTGGACATATGCCATGAATGCTTTAATCCCAGCAAGGGTTTTATCTTAAGCAGATACGAGGAAGGATCTGAGAAGTAGGTCAGGAGACATTAGAGGCTGTTTGATTCATTGTGAACCACATGCACAGCACGGCTTTTAAGCCTGAAATGCCATTACTTGGGTGCATTGAAGCTGCTGTTTTGTTTTAGAAAATAGTCAAATGGGCAGTTAGTAGGAGAAAGGAGAGAGAAAGGACTGAGTTTCTGGGGACCAAACACCATTTCAAGCAGGAAACCACCCCCACAAGCAGTTCCTTGTGTTTTGAGGTGGCAGCAGCCCCAGCTGTAGCTGCAGCAGCGCTGAGGGTCTGGCAGCAGCCGAAGGGGTGGCGGTGGTGTTAGGGACAGGGGAAGAGGAGAGCTCCAGCTGTCTCCTCTGCTAGCAAAGCAGTGCTTTGGGGACACTCCTTAGATCCTTTCCTAAGTATTAACAGTATTTTTTCCCCCCTCCCAGTGCTTTCCCAGCCTGTCTGTCCAGGGTGCAGAGTTTTCATTTCTTTTAATGGTTCTCAAGAAATTATTGAGAAATCAAAATACATTTCAAAGTTATCGTCAAGGCTTGCTGTGGTTCAAATGGTTTCTTGAAATCCACAGTGCAGATGCTATTTTTCAAAGCTTTACTGGTCCCCAAATGATTGTAATGGTGTATTGACTGGCTTTACTGGGGCCTTGGGAGTTCAGAAAGGAAAAAAGTAACTCAGCAAGTGAAAACCCTTTAAATATATCTACATGGAAGTTTTTAAAGTTCATCTAATCTGTCTCTAGTTTGGGTATTTATAAACCAGACACTGCCATTAAGGTTAACAGCACTTTCCTGTTCCCAGGAATGTTGCAGCAGTCAGTTGACTGCAGCTCCTTCATGCCCTAAGGAAGAGAAACCCACCCATCTCCCAGGCTGGTGCACCCCTCATGCTTCTGAAACTGCTGCCAGCAGCGACAGCTTGGTCTCACAGCACTTCCCTGCAACTGCTGGAGAGCCTAGGATCCTGAAATGTCCACGTAACAGCATTAATACAAGATGAATATAGCTCATACCCTGGATCTGTTTAACCTGATAAATAGTTTCAGTTAATGGACAGCAAAAGGAATGATGCTCAGTAAATTTGATTTTATGAGCCTTTCACTTATTTGCTGTGCCCATTAGGTCGGAAGTTAGGTAATGGTAAGTGTCCATTAGTGCATTAGCTCAGTGATGAGGGAGCTGAGTTGGAAAAAAAAGAAAATGGTGGAAAACCCCCTGAAGCCACGTGCATTTATTAAGCCTTTGTTCGTCAGTGACTGTAATGGACACTGAGCTGGAGAGACATCAGAGTTTGATTCAGGTGGAAAGTACAGCAACCCCTGCATCCCCTTCTGCCTCCCCGCAGCATGTGGTCCGTGTTCCTCCTGCCACGGGGAGCCTGGGACAGCCACAGGGGCTGTGAGGCAGGGATGGGGCTGTTCATGTTCTCCTGCCCCAGGAAAGTCTCTGTGCCGTTCTGGTGGCAGCCTGGGACTGCTCCTTCCAACCACAAGTACACGACCCAGCTCGTAACAACCAAAATAACCATTTCATTGATAACCCTTTCTTTTACTCACTTCCTTTGAATTATTTTCTCTGCCCAGGCAAATTAGTTTTTAAAATCTCTTTTCCCAATTTCTTTGCTACCCTGGGATTATTTACACACCCCACAAAAAGCTGTTTACTCTTCTGGGTAATTCAATGAACATTCACTTGCTTTGAATTAATATGCAGCGTTGTTCCAAGTGCTGGCAATTTACTGGTAATTGGAACATCTCCTTACCCTGGTAAAAACATCCAGCCTCCCAAGTTAGTTTTCACAAGTGGCATTAATGCAGCAAGAGAGCCAAATTCCCTTGTTTATGTGCTAGCAAGGAAAGATGGGGCTTGTTAGCAATTACAAGGTAAATTTTCTTCCCCTCACTTCCTGCTGGTGCTTCCCCTGTAGCTGTGAGGGCTGTTCAGGGTGACTGGCACTGTTCTGTGTCCCACCACTGCCAGGGCTGGGCGAGTCCCTGCTGTGGTGTTTAAGCAGTTTGCCCGTGATGTGTTGCAGATGCTGGAAGGAGTTTGGTGGGTAAAAGTTTTTTGCAGCGGTGTGTGGAGGAGCAGGGCACAAAGAACCTTTTCAGCAGCAGTTTGATCTCACCTGGACGCGCATCAGAGTAAGTGCTTTGAGCTGTTTGTAAACCAGGTGACCACTGCGGAGAGCTTTGCTTACAGGATTTAGTAGGAATGTGCCTGACTGGTGCCCGATGGATTGCACTGTCCCTCGCTCAGCTGGTGGTTGAGAGTTAAATCCAACAGCAGTGTCAGGCTCAGCAGCAGACGTTTCCCTTTCAATCTGCTGGGTGCACTCTGACCACAGACAGGCCACGGCCGGGATAGAGACCTGTCTGTGAAGCTAATGGAACCTGATAGATAGAAAACGAAATCTGTTTGCTTTGCTCTGCTGTCTGCTCGCTTCCCTAATTTGGTTCCACTTACAAGGGCTACTTACGATGCTAACACTTCTCCAGGGGTTTCCCCGATAATGAAAACAACTTTGTTAGGGACTGAGGACAGGGAAAGAGACAATAAGTTACATTTATTTGACACAGTTTTGAGGTCCCAGTGGGAGCACTTTGAATGCAGTCTAAAGCGAGGCTTCCTGTGCCTTTCAGGGCCTTTTTTTTTCCCTTAAACTTTCCACCTCGTGTATAACCTCCTGCCCAGGCAGGACACGGGGCTCAGCCAGAAGGGAAGACAAAATGTTCTGGGGTTAGTTAAACTCCCAGGTGGGCTTTGCTGCTGGCTGTGGCTGTGAGAGCAGCTCCCCTGTGGGATGACAGGAGTCTTGGAGCAGCAGGGCCCTCCAATAGCTTCTCTTGCTCTCAAGACATTCTTTCTCTCATCACACTTACTGTACAACTGGAAATCTTCATCATACAAATATTTTTTATTTTTATGCTTTGCTTTTGACCTGTAAAAATGTGTTTACAACAGAGTTTGTGTTAACACCCTGAAAATAAACAAGTGTGAATATGGCACTGATCATGTTAGCACAAAAATTAATGTTGCATATGCAACATTAAATACTGCTAAAGAATTTAATTTAATTAGGGAATCAGTCCTTATGAAAGCCAGCATGCTGATGGCCCAGAGAGCTGAAATCTTCTGGCTGTGTCAAGAACTGAGCACACAAGGTCTCGCTGGGAGCATCCCCTGTTGGCTGCTGCACGGGGCACACCTGGCCCTGCTGGCAGCGGGACAGAGCAGGGTTCCTGTGCTGCCAGCTGTGTCCTTCTCTGCATGAGCAGGGACCAGAGTTACAGGAACCATCTTTAGGGACCCAGTCTGGGACAATATTCAGCTTCACAAAGTCTCTGGGTGGAAACAGCTTCCAGTCACTAGAACCAGCCTGGGGACAATATAAACCCACAATCAAGAGAAGAATTCCTTCACAGCTAATTAGGTCTCTTGAGCTAACAAGGACACCTTAGGCTCCTTGACCCCTGCTCATAGAGGCAGCAGAGCTCAGGGGCTGCACAAAGAGGTCTTCTCCATCCCCTCCTGCTCTTCACAGCCCCTCTGCAAGCCCTCCAGGGGGCTCGTGGCCCCTGTCTGCAGCCCCCGTGCTGCCGAGACACAACTCTCCTGCCCGTGTGGTACCTGGCACAGGTGGCATCCCCACAGATGTGGAGGGTGCTGCGGTCTCAGCTTCAGCCATGGAGAAGATGTGGGCTTGTGGACAGTCCCCTCACAGCTCAGACTGGGAGCGATGTCTTCCTCACACCCAGTGCAGTCCTTACTCCCCGAGACTGCGCACTCACAGAGGGTGATTAATGTGCTGCTTGGGAGAGGACATTAACTGAGACATCCTATTTACAAAGAGCTTCCTAGTGGTGTCCTCAGGAGAACAGGGATCCAGACAGAGTAGTGTGTGTTGTTAGTAATGTAAAAGGACACTGTTATCTGTATTGCATCACTGAACTCCATTATGTCTTTTATTCACCTTGTTTCCAGGACAAATGCGGTTCCCTGTGAAGCCATCACCAATCGGCACCTATTGGCAGGTCACCAGTTCGGGTTTTATGCCACAAAGGAAACAGGCTGCTGCTGAATCCTGACAATACATGGCTTACAGAGCCACTGACTCAGCATGAGCCAACTCCTCAGATTCCACAGCACCCCTGGTTCCTGGCTGGCCACCCTGGGCACTGCCAGCAAAGCCACCTGAGCAGGCGAGGACAGGAATGCCCAGGGCCAGGGCCATTGGCAGGACTTTATCCTCATGCCAAGGTCTTTTTCCTCTGCCAGTTCTCAGTGGAGCTTTCCCTGCACGTCCCCTTGCCCACTTGTTGTTAGAGCTTCCACAAGCACGGGGGTCTCTGTTGGTCACTTGGTCCCTGTCTCCCCCCAGAGCAGGTCCTGGCTGTGGGACCGCTGCCGGTGGCAGGGCTGGGACCAGCTCACACGCATTCCTTGGAGGTCTTAGGTCCCTTGGCAGAGCTCTGCAAGCAGCTTCTTCCCTCTCTCTCTGCATTAAGATTAATGTTTGCACAGCACTTGTCCCATCCATCTCTCTGGGAGCTTTCCTCCAAACAAATAGCAGGAGGAGGTGGCATCTGTTTGAGAATGACAGGGCTTCAATCTATTTATTCCACAGGTAACCGCTCTCTCCTGAAATGTCAGATTGACTCTTCATCTTCCACGGGCTGCAATGCGAGCGCATCGTGGCGGGTACGGGCCCGCCTCCCTTCATTTGCAAGGAAAAAGAGTCACTGAGATTGATTGCACAATTGAATATGCAGCATGGTAAACAGTTATTTGGAAATTATTGTTTGTGTTTAATTATGACATACAGAAGTTTAACAGTCATAAATTTTTCATTGGAGTTGGAAGGCAAATGAAAGCATTAACATGCATCAGCGAAAGACACACACCAGCATTTCCCGCCGCGCATCGCAGGATCCGGCAGCCCCACGCTGTTCGTGGGCATCGCCCTCCTCAGCATCATGGGCCAGAGCTGTCAGTGAGCTGAGAGTGCCTTAGAAACCAGGAATTACTTGTTTCTGCTTGGTTTGTTTGCTGTATAAAGTCCTTAAGGCAGAGCAGTGGCTACAACAAGCAGTGAGGGCTTGACTACCCCTTACACTTCTGGGGTGCAGCCAGGGTGGAGAAGGGATTGTGGGTGTAACCTCCGTCCTGGCAAAATAGGGAAACTTTCTGGTTTCATGAAAGTGCCTTGTCAGCACTTTTGCTGGTCTTTCCAACAATTGTCAGATTAATTTTCCCCATCTTTTCTCTCTTTTTATTCTTTTCTTATCTCTTTCTTCTCCTTCCTGCAGCACATGCACACGGACACATGCTGTGGCTCTTGGCAATTGAAGAAAATGAAAAATAGATGTGTAGAGGGAAAAAAGTTTAATAGCAAAAAAAGATGTGCTAGAAAAGAGGGCGGTAATAAAGGAATCTAATTAAAATGGAAAATTTCCATGGGAAAAGGAAGAGGTGTTGGGGGAGGCAGAGGTAGAACATTGTTTCCATCCAGCCTGCTCATCTGGGGGAAGAAGCAGCATTTCCCAGCTGATTAAAAACTGGTATGATAATGAAAGATGAGTATTCTTCTGTCTTTGTATTTCTGTAGCAAATCTCTCATGGGACAAAACATATCACTCAGTGAGTTGCATAATGTTTAATTCTGTATTAGGCAAAGAACAAACTGCGTCTGTGTTGTACAATTCACACGTGAGCAGAAAGGTGAGCACACGGTTTCTGAGCACCCACCTATGCCACCAGAGACAACAGTTTTGGGGAGGATTTTAGGGGGAGACAGGACTTCAGAGGGTCTTGTGACAGTGTTTCAGGGATGAGCAAATGGGGTACGGAGATCTCACAATAGATGTGCAGAAAGGGCTGACCTGTGGATGTGTTTGAGCAGAGCTGACCTCGTCATCAAAGCCTGAGATGAAATATCTCCCCAGATGAGTTCTGTTTATGATGTTCCCAGGCTATTTTAACAACGATATTGTAGCCAGCGGAGCTGTGATTTATTCCACAATGGCAGAGGTGTCCTCAGTGCCCCTGCAGAGTGGTCACCCTCTGCAGGGGGAGAGCAAGGGGCCACAGCACTGGGGACGTGTCCTGCGGCCGGTTTATGGCCACTTTGGTTCCGATGTCTGAGCTGTGGGCAATAAGGGACTCACTTCACCTTCAACACAGAGTGGCCCAGACACATCACACTGGGGCAGGGGGGACCGAGGCGGTGGGTAAACGGTACTTGGATGTTTGTATTTCTGCGTATTGTGGCTCTGGGTAGCTGTCAGATGACCCATGGTTAATCTCACAGATTTAGGCATTTCTTTGTTCCTTGATTGAGAAGGGTGATAGGGGAATCTGTGCCCATTGGGACACAATGAATCAGTTCTGGGAAAACAAACTCTCCAAAGAGGAAACTGGCCATGGGAAGGGGCGATGTGGGATGTGGGATGAGAGTGCTAAACCAGAGATGTGGCAGTGGGAATGGCTTTCCTGGGCCTTGCCTTAAGATTATTCCTTGCTGTCTGTCACATCTTGGTCTTCTTCCCATGTTCTGGTTTGAAGGACATCTTTGAAATGAGGGATGAGCCATAATGAGAAAAGAAACGCAAATTAATCAAAGATGACACTAGAAATGATGTGAAATGTAATTTCTTTGGCATAGAGTTCCAATGTCAGGGGGTCTGCGCATGTGTGTACACAGACACATGGACATCAGCTGTCACCGTTCATTGTTATAATGCTCATAAAAAACTATACAAATATGAACACTAATAGCTCCCACACAGAGGTGTGGGTGACCTTCACGTGGGGCTCTGGAGCTGGATTCAGGAGTCACTGGTTTGCTTGCTGTCTGTCAATTTTCCTTTGTGCTTTCAGGTACAATCGTGAGTGGCAGCAGCAGCGACAGCAGCGCCCCAATGAGCAGCAGAGCCTGAGGACCAGGAAGGTAATGGTGAGACAGACCTGAGGTGGGCTGGGGGGGAAGGGGGGAAATTAAATACTACTCTTGTCTTTTTGTCATTCTGGGAGCCAAGGCAGAGGAACATCACTGTGCTGAGCTGCTGGCACCACTGAGGTCAGTCCTGGCTTTACAGCACAAGGGACAAGGAAGCTTTTACACAGTGCCTCATGCTTTGTAGTAAAACTCCACATCACCCTCAGGTCTGCCGGAGCTCAGCACAAATTGTGGCCAGCAGCAGTGTCAGAAACTGCTGCTCCCTGGCAGAGGACAGATACTGATATTTCCCTGGTGAAGCACCCAGCAAACCTCACGTCCTGGAGGTGGTTTGCAGCTCCTGTGGGCAGCCGGGGAGGGGCTGCTCTGGCAGCAGGTGGCAGTGGCAGAGGCTGGGAATCCCCTGTAGCTGGGGAGTCTCAATCTGTCTTCAGAAATAAGGTGGTGATTTGTTCTTGTGCTGTGAAATTAGAAAATATTGCTATTTATGAAGCGCATTTATAAAACTCACTCTTTAAAGAGTTGGCTTAAGGGTATTTGCTGCAAATCATGTTTATGAAACAGCCTACTTGTAGCTGCACTACAAACCCAGCTTCAATTCAAAACAGATTTGAGGAGTAATGTGGTACTCAGGCTATATAGCTCCAGTGGAAGGGAACTGTACCTGTTAAAGAACTGGGTGTGGTTCTAAAAACCCAGACTGGGGGTATTTTAGCCTGAAATGCAATTGCATTCCCATAAAATCTTTCACTGGCATGATGCTGGCTGTGGAGGTGAGCACCAGAGACCTTCTGCCCTTTGCAAACTTTGGTCAGCTTGTGAGTGAGCGAATAACCACACAAGAGCGTGTGTTCTTTCACGAGTGTTCGTGCTGTGTCCTGATCGGAAACCAGTGTTTGGGTCACAGGACAGGACAGGGCAGCGGGAACCTCAAATCCCACAGGAAATAAAAGTGAAAGGAGTAGTGAGTATTGAGAACTTCCCCAGCCAGAGGTGGTGTATCACAGCTGTTCTGCGTTACTAACACCACTTTGAGATGTTGCATGTCCAGTAAAGAGAAGCATAAAATGAAGAGACTGTAATGGGTTAGAAAATGCTGAACAAGCCAGCTCCATCCAGCGCGAGGCTGTGACATGTCAGAACTGGCAAAATATTTCACTGTGCAAGGTATTAGAAATGAAGAAATTGTGTACAGTGTAAGGTGTGATGGGGATTGATTGTGTGTGCTCGGAGCTCCGCCGGGTCAGCCCGAGCCACGGCATTAAACACGCGGTGACACGGCCGGAGCCGCGGCCATCGCTAACACGCTCAAAACTGTTTTCACTCCTCTGCTAAAATAAATACCTCACTTCTGCCAAAACATATTAAAGGTAAAATGAGTCACCACTAAGGCAAACTGAAAGAAAATTCCCTTGAAGGAAGCGAACACAAAACATAACTAAAAGCAGTAGTTTAAAGATTGAAATATAAAGTTCAACTGCAGATGACAGACAAACTTTTTCTTAGTGGCTTTCCAGAGGAAAAGCATTTTTCCTGCCTTTTTCACTGTGCATTCTGCCTTCCCCTTGCAGCACCACACGCTGCCCTGGCAGCCTGAACCCCGAGAGCTCTGAGCCTTTATTTGCCCACACTCAATCCCCATGTCCTGCAGGGTGCGGTGGCAGCTGTGTTGTGCTTTGTGCTTCTGAAGTATCTTGTCAGCATTTTGCAAACATTAATTAAACCTCTCAAAAGAGCAAGCAGCAGCATTCCCTCCTGTGGGATGATTTCCTTGATATTTAAGGCAAGTCTGGAGCTGGGAGCAGGGACTGGCTGGTGTTGGGCAGTGTCCCATGGCTTAGTGTGGCCAGTATTGCTACCAGAAATGGCTTTTGTGTCTTCCTGTAGTCGATAGTTTTTGGCAGGGGGTGGAAGACCCCATTCCACACAGCCAGGGTTTAATTTCCAGAGCTGATGAAGAGATTACTTTTGTTTGTATTTTAAAACTGCTCAAAGAACTATGTGTGTATTTACCACTCTGTGGCTTAAAAGCCCTCATCTAGACTTTTGGGGTTTTTTCTGTACTCATTCTAAAATGTGCTGGCCATAGCAATTGACGACTTCGATTTCCCCAGGCAAATGTTCATCACATTGCACCGCTCACCTTGTTACGAAACGTGCAGCAAAATGACTCCAGTACAATTAGCAAGATCCTGTCCCTGCAGGAGCCCCACACTCTGCCCAGGCAAAGGGCAGCCAGGGAGGCCATTTAAAATAAAAGGAAGTAAATCTGTGAGGAATCAATGCCTTTCCCATAATATTTGCTCCTTGGCAGTGCTGATCCCAAATGTTTAAAAAACACAAGTTGGGCTTCAAAATATAATCATGAGATTTCCCTGATAACAAGGGGAGTTGGAAGAACAGAGCCCTGTGCTTTGGGGACTTGGGCTGATTGTATCCATAAAACTATGCCCATAACCACGTAAAATGTGTGTATGTCTCTAGAACAGTTACATGCATTTATATAGATATGCATATATATTTTTGGCTATTTGCACATTGCAAACAGTGGTGCCTCTCTGCCGTCAGAGGAGGTGCAGGGTGTGCACACACGGACCCTCTGCTCCCGGGGTCATGGCCAGGGATGGCACCGTCACCAGCTGCCATGGCGCTGTCACCGGCTGCCAAACCCGCTCCTCCCGGCAGCGCGGCCCCGGGCTGCAGCTCGTTAATGCCATCCCGGCAGAGCAGCTCCGGGTGCTGACTCACTCCTTTCTGGGTAAATATCAGGGTAAAAAGACATGACATTTTCTGGGCCGTTCTTCTGTATTAATAAGATTCCAACTACAGGGTGACCTTTTCACAAAGGATTTGTAAATGCCAAAAGCTGCATAAAAATCTCTCTTTCTCAGGCAGACATAGAGGCATCATAACTTTGCGTTTATTTTTTAAATGGTGTTTTCCCGTCTTTCCCCTTTTGATCATCTCTTTCCCCTGAATGGATGTAGTGACATCTGTGCCTCCAATAAAATCTACGAAAGGGAAAAGGAGAAAATCAGTGATTGAATCATTGCCTACTCAGGGGCTGATTCTGCTCAGGGGGCTGAATGAATGAAAACAGGACAGGGATGATGTCCCAGCTGGGAGGGATCAGCCTCTGCAGAACAGGGACCACGGAGCTTGGGCGTGGGGAACGCTGGGTGCCAGTCTGTGTGCAACAAGGGCTTACGCTGTTCCTTACCGCTGAACCACACAGAGAGCAGGAAAATCAGCGCCAACCAACCACACGAGGCTTTTATGTTACATTGCATTTAGGATGTTTGATCTATCCCTGCCTTTGCAGCAGGCTTTACACCCTCTTTGGTTGTATTTCCAACAGGCCATAGGAAAAGAATAACAGCCAAACAAAAACCCAACAGAGCAAAAGGTTCGTAACTTTACCAATGGACAGCTGAGGCTCCATCCAAGAGCAGGGCACTGGTGTCCACCACCACCACCCCGCCCCGTGTCCAAGGCCCCAGGGCATGGACCTTGCCTGACCTGGCCTTTGAGTGGCCCTGAAAATCACTACATTGCCTTAATTAACACATCGTGTAAGGAAGATCTTGGGCCTTTTTGTTTCAACTCCATGGTTACCTTTTTCCTTTGTCCGCTTTCTGTGTTTCTCATGTCCTTTCACCACCAAGTAACATCATTTAATTCCTTCTCCCTTTTGCAATATAGTCCAGAGCCTGCACTTGTCACTGGCAAGGGTTCAGCTTTCCTAAACTGCAGCTTAAAAAGGAAAAACTGAGGCTGGATCTGAGTCAAATGCAAGTTTCTACTTTAATGTTTTATCACCTCAAAATATCATCCTGTCTTTAATTTCCTGAGTGATCCTTGTGCCCAGCTCAGCAAATGCTAATACATTCCCCTTGATTCCCACTCAGGTTCCTCCCGGGTTTTCTCTTTTTCCCTCCCATTTCCATGAGAAGTGTATGATCAGAAGGAGCAACAAACTGTAGGTGGGTACCTAAGGTGTCACCTCAAATATTGAGGGTTGATACGAGAACAGGAAAAATGTCCATGGTTGAATAGGAATATATGCCAGGAGGACATGAAAACAGCAAAATATTATCCCTAATGTACTGGTGAATTACCTGGAGTCTGCATGTCAGTTGTCTGAACTCTGCCAGGTTCTTCAGTCAAGGCCAGGCCAAACACCTTCCCCTGATGAATCCTTCTGTGGTGTTACCCTCACAACTTTCCCATCACAATCCAGGTTTCCCTTCTGCAGCACACAGCTTTACTTCTTGTTCCGCTCGTACTGACTAATGAGAGTAATTGGTCTCTGTCCTCTTCATAATGTCCCTCTAAGTATTTGTAAAGAGTTATCATGGCTCCCTCCAGTCCTCTTTTCTCTTCACATAAAGATTCTCAATTCATTTTAATTCGTCCTCCCTGACCCTCCCTCCCACTCCCACTTTATCTATCAAATAATGGAGCCCAATTACTTTGCAGACATACCACATTCGGATGAGAGAATGAAGGAGGGGACAGCAACGTGCACTGCAAAGACAACTGTGAATTCTCAAGTGACCAGCAGCTTTCACTGGGGGTGAAGCACTGCTCAGGCTCAGCAGCTCGGGTTTGGATTTGGGTGTCGGAGCTCTGCAGCAGTTCCACATCTTTCTCAGGTCCCACCACAGCAGCAGCTGAAGCTGGGCACTGCTGGGCATTGCTGTGCCATGCCAGGACACACAGCACTGGGGATGCAGAGACACGAGCAGAGGACCAGAATCCCCTCCTGCACTCCGCAACATTAAGACGAGGGTTAATTTGGATTAACAAAATGGAAACGTCAAGCTTCATTTATATTCTGGCACCCAGTGTTAATTACCTTTCCCTTTTTTTAGTAACCATTCTTGTGTTCTGTTTCCTCACTTGAAGCTGATAATAAGCTGTCCATCCATGTAACCATTCTGCTGACACAAATCATGATGGATATGAAAAGAAATAAAATGCAAATCTAATGAGACATTGCTCAGAATGAGACAAAAAAATTGAACCTCATTCTTTAATCATCAATGTGCAAAGCCAACCAGAATGAATTTGTTTCAAGGAGGCCTCGTTTCTATTTAAATGTAAAATACACTGAAATGTTTTAAGAACCACAGAAAACTATGGATTTCTGATAAAAGGCTAAGTATTAGCTTTGTAATCCCAGCCAAAAAAAAAGGCCCATACCAACCAACAAACAAATTCAACCCCCTGGTGCTGCAAAGAGGCCAAGGGCTTCTCTTGCTAAGACTTCCCAGAGGGAAAAGCAGAACTCTTTAGACACAAGGTCACTGAAAACTTTAATCACTCATTTGCTCTGTAGTACAAAGACTCATCCAATTTGCCGCCATCATCAGAAATACTGGTAGAAAAAGCCTAATTCTGACCTGATGCTGTTATAAATAAGAATATCATTGCATAAAGCCAATAAGAGGTCATGAGCAGTTTGAAAGGTTCGGCCCTCTAACCTTCCTCCTCCTTCCTTCCCCCTCCCCATTATTGTATTTTCCCCCATTTCTGTTTGAAGCTGCATTTCTAATCACATCCAGTGCAGAGTAAGACACACTGCCTGGCTACAGCACCCACTTCACTCCGTGATCCAAGTGTTTCAGAGCATATTCCAAATGCTGTGATCCTGAAGTGAGCCCTGTATCAGGAAGAGTTAGTAAATTTAGAGTAATAAAGCCAATCTTTGAGAACAAAGAGGGTCTTTGTTTACCTTCTAAACAGAGTTTTCAGAACATACTCAGACCTCATCCCTCTTATTTGGGCATATAAAAGAAGAAAAAATTAAAAACTCATTAAGAAAAGGAAACCAGACTCCCCATCCTGTGTCCTCAGAAAACGAGGCTTTAATAAGTATCAGATGTTGTGGGAACCCGCAGTGAGATTTGTGTAAGTGGTGTGAAGAAGGTGAGACTCTGGATGTCTGTTCCTTATGCTCAGTACAATGGGAAGGGGCGCCTGTGAAGTCCCCAGGCACTGTGTAATTAAATGGTGAGATGTGTGATGGCCAGAAGGATAAATGGGTTCAAAAAGAGATCCAATTAATTCAGAGGAGAAACCTATCTGTGGCTGTTAAGCCCCTTGTTCCCAACACAACTCATGGCTCAGGAAGTCTGTAATCTGCTAATTACTAGAAACTGAGAGCCTGATTTGTAGGCACAGATCTGTCCAGTTTCTGCTGGAGACAAGGTACTGGCTGGGGGATTTTAGATGCCTCAATGTAACAGGTCTTTTGTTTGGGTCTTTTAAAATCATCTTACCAGAGCCTTCATGGTGCCCTCCTTGTCCCTGCTCCCCCCAGGCTCTGAGCCTGTGCTGCCTCAGCCCTGTCCCTCTGTACCCTGCCACACACCCAGCAGAGCTCCAGAAGATCCCAGCATTACTTTGTGTTTCCATTTCATGTTCATCCATCCTTTAGGTTTTTGAGGGGTATTTTTCCCTTCGTGTTTCTTCAATTATTTGGATGATATTTTATTACTGCCATAAAGTAATTGCACTGGCACAAGATGAACATTAACATTTGCAGTGTGGGTTGAGAAAAACCACACCATCTTTAAGCCTCCACAGCAAAAATGCTTCTCAGTAACAAATGACTTTGCCACAGCCCAAGTTTCCCTACAGCAGAAATCCCTACTGCTCCTCCAGGACTTTGAACTTGAACACCTCCACCACCAGCAGCACTAACAAACAGCAAAGTCAAACATTTTTTTCTCGAACAGACACCCAGTCCTTGTGATTTCAGATGTGATTTTGTTCCCTGATTTTATCTGCATGAGCAGTTTGAATGGTTTTATAATTTGCCTGTGCTTCCATTTTATCACATCTGCCTCCCATCTGTTATTTTTATGGTTTACATTCCTATTCTCCTCTCCTAATGCCAGCAGCTTGACTGTAAAGCTGATGTCACATCCTAGAAACTTATCACCTCTCTCAAAAAAACGTGTCTTGTGCAGGATGGCATAAGAACCACCTGGAGAAGGACGGGTGGATCTATTAATCATGATTTTCTTTAGCAAGAGCCCACACAACCACTGTACTTGGTGCAGGTACATGTTCTCTTCTCACTGCACCTTGCAAAAGTCCCTCTGAATGAACAGAGACCAAATGTAAACAAAGACTTAGTGATATAGGGGTGTTCATCTGTTAGATCCCTCTGCACTGGGAACAAAACAGGAACAGAGTGAGCACTCCAGTGCTCCAAGCTCCTCCCCAAGGCTTATCCCAAAAGGCAGGGATGGGCTGGAGCAGAAAGCTGGTCCCCAGGGATGTTCCATGAGCTGCCCAGGGCTGCAGAAGGGAGGGGGAAATGAAAAGCCTCTGGACCCACAGGCTGAGCAGCTCCCTGTCACACTCAAAAGATAAAAGCAATTTGGTCACCGTATCATGAGATCATCCCTGAGCAATTGCACTGCAATCCCTGAGCATTGCAGTGCATCATCAGCCAGGGATCCTTCCACAAGACACTTTTGAATCAATGTTAATTCACTGCATGACCTTGGGTCATGCTGGGCAGGTGGCTCTGGTCCACAGATCCCATGTGAGGAATGTGAAAGGGGCTGCAGGACTTGTGCACTGTTGCCAGCTTGGCATCAGGTGGAAGAATCCATAACATGCAAAATAAATATAGATTTCTGTAATATTGTCTCCAACAGTCAATGCTCAACCTCAGATAAACAACAGATGAGTCCCACACGTGTCGCAGGTTTGGGCCAGTTAAAATTTTCACTTATTTGTGGCAACACAGACTTTTTCTCCTTCTTTTATAATTTTCCAAGCAGAAGTATAATTGGCTCTGGCCTGCTACCAAGAGGTTTATTAGAGCGGCAAGGGATGAAACTAATGATTGTTAAGAAGATCTAATTCCAAGGATACCAAGTTGTTGATTACACATTTACGGCTGCTAACCAGCAGCTCTCGAATAAGGGCCTGTGGATTTGTTTACCTTGCCAAGGCACTAAGATGCAGCCAGTCACTAAAATTCAGAGGCTGAGGCAGAAATCAATACAGAGCTGCTGAACACCCTCCTGTGCAGCTGGGAGAGACTAATTGCTGATGAACCTATGAGTCCAATAAAAATGTGCATAATTTAAATTGTATTAAAACCATAAGCTGCTAAAACATCAATATTTAAACACCATCCCACCATCCCCTGCAGTGTGACCAGGGATCCTACGGGAAGAACAGATATTGCTGAACATAAAAATGACAAAGGCGCAAGAATTGCCTGAAGTATTTCTTTCACCAACTTCCTGACATGGATTTGAATAAAAGTGTCTCATGGAAAAATCTGGCTCCAGGTGTTCTTCCTCTTGGTGCTAAGAATGGCTGCCAAATGGGTTCCCAGCCCCCAAGCAGGTGAAGTGGAAGCCAGAAAAACGCAGAGCTGATTCTAAGACAGAGCAGCTCCACAGGGAGCAGGTGGTGCTGCTGCAGGGGCAGCACTCCCACCTGTGATTTAGGCTGAGGGAGATGTGTTTGCAAAGGTTTGTTTGCAAAGACAGAGGTCCGTGGCTGGCAGAGGACTAAAATCCCCTGCTTAAAACTGCCAGCTCAAAAAAGCAGCCATGGACATCACCCATGGACAGCTTCCACAACACCGAGCCAGAAAGTCCTTCCCTGTCCTTGCCCGAGACCCTCCAAACCGAGCGACAGCTCCTGGAGCAGCGGCTGCAGGGGGAAGCTCACTGAGGACTGACCCTTCGACAGCAAGGTCCCATTCCCAGTCTCTTGACCATCCTGGCCAAAGCACCCACACACCAACAATCTGCACTGTGCTGGCTAATTTGCACATTAACTAGCTGACTTTTAAGGAGATCCTTGCACCACTCAATCCAGAGCTCACCTGCTGAGGATAATGCGTTTATCACCAAGAAAATACCCGTCTGTGCTGTGCAAGGTGTGCACGTGGCAAACCTCCATCATTTTCTCAGGCACTCTGGGATACATACCATGAAATTTAACAAGGTGTGTCCTATCCAGGGCTGTAACATTGCAGCTGTGCGGACTAATTAGATAACACTCATTATCGTTCATTCAATTTGCATTTGCAGAGGCGGTGCCAGCGCTGGCTGCGCTCCGGCCCTGATTGATTGCTCCCACTTTGCATTCATTAGGAAGGTGGCCTCAGCACAGTGGTTTTACAGCGTGTTTGCTACCACTTAACGGGATATGCCAGTTAAATGCCTTGAACTGTGTCTCTTGATTAACAATATTTTGCAAATACAGCGCAGGCTGTTTGAGCAACCTGACAGGCGATGGTGGGGCTGGGCGAGCACTGCTCCCACTCCCTGCAGAGCCCTCACCTTCCTGCAGGCCAGGCGGGGGAAACACCACTGTGACAGGAAGGGCTGGCGACAGCTCACCAGTACATCAGGGTCCTCAGTGGCCGTGTCCATGGCTCATCTCCTCCACTCAGATGTGATTTACAGAAATAAATGGGCCCGTCAGAGGGTTTGACTTTGTCAGGCAATACCAAGCCCGTGAAACTGGGGCACATATAGGTCGCAGTGACCTCTGTGATTTTTCCTTCATGTCCCCTCACAGCTGCAGAGCGGGGTTTGCTCTGGTCCATCTCATCTGCCCCTCCACTCCAGGCAGCCGGCTCGGTGGAGCCAGGGACTCATCTCTTGCCTGGGCTGCTGCAGCAGAAAACAACAGCCCAGAAGCACCCATTGCCCCAGCCCAGGGGCATTGAGCCCCCCTGGTCCCAGGGCCCCCCACCCTCCTGTCCTCCCCAGCTCAACCCTTTGCCACCAGTCCCTCAGGCTGCCAGAAGGAGGATGCTGGGCTTGCAGGGAGCCTCCTCTCAGCACCTCCCCATGACATGGCACAGCTGCTTCCCTGCCAGGGCAAGGGCACTACATGGTAAGAGGATGCCGTTCAGTGCTGGACCAATTTCAGGGAATTTTTCATCACTCTCAGTGTTGCTAGGCTGCTGACACACGGCAGCCCCACAGCCAGCATGTTCGGCAGATGAACTGTCGCTTCAGCTCATTCCAGGGTGAAACACTGTCACTTTCCCTTTTGCATATGCAGCATGCACTGGGGAGTTCAGGTCTGTGCACAACAGATTTATTCAACAGTAATCGTTTCATTTCTGCAAAGGAAATATGTTCCACTGTTCCTGCAGCTGACAGGCTCTGGCATCAGTTGGAGGCTGAGGCTCCAAAAGGAGGGAGAATATGTTTATGGGATGAACCACAGCTGTTTGCAGTATTCCTCTGCCCTAGCAATTATTTTAATAGAAAGAATTCCTGGAGGGTTATTTGGCTTCACACGGCGCACGTCGTGTTCACAGCCACTGGTTCAGGTATCAGGGGAAAGAACCTCTGAAGACAGTTCTGCTCCTGTAAAGCATTTTTTTAAAAAGGCAGCAGGTTGAATGCTGCAGCCTGCTCACACACCAGAAAATACTTGTTCCCATGGGTAGCACAAGAAATGATAGGAAAACCGGTACATTTACATAATCTGCACTATCATAAAGTTGTTTATCAGCATCGCTGAGCTGCCCAGCACTCCCAGGGTGTCAGAAGAGATGCTGCCCAACGCAGCCAATGCTGTCTAACTTGGAGATACTGAAAAGGTGAGCAAGATGCATTCCTGCAGAGAAGGTCAATCACCTGGCTCCATACATTTTTCCCTGAGGGAGAAGAGGTAGGACCTCCCCAGCTTGTTCATGGTGCAGTGGTTTCCATGGGTGCCTTTTCTGCCCCCGCGGGGCAGTTCCCGGAGGGAGAGTCTCAGGCCAGGCTGGCTGTAGGAGTGCAAAAGGGAGTACTTGCTCCAGTGCTGTATTTCTGCGATAAACTGGAGTCTATTTAAAATTCAGCAGCATTGTGTGAATGTGTTGCTGCTTTGCCTCAGAAATAATCAGTCAAGACAGTCCTCAGACACTGCTGCTCATTAAATAAAACACCCGGATTCCTCCCTGAAGGGGAAGGCTCCTCAGGGACTGGCAATATTTTAGCCTGCTTGCCATCTGAGGGCTTTAAAATACTTCAGAAGCATTAATTAAGTCTCAGGACATGCCTATAAGATGGAAGTTTAGCGTTTACTCAGCAGTGAGCAGCACTGGGGCTGCAGGCTGGGAATGCTCCAGGACTGTGGAAGTCTGGATCAGGTATTGTGAATCTCAGAGCATCAGCTGGTGCCAGCACTAGGGAGAGGAGAGTTCCCAAGCTGCAGCTCCTGCCCTGACCCGCTCGTGGGGCCAGGCTGGCCTTGCAGAGAAAGGTGTGCCCCCAGGTGGGGATGCTCTGCTCCCACAGCTCTGTGCCAGAGCCAGAGCTCTCTCCCCAGCTGCCAGCGTGGCATTCCCAAGCCTGCACTGTTTTAATCAGCACTGGCAAACACCCGTGTCCTTCACTGAAAGCATCTCACACAGACATCGGGATTTGGTTCAGGTGGCTTAATGAGAAAATGAGTAAATCCCTTCCTGGATTTTTACATTCAAACCAGCTGTCCAAAATATGAGATATCTGAATTCCTTATAGCTTTGGGATGTTAGACTCTGTTTTCTCTCTGAAAATGCCCATCCTTCAGTGCACAGGAGAGCTCTAGCTGTTCATCCCACCAACAGGACTTTAGTCACTCACTTATGAATGTGTAAATGGAAGCTAAATGCTTTAATACTTCTGTGGAAGTAGATATAAGAGAGGAAGGCATGAGTAAATAAAATCTGCCAAGTGATGCTTCAGAAAGTTGTCCAGAAAAAAAATAAGAAAAGCTGAACAAATATCCTGTAACTCAAAGGGGAAACAGGTAAGGGTTTGTGTCGCCAAACAGTGCTGTTCACATACAGAAATGCCATTTCCTACCTGGAGATTTAGATGAGGAGAGAAGTTCAGTGACTTTTGTCAGTGCCTTTAGTTTCTCTGCAGAGAATATTAGCGCACTGCTACTGACAGAACGTCAATAATGGGGGAGGTAAACACTTCTGAAGCGTTAATTCTCTCAGCATTGTGAGATCCAACATATGCATCATCACTGTACGTCAGCAAGGGATAATGTGAGCAGGCACCGCAGACTAAAATACAACAGTGGAATCTGCTTCTGAAAGAGATTTCCATGTGGGAACAGACAATGTTTCAGCAGTTTCCCATAACAACACCACGGCCCGACACAGCTCCTCGTGCTGGAATCTGCCTTTGTCACAAACAACCTTGCAATAAATGCACGTGGTGTGGATGGGCACAGCCCTGCGGGTCAAGCGGTCAGTGGCTGTAGGAAGGGAAAAGGCAAATGGGGAAGTCAATGTCATTTAACCATCACAAAATATGCAGCACTGGAGGCAGCTTTCCCTGACTTTCCACGGCAGGCTTGATTTTGACCTGTAGTCTGGATGCCCCAATCATTTGGGCCTTATGAATACTTAATTCCCCACTTAATTGCTTCAGTGGCAAGCAGCTTTCCCTTACTGCACTTCCTTCACCCCAGAATGAGGTTAAAGAAGGAAAAAATGATCTCCTGGATCATCCTCTGGCCACAGAACATAGGCTCCTGTTTGGGATCATACAGTGATCTCTGACTCTCTAACAAGAGCTGGGTAAGAGACTGAGCAATGTGTCTCTATCTGCCTTCCATGTGTTTACCCAGGACATTACTAGATCTGGGCAAATGATTATGCACAAACATTTCTTAATTTTTTTTTTTAGTCTTGACCATTTTCTCACTCCTTTTGCGTGGGGTTTTCACTCCCATGACTTTATTCTACCAGCTCTGTTTACTATCAGAGTATTCAGTGAAGCAGCAGATGATGCATGATTATTGGAGATTATTCACTGAGAGTGAAGTGATAAATGAATAATTAATTATCATTATTAATGCTGTCGCCCTGTTGCCTGGAGGCCTCTGTGAAATCAGGACCCCTTTGCTTTAGGTACTGTACTAGCAAATAGGGACAGACAATCCTTTCTCCCAAAGGGCTCAGCCTGGAGAGGTGACAGAGCTCCGGGTAAAGGGTAAAGAGATGTGTGTTGGGCTGGGGCAGCACTTCAGAGCCCGGTGGATTCCGCCCTGAAATGCCCAGAGGTTTCCCCCATTTCCTTTGTGTGTTGGGTAGGAAGGATGCTTCCCAGTCCCCTGGTGAGCTCATCCTCACATTCCTGTGACGACAAACACCAATGACCCCTCTTACTCCCCTGTCACTAACCAGCACCTCTTGCAACACTACTGATTTTTCTGTGGCCATGTAATTTCTTGGGCCTGTTCTGATCTTTGGCTCAAAAGTTTTTTGAGCCTCAGCTCCAAATTCTAACTCAGGAAGGTGAAACACAGGTGCTGAAGCTGCTAGGGAGAAGGCAGGAAGGAGCAAACACCCTACAGGGGAAGAGTCTCCTCCCTCCTGCCAGGGCTGCGGTTTGCAGAAGGTGATCAGTATGATGTATAACTGTGGAACTCCCCCAAAGCACACACAAATAAAACAGGGAACAGGCCATAAAATATGTTGGAGCTGGAAAATGAATGATCTCTGTCAACTATTTAAAAGCAATCCAGTAATGTGAACAATCAGAAGTGAAGAAAAATCAATACACTTTTCATGGCGCAGAAATGGAAAATAAGTGGGATTTTATTCCTGCAAAATCCATGCAAACAAAACCCAATAAATTAATTCTGCTTGTCAATGAATATGGTCGTGTCTTCAGCAGCAGAACCTCCTCCCAGAGTGCTCTCTTCAGCCCCAGCACTGTGCCAGTGAGGTAGCAGAAGTACCCACTGGTGTCAGTGGTACAGAGAATTGTGAACAATCGTGTGTTATTCCCAACACATTTAATTTGTTGAACAAATAATTCCTCTAGGAAGGCTTCAAGGAAAGCAGAGAGACAATAGAGCACAGCAGATACAGCCCAGTCCCTACTGCTGCACCCAAAACTCAGACAAAGCACCAGAGCAAAGCAAAGCATCACAGTCCCGGTCGGACAATTGGAGGCACGACTAGAGTGTCCCGAGGTGGCCATTCCTACACTCCAAACTGCAGCCAGCTTCTGACTTCAGGTAACAGAGGGGAAGTGGCCCTGAGGGTAAAGGAAGAAGCTCCTGTAGCAGCTCTAAAGTTGTTGCATTCGGCAAGGTTGTAAAGGAAGCGTTGGTAGCACTATGAACGCAAACACGCCTTTTGCAGCTGAACTTCTCCCAGCAGCAGCTGCTCCATGCCTAAGCAGCAGCTACTGTGGGACAGGAATTTGAGGTCTCCTGCAGCATCTCCGACATTGCAATGAAAGACTTTTTCCCATTTAGTCAGACTTGTAAGCTGTAAGCGCCTACGACTACGTTTATTTATTTTGGGCTGCCTTCAGCCCGGCGTTCCGTCGGCTCGGGCTGGGTCTGTGTCTCCGCCGAGCCGCTGCCGCCGCTCTGCGGTCCCGCTCGGAGCTGACACATCCCGAGGCTCCGGGGCTGCGTCGAAGCACGTCCCGTTCAACCCCTTTGCATCGCTCCTGCTGCCCGCAGAGCTCAGATCAGCTGAAAGAGCCCTTCCTCCTGCTAATGGTGAGCTGGGTCCTGCACCTTTGCCGGAGGGGCTGAGACGAACCTGCATCGAGGGATCGGCACAGGGAGGAGACGGCTCTTGGTGGCTTGGCCAGGGACACGAGTGCACCCAGCACAGCCACCCAGCAGCTCCCTCCTAGGAAAGGAGACAGCGCTGGTCAGCTCTCAGTGTTAAGGACTGTCTCTCACTGGCCTGAGCTCTGACAATTCACATCAGGCCCCAGTTCATCTGTGGGGCTCAGACATTTTGAGGGTGTTCTGTGGTAACTGTGCATCACCTGGTAAATCAGCCCTCAGCAAGAGGCAGGACGGGACCTCATGGACTGCGATAGAGGGAGCACTCCTGTTGCCAGGTGTTCCGACAAGGTGTTACCCAGACACAAGCCTGTTTGTAGAGGCAAGCAGATGATTACACTTCATTCCTGTATTTCCAGTGCCACCTTCTGTACAAAAGAGGAAACCTCTGAGTTCAGCAGCTCCGAGGAATGAAGCTGGAAAATTCTTCCCCCACCCACGTGGAGACTCAGGCACTATTGAAATTAAACACTGAAGGATTTACATTTTCAGTAGTTCAACAGCACACTGAGTTGTGTGCTCGAGACACCCCCAGGTGCCAAACCCTTCTAATTTTACAAAGAAAGTACATCAGCCTCACTTTGTGTTTGTCACAAATTCGTGCAGTTTCTGGGATGGGATGTAATGGGTGAGAGAAATAAACATCCACTATTATAAAAAAAAGTAAAGCATAAGTCTGGCTATAAATATCAAAACCTCATGTCAAATAAATTCACAGGGCCATGATTAAAGTATGTGATCAGGGGTAATTGTTTTTCTTCTCTGTGTCATCCTGAGCCTTTCCCAGAGAGTTTCAGTCCGAGACTGCTGTGGGGCCGCAGTGTCCCGGCTGTGCCATGGAACACTCACCTCATCCTTGAAGACTGCACTGCATCCAACCACACAGACAAATGACTGCAGTAAACATCTACCCTGAAGAGTTTTTTTATACTGTATCAAGAGCTTGCAGACCTAAAAAAACCAAAACCAAGTTGGATTTTCTTGTCCCTAATTCCAATTTTAAATATTAAGACCAAACCTGTTTTTTATCAGTTGATGCCTTGCTTGGATAAGCCACACAGAGCCATTGGCAAAGCTGGGTCCAGACCAGTAGCTTTGCAGAGCACTGTTCAGCATGATTATCTGGTACCTCCAGACTTTCATTAAAGAGAGAGACAAGGTCTTATCATCTTCCCTAACAGCTGCCCCATGCTGCCCTGCCAGATCTGATAAGCTCTGAAGATGATTTGGAACAGCCTTAGAACATCCAACCACTTTTAATTGGGGTCAGTGTCTTCACGTCTGCAGATGCTCCTGTGACTGAATGATCAAATTACTCTCTTGTGCGATCAGGACGAGCAGTCCGTGGCACAGTGAGCACCCCTGCAGGAGACAGAGAAGGTGCTCAGACAGCAAAGTCATCCTGCCGACCGCTGGCACGGGGCAGCACCACTGTGTCCTCAGCTCTGGCTCTGGTCACATCTGCAATTCGCTGGCAGAATCAGCTGGGGACTCTGCTCTGAAGGCTGTGGAAAGCTGGAACTGAGGAGCTGGAGAAAGAAAACCCAATTTCCTTGTTAGCTTACCCGGGATGCCCAGAGGCAGTGGCGATGCCGGAGCCTGATGGCCTGAGAGAAGCTCGGCTGGCATGGACAGAAGGAATTGTTGATGGAACTGAGAAGGAATTGTTGGTGGAACTGTGCTCCGATATTCCTCTGCTTCCACTGCCGTAGAGTTTGACTTCATGTGAGCTCTCCCAGGCTCCCACTGCTGTGGCTCATCCCAGTTCCGCGCCCCTCACCTGGTTTTCAAAGGAATGTTCCCAAAAAGCTCCTCTAAAGCTGTCACTACACGGCCACACACACAGAGTACATATATGGACATAAAATATGTTATTTATTGTGAATTTTGCAAAGACACATTTAAGCAACAAAATATACATTTGTGAACCTTTAGTTTTATACATAACAATCTGCTACCATAGCAATAAATTAAATATACATTATTTACAACAGACATAGGTCACCAGAAACTACAAAGCACCGCCTCTCTACATCAAAAATAAACTTTGTCAGATACATTTCTTCAAGATTTATTTTCACTCTATAAACTCTCTTCACATTCTCTGATATAAATCCAGCATTTCCCTTTGCAGGACATACGCAGTGCTACATTCATTGAACGCGATGAAAGCATGCTGGGGGCTGGGGGCAGGGGCTGGAGCATCAGCGGAGCAGCGAGAGCGCAGGTGGGACCTGCAGAGGGGCCGGGCTCTGCCCTGGCTTTGGGAGCAGTGCCGGCACTGAGCACCTCCCGCAGCCAAGAGATCCCAGCGCCAGGCACAGCCCATTTGTGGCAGCAACATCTCTTGGCCCCTTACCTGCCATTCCTGAAGACCCTCAAAACTCTGGAAAGAAACTGAGTTTGTGCTTAGGATCCCCTGCTTCCCTCAGAAAAAAAGCACTTCTGTGTTGTGCTTAGGTGTTACCACCCTGTGCTTGGCTCTGTGGGGTTTCTAGAAGATGCAAGTATGTGCCAAGTGCTTTCCTGAATGGAAGCTCAGCCAGAGCAGCAGCTCACTGCCAGCCCTTGGCAGCTGCACACCAGCCCCTGATGGAGGGGATGCTGGTGGAGGGGATGGTGGTGGAGGGGAAAGGGTCCCAGCCTGCTCTGCACAAGGGCTCAGAGCCAGCGGCACCAGTGCTGGAGCTGTGGACCTGCACCCGACCTGCCACTGCCTCTCACCAAGCCCATGGGCTGGTCTGAGCCAGGGGGCAGCCGGGGTGCAGCAGGAACAAGTGGGGCACCAAAACCCTGGCATGAAGGGGAGCAGCCCCTTGCAATGGAGACCTTCCCACGCAGCAGGGGCTCCCCCATCATCCCCCTAAAGCATTTCTGAGCCCCTTCTGCTCCCTCTGCAATGTCACTTCCGAGTATGGCAGAAGTTGTGTGCATGGAAACAGTGGAATCAGAGAGGAAAATGCACTGCCCAACAATTCTAGTGTCAGTTAAGGATGCTTTCTTTCATATATATAAATATATATATGTTTTATTTATATATATATATATCCATATATATCTCCCCTTTATGTATGTATAGATGCATAAGTGTCACTTATAAGCACAAAACATTTTGCAAAATATATACAGGAACACACCTCACCCACTGCTGGAAGTGCAGAAGTCCCGGGGTGTGACACAAGCACTGCTCAGTCCCAGAACCGGCACGGGACAATCGGGACCCTCCGGGACGGGAGGCGCAGGCCAGCACCAGCAGCTGCGGGGCAGCCGGGGCCGCACCCAAACCGCAGCTGCTGGTAAGGGTGTACAGCAGGTTTCAGGCCTCTGGCGAGGAGTGAGTGCTGCTGGATTTGTCCCGCAGGAGCCAAACCTCGTGCCAACCCGGCTCCCGGCCCCACCGCCATTCAGCGGGCTGGCGCAGGAGAGACAAGTCCAGCGCACTGCAACTCTCCCTGAGGCTTCACACTGCTCTGCCTGTGAGTCCCATTTGAATAATTCCCAAATCAATCTAGGTCAAAAAAGGAAAGTCACAGTTTCAAGTGAAAAAAAAACCAAAACAACAAAACAACCAAAAATGGCAAACCAGCTGACAGTAGCCACTGCATCGTCTGCTGAAAGATCTCACGGAGATCAACACCCACGAGAATGACAACATCTACAGAACCGAGTGACTTCTCAGAGGAAAAAGCAAACCCAGAACAGATCCTGGGAGCAAGTCATTGCACCAGTCAGCGTTTCACTGTGCAGCCTCAGGAAATCAGACCAAAGCTTCTAAGAGGAGGACTGGGGGTGGGTTTGAAAGTGCTGCTGAAGCATCATCAGACAAGTGCTGAACAGCAAAGTGTGTGATCCTGAGACACCTACAGCTACAGGCTGGGCTGAGCACACTGCAGGCTCCTCTTCCAAAAACTCGAGGTTTAAACTCTATTGAAATACAACTGGCTGGGAGCAGGAGGGATTGTCCCCATGGGAGTTATTGGTACCTACTAGTCCTACACAGCACTTAGGGCTGCCTTTTCACAACATGTTCTCCTTCTTTAACCTGGTTCCCCTCCCATCAGAGCTACAGCCTTTCCGCATGGATTAATTACAGCACGAGCGAAGCACCTATGTGAACCGGATCGTAAGGCTCTCGGAGAGCACCTCCCTGCAGGACCAGGGTGAGCAGAGCAGGTTCTGCTTGGCTTGGCTCGTCTCTGGCCCGGGGAGATGACAGGGAGAAGGGGAGGTGATGGTTGAATCCTATAAGCACTTGCCCCAGAGAGAGGGGAGCAGGAGCAGCCACAGCCACGGCGGCTGCCCAGGAGCACAGTTCTGCACCTGCCTCCTGAAACAGGCTGTCAGGTACTTTGTGCCTCTTGGAGCACCCGCTGGGTGAGGTGACTTTGGCACTCAAAGTCCTGTTTTCAGCAGGAATCACAAACTCGAAGAACTGTGTTCACTTGAGACTGAGAACCTGGTTTCATGAGGGTTTCCAAAGGTCACAGGCTGGCGGGGCAGGGGGAATATCTCTGCAGCATCATGGCCTGTCTTCCAGAAAATGGGTAAGGGAAATCTATGAGCAATGTGAAATTTGTGGACAGGCTTCAGGAAACTTCACACGAAGTTCCATAAAAGAGCAAAAGGATTTCTTGGCATGTTGAGAGAGGTATTTTCTGGGAAAGGGCATTATGGGAAAGTTACCTTGCAGAATCTATAATCCTTTCAGAATAACCAGAGCTTGCTCAAAAGCAGCAGGACAGACTCTGCAAGGGCTGGAGCAGCCTAATGCCTCCCAAATCGCTGGAGTTTTATGCATTTGCTTGCCTGGTGATCCAAGCCATAGGGCAAAGCAGAGGCCACCAGGTAAATCCCCTCTAGTTCCAGTCCTAGTACTCAGAAAAGCTAAAGCTGTGATACACCACAGCTTTAGCTTTGGGTCACCCTTCCCAGGCCCGTGCTCAGTGTCAGGCAGGGACAAAGCAGGGAGGACAAAGCTGCCAAGGGAGGATGAGCTGGCTGCGGTCCCCAGCTCCACTCCCCGGGCCAGGTCACTCACCTGCCTCTTGTGCAAGCAACCGAGCAAGTTTGGAGTAAGGGGCTGCCTCTGCCCCAGGAGTTTTCGGGTGTAGGTAGGAGCTGGGGGATGGCTGGAGAGACACTGCAGACCCCACTCCAGGGAGAGCTGCCCAGGACCCCCCCGGGGAGGTTTTGCCCCATTGCCCCCAGAGAAGAGCAACAGCAAATAAAGGTGGAGGGCAAACTGCCCCAGAGCCACTAACATCTAACTTTGGCCTGACCCCCCACCCTTCAAAAAACAAACATAAACCCCTGTTTCCCCACTGATAACTGCAAATAAAGCATGGAGGGACCTAAACTGTGCAGGGGTCTCTCCTGTTCCCCCTCTGCCCAAACAGAGCTGGCAGGCAACCCGGGGACGGGGGGAATGGACGGTGCCCGCCAGCTGCAGCACGTGTGGGCAACCACAGGGTGACCCAGCACAGCACCGCAAGGGGACATGGCCCTGGCCACAGGTGTGTGCAGCACAGCCAGAGACACGTCCCCGCCTGCACACAGAGTGGGGGGCGCAGGGCGTGTGCTGGACAGGGGGACACCAGGTGAGAAGGTGGCTGGTCCCTGCCAGGACAGGGCTGTAGCAAGGTGAGAGCTCTTTTCCGGTGAGCCGGCAGGCGAGGGCACCTCGCTGCCCACGGCCGGGGCGTGCGTGGTCCCATGGGGTGTTGAAGATTTTTCCCTTTGTCAAAACAAAAATTCTCTGCAAAGAAGAAAAGGATACAAATGTCAGGAGTGTGGAAGGAGAATATTCCCTCCCCTACAGTGCTGGCTGTGAAGCAACTGTGCCAGGCAGGGAGCTGAAGCCACAGCAGCGCCCTTCCCCAAAGCGCCAGGCCAGGCTATGGGAGAAGGAAACTCAGTGATGGGGTGAAAATCCCAGATTTTTGAGACCCACGCTTTCAGAAATGTAAATTTCTTTCATTTCAAGTTCTATGGGCTCTTCTGCTCAGCTTGGGTCTTCCTAATGACACCCTTAATTTCATGGAACAGAAGGAACTCAGGTAAATCCCACTGAGTTCCCTTCACCTCTGCCCAT
Source organism: Dicrurus megarhynchus (assembly GCA_013399195.1). Taxonomy (NCBI): domain Eukaryota; kingdom Metazoa; phylum Chordata; class Aves; order Passeriformes; family Dicruridae; genus Dicrurus; species Dicrurus megarhynchus. The sequence goes on from VXAD01009452.1 coordinate 333,780, forward strand.
GAAATCCACCTCCTGAATCTTCCGTTTCCCCTTGGGTTTTTGGAATGGGTCAGGGCCTGCACTGTCTTTGCACCCCAGTGCCCAGAGCCCAGCGCAGCAAACCTGGAGATGGGCACCACTGTTTGACAAAGGTTACCTGGGAAAAATGCAACCTGCTGGGCGGGGGCCCCTCACCCTGGGAGCAGGTGCAGGAGCATGGTGGGAGCACACAAAAGCACTCCAGAAAGGAGCAGGTAAAGCTACACGGCAGCACTGGTGGGTGCAGAGCTGTCGCTTACCCCTGCCCTTTCCCTCACTCACCTACAGCAGCGTTTAAGGTGCTCTAAGGCGCAGCATGGATCCCATAAGCAGTAACAAGCAGTGTGAGCAGCCGCGGTTGGCTGAACACAGCTGGCCCCCAAACAGCCTTTTTGCACAAAACAAAACAAAATAAAACAAAACAAAACATACCAACACTCACCTGTGACAAGTTCATGACTTCCTCCTGCTAGTGGCTCTATGTGAAAGAACAGAACACGGGGTGGGTTGCAAACAAAGGGGCAAGAAGTCACAAAATCCCTTCCCTTCTCTCCCTCAAGAGCCACAGAGCCACCTCCAGAGCCCAGACCCCCCCTGCCAGGCAGGGAGGACACGGCTGCACAGCATCCCACCAGTGAGAGCCCTGGCACCTACCATGCTGGAGCTGCCATGGCTGAGCTTGTCGAAGCGGAACTTCAGGTTGGACCTTGGAGAGTTTCTGTTCTTTAGATCTGCTGGAAGGAGAGGACAAACAAAGAACAAAAATAATAAACTGTGAACAAAAATATTTGCTGTAGTGCTGGCTGCACTCGCCCAGCTAGGCACTTTAATAGACTGTCAGGAGTGCTACCAATGTTTAGTCTGCCTTGGCTGAATGTTTGGCAAAAACTGTACATTAAGTGTTTGCGATGGAACAAATTGAGGCTTAATTACATTTCACAGTCTTTCTCCTGGAAATGCCACTGAAAAGGCTACAAGGAATGACTGATCCATATAATGTATGGGTGGATTTTCACGTTCTTGGCAGGAAAAATACAAAATAAACACTTCAAGCATTAAAAGGAGCTGGTTTAAGGGTTCAGAAAATCACTAATGAAATAAGGAGGAGGGCCTGTGGGGTGCCGAGACACAAAAAGCCTGTCTGCACTCCATGGTCCTGCTTTGCCAGCAACACTCCCAGTTACGGAGCTGTTTGGGTCTGTTTGTGCTTCCTGGCTGTTTCAAAAACAGCTCCTCAGCTGACAGTATGTTTCCACGTGAATGGTGGTGCCTTGAGGCAGGCTCTCTGTGGCTCAAGGAATCAGAGCCATGGGGATTTGTGGGCGAGGGGTGGCTGCGGCCATCCCCTGTCTCACTGCACCATCACCACAGGATGCACCAGCAAAGAGCTTTTCCTGCCTGTTTTGCCCTTTTGAATTGCACCTCATTGTGCAAATCATCCAACTGAAAGGGATGGAGTTGGTGAGCGGGTTGGCAGGAGAGGAATGGAGCCAAGACCACGGGAAGCTGCTTGTTGATTAAATAATTGTGAGTCATGGCTTGGCCTCTGAAGACAGAGTGTTTCCACGACTACTGCACATGCCTGTCAGGGGAGACAGAGGGAACAAAGCCACAGCAAGAGCCACCTCTGCGCTCTAACTGAGAAAGGAAACAAATTCCCGATGGAAGTACAGAACTACAGCACATGGGGCCATCTCTCCAGAGCAGCCCTGTCAGGATGGGGCTGCCCTGCACCCCGTGGGTGCCTGTCCTGCCAGGGCGAGCACAGCTGCTGCTTCACCCTGGGACCTGGACAAGGCTGGGAGGGGGCTCCTCCATCCCAGAGCCACAGACCCCATTCCAACCCACCACTACAGGAACCCAGGGACTTTGGGTGGCTCCAGGAGTGAAGGCAGAGCCGGTGCCTCCTGTCAGTCTGCCTGCCACCCACCTGTGGGGCTCCTGCTCATGATGACAGGGGTGGCTGTGGCCCCCACGCTGGGGCTCTCACTGCCGGGCGAAGCGCTGTAGACAAACACGTCCTGCTTGAACGGCGATGCAGTGGAGGGCTGGCTTCCCTGCTCACAGAGACAGGACATGGCTTTTCCTGCAGTCAGGTCTTCCCCCACACCCTGCTGATGCCCCACTGCACCCATGCCCACTGGAGCCCTGCCACCAGTTGCTGGTAGGAGAGCTTGTCCTGATGGAGCAACCTACTGGCCTGGGCAGACCGAGCAGTGCCCAGGGCATCCCAAGGCTCGCTGAGGTGTCACAGAATCACAGAATGGTCTGGGTTGGAACAGACCTTAAAGACCATCTAATCAGACCCTCCCTGCCAAGGGCAGAGACACCTTCCAGTAGACCAGGCTGCTCCAAGCCCTGTCCAACCTGACCTTAGACACCTCCAGGGATGGGGAAGCCACAACACCTCAATGTCCCACCAGGCACTCCAACCCTCCTCCTCCCCACACCCAGAGATGGGCTTAAGCCTCTCCCTGTCAGCAGTGAGGAGGCATCTGGGGGCTGGTGGGCACTTCCCCACTCAGAGCCCAGGGGTCTGGAGGCAGCAGGGAGCCGAGGGGCGTGTGGAATGTGCCGCGGGGAGCGTTTGGTGCCTACCACGCTGTCGTACTCCTCCAGGGTCTCGCTCTCCCCCGCCGTGCTGCTGAAGCTGCTGGTGCTGGAGGAGGAACGGGAGATGTTCGACCGCCCGTTCTCTTTCAGCTTGATAAAAGGCCTAGGGAGAGGCGGAACGGAAGGAAGGGCGCGTGGCTGTCACCAGGGAACCGTGTCCCTTGGACTGTGACAGCGGGACAGACCCTCCTGCACACCCCCGGAGCAAAGCGCTGCCGTAGGAATGAACCTTTTGGGGTGCTGCAGTACATGACCGCTTCCGAAGGTGTGGGATAAGGCGCTGGGTGGGTGCCCCAGCAGGAAGCCCTAGGTCCAGCTGACTTCGCCTTGGCAGGGAGGAACGGGCACAGCAGCCTTCTCTGCCCTGGGGATTTGGGCAACCTTGGTCAAATGCTGCTCTTTGCTCTTCTTTGTAAAGACCAAAAAGGAGCTGTGCTCATGAATCACCAGAATCTTTTCTCCCTTAGTATCAAACTTATGTATAGTACAATTTAGGTATGGTTTCGTTTGACAAATTCCTTGATGTCTGTTGAGCTGTGGTGGAAGGAGGATGGGCTCCTCCTGGCTCACCTGTCTTTGTTGGGGCATATCTCAGGGGAGCTGGGGTTGGATGAGGTTTCAGATTTCATCTCTTGGGAAGAATGTCCCAAATCTGGTGTCTTCTGGGCTCCAGAAACACTGTCGCTGAGGGCACAAAGAGACAGGTTGCACGAGTTATACAAGAGTCTTAAAAAGGATGGTCAAACTGTACTGCCTAACACCAAATATAAACTGTGAGAGTGGCAGATGCTCTATGGGTACCACCACTTCGATAACAAACTTACCACCTTGTCCTGCTCTCGGCCTGGCTCTCTGATGTCGTGTGCAGGCGAGGGAAGAGCCCTGACCGGCGCTTGATGGGGCTCCTGGACTGGTTCTTGGCAGCAGCGGCGGGGACAGGGGGCTGAAAGCAGAGAACAATCTGGGTTTGAGAGCACAGCTCTCTCCTGGGAGTTCAGATGCTAAACATCCTGCAAGGAACTGCGCTGCCCGCGCATCTGAAAACCACATAATGCCACAACTTCTTTTTTATCTCCTTTTATTTTGGGGCCAAAACTGCAGGAAGCTTATTTTTGGTTCTTCCACAAAACGAGCCCAACTTGAACAAAGCACCCAAGCTCACAGCCTGCTCAAGTCTCCCCCTCGCCCTTACCCTTGCTGCCCATGCAGGGGACTGCCAGGCTGAGTCAGTGGAACACAGTGCCCCACCAGGCTGTGGAGGGGTGGGCAGAGGGAGGAACAGCAGGACGGAGGGACAGTGGGACAGAGGGACGTGTGGACATGCTCACCGAGAAGGTGGTCTTGGTCACCTCGCCGCTGTTGTGTGCAATGCCCCCGCTGAGGCTGCCTGGGATGCCACTGCTGTGGTGCTTCTTCTGGCTGCCCACCATCGTCTCCATGGAGTGGCTGCGCACCCGGATGGCTCTCTGTGGCAGAGGGGACAGGGGACACCAGGTCATCACCACCCAGCGGGGTGCTGTCCCCAGAACTCCTCCCCAGCTCCAGGTCTTCCCCAGGCACATGGGAGAGCAACCTGCCCATGCCTCCCCGAGAGCAAGCACACCCCAACAACAGCACGACTGGGGACACCAGCCCTGGCAGGTGCAGCTGAGCATGGGCTGCCCTTGGTGGCCCCACAGCCACCACAGGATCAGATCTTCCCCCCACTGCTCTGTGATGTCGAGGACTGCAGCTATGGGACCAGGAGCTACAGACACAAGCCCCAAGCCCTGCCTCCTGCCTGGCCAACCTCGCAGACCCCTCGGCAGGAGTGGGGACCACAACCAAGCCATAAGCCACGTTTGTGTCCACACCTTCCACAATTCTCCCTGGACTCAGGGAGGACAGATCCTGTGGAGCCTCCTGCCTTTCTTGCACCTCTCCTGCACTTCTCCAGCCTGTCCCAAAACAGCCCCTGAGCTGGAGGCTTCACAGCCACATAAAAGTGCTTCTGTTCTTCAGCAAACTACTGCTTGAAAATACATTTAGCCTGAACTGCAGCTTCTGGTTTGGTCAATCCACCTCTGGAAGGGACTGGAGGTGAGCTGTGCAGCACTGGCCCCATGGCAGCCACAGACTCTCCCTGCTCCCTTCGATCTTCATTTCTCCCCCTCAAGCAGCCCCCTTGCCTCACTCCTCACATCAGCTACCTTCCCCGTTCTCTTCTCAGCTATTCCCTCAGCCACGGCTGCTGCTCCTACAGACCCTGGATCCCAGCCCAGGCTAAAGAGCAAATGAGCCATGGCAGGCCAAATTCCTGAAGGTGCCAGCACTGCATCTGCAGCATACAGGCTGTTTGCTGCTGGCTGTTTGCTGGGGTCATGGAACCACACGTGGACCCACACCAGGGTAAGAGGAAGCTGCAGCCCTGAGCTCTCACCGAGCCTCCAGTGCTGAAGACCACAGCCCCAACAGCCCCTCCTGCCCATCCAATAACAAACATCAAGCAAGAGTCCATCAGACTGGATTTATTTGGGTCAGCAGCAATTCATACACAATTTGACGTTGTTTGTAGGTAAAAGTGACCAGTTGCTTTGCTGCAAAGCAGCACCCACAGGCACTCACACTCTGCAGGCTCCTCCCCTGGGCTGTGGAACTCTGCGAGGTTCCCCAGCACCCCAGCCCTGAGGAGGGGCTCCTTTTCCCACAGAAGAGGCAAAGGCACCTCTCACTCACTCACAGCCCAGCAGAACTGAGCTCTGCTCACCTCTGAGAACTGGTCCCCCAGTCGCCTGGCCAAGGCGCTGGGTCTGTAGGCTGGGTCGCAGGTGCAAGGCAGCAGGCAAAAAGATACCGTGGGGACCAGGCCTCAGCCCTCCCAGCCCTCCTTTACCGTCTGTCCCCCCCGGTCACTCCGACAGTGCACGGTGCAGGACGTAAGCCAGCAGGCAGCCCAGCAGCGCGGGCCCCAGCCGTCCGGGCAGGCGCAGCCCCACACGGACCACGGGGCTCACCTCCCACCCCAGCACTCCCTGCAATGCCAAGAGAGCACGGTCTGTCTCCTGGCACACACAAAGTGTGCCAAAACGTGACTGTTTAACCTCAGCGTCGAGACCCTGACGTGGATGCTGTGACGTACGACTGACTGCACAGCAGTTCCATTCCTACAGGTCTCACACTGCAACAGGACACATCTGAGCCTCTGCAGCAGGGCCTGGGGAGCTGTGCACCCCTCCTCCATGGCCTCCTCATCCTGGGTACAGGACGAGGTGACTCATCCACCAGTGCTCACTTCTCTATGCTATAGGAATAACTGTGCCCAAGACAACTGCAGGAGTTGTCCCAGTACAGCCGCAGGCTGAGCAGGCAGTGGTGGCAGCAGCCCCCACCTCCTCTTGCTGCCCTACCCTTGGGGAACACCTCTTGTCCCCCAACACGCTTTTTGCCAGCCCCAGGTGCATTTTAGCTCTGCTGTTGGCAAGGGCAGGGCTTTACCTTGAAAGACTCCAGAAAGCCTCCATGACCCCCATTCTCCAGCTTGTCCTCCTCGGGCCCCAGCCCCAGCATGGTCTGTGTGTGCCCATGGAGCTCGTCATGAAGGTTGTCCAACAAGGCCGCCCGTGTCCGGTCCTGCAGGAGAGACAAGGCACAAGGGAGGAGCAGTGGCACCGATCCACGTGACAGCCAGCGCATCCCTCCTCGAGGGCAGTGCCCGCCCCATGGACACCATGCTCTCTCGTCCCTGCCAGCACTGACCCAGCTCAACAGGGAAAGGTGGCTTTGAGGAGGAATGGGAGAGCTCCCCAAACCCGCCGCTGTTCCAGGCAGGGACACGTGGGCAGCGTTACCTCCAGCTTCGCAAACTTGTCGGACTTGCAGCAGGCGTTCTCAGCATTGATGAGCTTGGTCAGCAGGAACTCCCGGAACTCGGGGCTCTGCAGGGAGACAACCAAGGCGGAAAACACACACCATTTTTGTAAGATTCTCTGTATCTCTGGTACCACAGCCGTACCAACCCCAAACCCAAACTCACAGCACCTGGCAGCCCCTCCAGGTGTGGAAGCATTGGTGGAAAACCCCAGGTGGGTTTGAGGTGCCCTCCTGCACCAACACAGGTGCCTCAGCACCAGAGCTGCTGCTGCCGCCTTGCACAAGTAATGCCACGCAGTGGTGCATGGCCACTCACCCTACCATAAACACCAGGGGCCCCACTGGAAACCAAAATCAATGCAGATCAATCCCAGAAGTCCTGTTTTCCCCAAGCTGGTGTGCTTGGAAACATCTCGGACACGCACATCTACTTTTTTTTACAGCTTGGAACATGCTTCCCTCTCAGCTCCTACCTTCTGGAACACTGGTGGGCTCGGCAGTGGTGGGCCAAAGGAGGGAACGTCTTCCCGGGCTGTGACTGATACCTGAGGAGTCAAGAGACACGTTATTCCCATGGGTGCAGCAGGATAACAGGGTTTATGCTACCCAGGGGATATGTCAGACAAGTGTGAACTGTTCCAAGGCACATTCAAACACTGAGGACCACCAAAACTCGTTAACAAATGAGCTGCTAACACAAACACGTACCTCACACACTGATGTCTGTATGCACACAAGTTATGTAACAGTGCACACGTAATACACCTGTGTGCACACATGTGTGTGTTCAGCACTCAGGTACGAGTCCCAACAAGGCCTAACACTGACTGCACCACTGAGCACAGCTGGGCAGCTGCCTCCAGACCTCGGTCTGAGATCGTCAAACTATGGAATGGTTTGGGTTGGAAGGGACATTAAAGATCATCCAGTCACACCCCCCTTGCCATGGGCAGGGACACCTCCCACTATCCCAGATTGCTCCAAGCCCTGCTCAATCTGGCCTTGGACACTTAAAGGGATCCAGGGGGCAACCACAGCTTCTCTGGGCAACCTGTGCCAGGGCCTCACCACCCTCACAGGGAAGAATTTCCTCCTAATCTCGAATCTAACCCTTCCTGGTGGGAAGCCATTCCCCATCGTCCTGTCACTCCATGCCCTTGTCAAAAGATGCTGAAGCAAAAACGGGTACGTGCACATTGGGGCTGCCCTCACCTTGTACGCCGTATTATCTGCCTCGGGGTTTTCCACCTGCACCACAATGTAAGCGTGCAGGAAGTTGGAGGCAATCATGTCTGGGACAAATGGCGTGTTCTCCTCTTGGAAGATAATTGCCACGATGTCGTTGCCAATGTGCCTCTTCCTCTGGAGCTAAGCGGAAAGGGAGAGCATTGGGTCAGTAAAACCAGGCGGTTCTGCTCCTGCAGCAAGCACCAGTCCCGGGCGCCAAGCGGCCACTTCCCACGGTGCCAGGGCTTGGCAGTGCCCACGGCATCGGGCAGGGCAGTGTCAGTGCATCCCCACTCAGACCCTTCTGTGCAAGCAACCTCATCTCTCTTACTTGTTGTGTGTCTCCTTCGGTAAAAGGCAGCTTTGTAGAGACATGAAACATTATCTCCCTGTCCCTGAACACCGTGTACACAGACTCCGCTCCCGTCTGCCCATGGCTGACATCCAGGCCTCCTCGAAAACTGGAGATCAAGGGAAAGGCGGAGAGAAACTAAGAGATATTAATTGAAAGCTTCACAGAGAGCACCAGCAGCTGTCAGGGGACAGGCTGATGGAACAGCCCAGCTCATTTATCTTTATCTAGCAGCAAGCAAGCGAATGGGAAAGAACAAACTGTGCGTCATGTGTTGTAACCAACCATTGCTGCCACCAGCCTGAAATACAGGGTGCACATAAAGCAGAGGTGGTCAGCCAGGGCTGACTACAGCCGTGGGCACCAGCCATGGCCTCACCGTCCCTCACCAGCAGTGGGGGTTTCCCCCCACGCTGTGCCCGCTGCAGCGACCACCCCGGAGGCGCCCGTGGCTGAGCCGCGACACCGGGCACAGCACATTTCCACAGACTTCCTTCCATCTATGGCTGAATATAGCCAGATTTTATCACAATCTCAAATCTGCAGAAAAAGAAGTTTTTCTCTCTTGGCAGCTCTACTTTTTTTTTAACTCCCCCAGCCTTGAAAAACAAGCCAAAGCTATATTTGCTTCTGCTCTGCACATCCCGCTCATGAGCGAGATGACTTCTGTTCTCGCATGTAGATATTTTTACATATGACATGGTCTCTTGTTAATGTATTTGTAAAATCATCCTTTTTATCTAACTTACCCTTTGAAGTCCTGAAGAGTTATGGTGTCTCCCAGAAAACTTAGGAAGTTCTTGAAGGCAGTGCTCTCTTCATTATTGCCAAACAGCTCCTCCTCTTGGGTCTGCAAAACACAGGGTGCATCTGCTGACAGCCCCAATTTCCCTGCCTGTCCAATCCCCTGCCACCTCCAGCTCCATCCACAGAGTCCCTGGGGTCTGACCAGCACTTTGTTCCATGGTGTTCTGCACAGCCTCATGCTGCTCCCCACCTCTGCTCCCCAGCTGGCACCACCACACCCGCTGCCACCACCATCCATGGGCTGTCGCAGACTGCTCAGCCCCCGGACAGCCCAGGGTAAAGCTGCTGAGAGCCACTTCTGAGCCCCAGCAAGGACCTAAGGATTTATCCAGGAAATACCAAACCAGAAGTGAATCCTCTATTGGAAAATCCAAGCCCTAATCATCCCCTGCTTGCTGTATTTCAAAACAATGAGACCCTAATTACAGCCTCACATGAGTCACTCAATCCAACCCAAAATGCAATATGTAAGATAATTAGAGTGCCTGTCAGAATAATTCTCGGTGAGTTCTGAGGCTGAGATCTGCACTCCCCATCCAGAGTCCCCAGCTAATGACAGCATTTTCAGCAAGTGCCTGTCTTCAGAGCCCACAGTCCCTCCAGACAAACGTAGCTGTTTTGCTGTCTAAACATATATCTGATTAAAATACCACGCCTGCTAAAATCCATTTTCACATCCGCTTTTCCCTATAGCAGCTTGTGGGCTGATTTCCATACTGAGATTTTTCAGTCACATCATTTTTTAATGAGTGGGGAAAACATCCGAGCAACGAGAAACACAGTCAGTGAGGACACCCAGTGACACAAGGTGCTGCACGTGGCAAAATTAACGTCAGAGTTGAGTCTGTGCTCGTGAAACGTGGATCTCTGGTGCACAGGGACATGCTCCATGAAAGCAGCGTGGGGACAACTTACCTGCCTGAACTTCTGATAGATCACACCGAACTTGAACGTGTTGTTGACCTCATGTTCATCGTAAGACACTATCATCTGGGATGCCTGCAGGAAAGCAAAATGCCAATTGTTTCATCTGGTAGTTCAAAACGTGATGGCCAAAAGATCCACGGTGAGGGGTGAGGAGAGCCCACGGGAGCTGCAGCAAGGTATGACAACAGCTGGGCAGCACCAGGGGAGCGGAAGGGGGAAAGAAGCCAAATTCCCACATAATTAGGCTAAAAGTTTTGAACAGTGGCCCTGGGTGTGGTTCTCAGCGTCGCTGCAGAACACACAACCAACTTGGGCAGGTTACCTCACCTTGGGGTAGAGAACCGGGTTAAACTTTAGCCCAGAGGCGTCGTCACAGAAGGCCTGTGGGCAAGGGGAAAGAGCAGTCAGTGCCAGGTCCTTGGCCAAAACTTCAGGCTGTGAATGTCTTACAAAGAAGCCAAATACAGCCTCCGATTGCAGGAGCTCCCACTTCACATCCTCTCATTGGGATGCCCCATGGCCTGGCTGGCACCCGACCAAGGATGCAGCAAGCCAAGTCCCAGGTCTCTCCATGTCAAATGAGTGACTTTTTCTCTTCTTGCCTGGGATCAGCAGGAAACCAACAGCAGGGCCAGCACACAGCACCATCCAAGTGCCCCTTGACCTGAGAGCCCAGGCACTCATTGTAAAATTGAAACTGCTGCCCAATGCTGTCCAGTGCTGCCCAACACATCCCAGTGCTGCCCAATGCCACCCAGCACTGCCAAACACTGCCCAACACATCCTGACGCCACCCAACACATCCCAACACTGCCTGATGTGCACTGGCACAGGCTTTGCTGCATGTGTTCCAGCCAAGCCAGGCAATTCACCTTTGCAATCTGGGGGATGCTTGGGAGTTTGCTGAATCCTGCCAATGGAATCCTTTCATGCAATGTCTTCACTTTAGACCTAGCAAAGAAACAACAACGAGCAGACAGACGTCAGAGAGTGTCTACAGCAAAGCAGCACCCGCTGTTGGGAAACACTGTTGTGCTGTATTTGTTGGGCCTGGTTAGCGAGCAAAGGCTCGATTCGTCTTCTCATCTCTGCAGCTCTTAAAATATTCATAGTTTGGAGGGAGATGACACAATGGTTCAGACGTGCTGGGTCCTGTCAGCTTATGGAGGGATGGCGAGAGAAGTGACTGGTGTTATCCCAGGGAGGATTAAACACGCAGAGGTTTACACTCAGTTCCAGCAGGTTTAGCAACAGATCAAAGTCTCACGTTCATTATCAGGTTTAGGCAGTCCCAGCACAGAAACACAAGGATGCTGCCACTGCCTCCCATCCCACCCAGACCCCCTCCACGTGCTGCCAGTCCAGCTTGAGCACTTGCTGTGGAAACAGAACCAGGGACTCCCAAAGAGAGAATATTTTGTTAAATAAAGCTTTTTTTTCTTCCATACCTGAGTATAACCCGTAAATATTCTGTGCCATCTGTCTCCTCACATTTAACAGAAAGGATCAGATTTCCGAGGCTGCTGGCTGTACAGTAGAAATTTAAATGATCCTAAAAATAGAAAACAGCATGTTAGCAGCCGGGAAGCCACTTGCCGATGGCAAGGACACTGCCTGGACACTCACCTGCCCCCCAACACCCTCCCATTACTCACACACTTGCACCCCCTTGACAGGACCAGGGCTGTAATCCCTCTGCCCATGGACTTTAGCACTCAGGTGGGTCCGTGTGTTCAGAGGGCCAAAGAGGATTACGGGGCTGTGAGCAAGAGGGCAGCGGCTGCCATGCAGGCCCCCGTGTCTGGCTGAGCCTTGGGTCTCCAGGGACAGGAGGCTCAGAGCTGATGTCCCCACCGGTGTCACAGGAGACCTGTGGCTGTGGGACCGGGGCAAAGGCTGCATGTGTGGCCACCACTGCCACGCTGGGAACCCACCAGTGCCTCCATTCCTTGCAAAGAGGGAAATTGTAAAATTTGCCCATTTTGCTCACAGCTGGAGAGTTTTTCTTGGGCGAGGGCGTGCAACTTTGAGCCCCGTGGGGTGGAGGAACCCACCTTCCCCAGGAAATGCTTGCGGTAGGCTCTGGCCTCTCCCTTGCACTCCAGCTTGTAGCCGTAGGTGCTGGGGCTGAGGTTTTCCTCCTCCTCCTCGCAGATGCTGCTGTCAGATGAGGTGGGCGTGCCAAGGTTTTCTGGGTCTTCTATCCAGTACCCCCCAAACTGGGGCAGGATGATCAGCGGGTATGGGCTACCCTTCTCTAGGATCTGCAGAGACATGTGCCATGAGGGGTCAGGCAGGACAGGGATGTGGACGTGGGATGCAGAGCTCATTGCCCCATGTTTTGCCCTCCCTACTGCAGCAGAGCCCAGCCCTGGTGCCAGGGGGGACAAGTCCAGCCCCTCTCTGAAACCTCTTCTCTGTCACAGAAGAGGCTACATGGTACTGAGGAAAAGCCAAAAACCACAGAGGTAGGGAGGTGGAACATGCTTTATGCGGCTCCTTTCAGAAACAGAACCTCCACCAACTCCCCCGCCATCAGCAATTTTGGAAAGGCGTTCACTGGAGGATGTTCAGGGGGGTTCAGGGCACCCACCTCATCGATGCTGGGGTATGGGATGTAGTCTTCCTGGAAAAAGGAACCAAAACACCATCTATGACCATCTGTTCCCCACCAGCTGTCCCTTAACACCCCAGCCCTGCACACCCAACCCAGGGAGTGCCTCCAGCACCTGCTGGTCCCTTGCAGGAAGGCATCAATGCAGGCTAAGCCCTGCCTAAAGGGACCTCCTCTATTGATGCAACTTCCCAGTACTGTGGCAAACCCCAATCCTTTTGCACAGCTGGAAGCTGAAATGCACCAGTCTGGACATAAAGCTGGATTAGGGATTTACAGGCACCATGCTCCCATCTCTGCAATTCAATCAGTGCCTTGTTTTTAGATAACATCTAAATCCTTTCCAGCCCTTTGAGTGACTATGACGATCACATTAAACCTCTGAGATGAGGGTGGGACACTTGAAGAAATCCCCTCAAGAAACAAAAATCAACCAACCTTGTGTTTTTGGCTTCCAGACTTCTGTTCTTCCAGTTTTGGTGCCTGTTTGGAACAAAATGAATGCATCAAATTATTTAGATGCTTTCACCAACACAGGGGGTCGGTCCACCAACATCAGGGTACTTTGCTACATGGAGATCACTCCAACCCAAGAGGCTGGAAGGTGGGGTCTGTTCCTGGGACAGGCCTCCCAGCACAGTAAGGAAGGAGGTGCTGTGGGGCCTCTGCCCTCAGGGGCTCTGCTGGGGGAAACATCCCGAGTTACTGGCATGCACACTGCTGCTCACCTGCATTTTTTCCAGCATTTCGAAGAACTCTGCCGACTGAAAAGAAAAGAAGGAAATCTCCTGTTCGATAAAAGCAGACACAAGGCAAGCCAGTCCAAGCCACATCATGGCAGGGACACTGGACCCCCACCCTGGAGCATTTGTCCTGCTCCCTGAATGTGACCAGGCAGCTGTGACACCAGGAGCTCCCATCCAGCCCAGCTCGGAGCTCAGCATCACTGCTGCAGCTCCCCTTGCCAGAAGCCCCCGACCCCCACAAATGCCCAGCGTTGTGTGGAGTCTGATCAGGGGTCTTGAGTAATTTCTTTTCTTAACCACAGCAGCATTGGTGAAGCTGCTGCCAGCAGTGCTGGGCTGCCCAGTGCAGGGTTAATCCCCACTTGCCAAAGGAACTAAAGAGATTACTGAGCTGCTCCAATTAGAAACCCTGTTTCTGCTGCCTGGCTCAAGGGCCAGGGCGCCCTGCCCGGCCGGTGCCGGGGACAGGACCCGCAGCCCCGCACACACAGGGGCCCTGCACCCTCGGCCACACACAGCGAGAGGGCTCAGGGACAAGAACCCCACCAGAGCGGGCACAGCCCACCATCGCCTCACCGGGACCGCTGCCAAGACCCCGCTGATCGCTGTCCCTCGGCGAACTCCAGGTAACCCTGCTCCCACCCTGATCTACCTGCGCTGCCCGGCAGAGCCCCGGTCCTGGCGGCAGCCTGTGCCCCGTGGAGCTGCTCTGAAGCCACCCCTTCAGCACAGCACCCGCCGGAGCTGGACTTGCTGGACAGTCCTGATCCCTCCCCCAGCTTTTCCTGCTGTCAGGTACACACAAATAAATTACCCAGCCAAACTACGGCTGTAAATGTGGCACTCCCACTAAGTGGCTTTTCTGGAGGCGTGGCGCACCCGCCCCCTCCCTTCTCCTAGCCCTCCTTTCCTCTAGCCCAGGTTTGCTCCAGCCCCAGCTCCCGGCGCACACCGAGGAGCGGCCGGGCCACGGCAGATGCTGCCAACCCGGGTGGAGAGTGAAAAGGGATCAGCAGCTCCCATCCTACCGCCTGTCAGAAACGGCTTGCGGGAGAGACATGCGTGATTTGGGGCAAAAAAAGGGGTCATGGTAACAAGGGGAAAGGCATGGGGGATGATTTTTAGTGAGCCCTTAGAACAGACTGAATTTCTCAGAAGACAAAAAGATAGAGGAAAAAAACAGAGGAGGGGATGAAGAAATGAAAATCAAAGGACAAAGAAAAATCTGAGAGAGATTTTTTTCCTTTAATACCCGTGGTGAGCAAAGGTCGGATTTACAGCACGAGCAGTCTACGGCTGCCAGCACAGGTGGGGCAGCTGTGGCTCGGACACAGCCTTGGCTGTGTTTCCAGCTTTAGACTATGCCTGGTCCTTACCCACCGCCCCTGCAGGAGTCAAAAAGAACCCCAGGCTCAGACAGCTCTGTGCCCACAGCTGGACACTCATTAAAAAGTCTTTTCCTTAGTTTGAGATTGGTTTGGATTCTGTTTATCTCCAGGTACAAATGTTCTTGATAATTTCAGGTCCTGCTCTACCAGTAGCCAGAGCCAAGACCTGACCCCACCATGGCATGGGACCCACCTGCTACAGCGAGTCTCACAGAAAATGCCCACACGTACTGAACAAAGCATGCAGCAGCCTGAGCCCTTCAGAGGGTTGTGCACACTCAGAGCCAGCTTTACTGGGCCACAAACATTCTGGGAATTACAGTATGTATATAATGACACCTTTGTGGCACTGGCAGAAAGTCGTGTCACCCACCAAGGGCACGGCCAGCAAGAGGGGTGACAGTCACTTCACGGGTGCTCAGGCTTTTGCTCCAAGCCGAACCTGCATTGGCATCTGCATCAGGGTACGCCACCAAAGGCAGCCCAGAGCGGGCAGCACTGCCCTGCCATCTCTGCAGGACAAACCTTGTCCTGGGCAGTGTGTTTGGTGGCCAGTATCTGCAGACAGGGAGCACTCGGAAAAGTTTCAGCATGGCCAGTAAGTGCCTGCTTCAGAGGTTTACAAAGGAAGCGACCAGAAAGAAAACCCTGCACCAGGCGGGAGCTGCCACAAATGGAGGGCAGCAAGCAGAGCTGTGCCAGCCCCGTCCCCAGCACTCTCCCCCACATGTCGCAGCACTCACCAGCAAGCCCCAGAAGAAATCCATTACCTGCTTGGCATCACTCCCCACCTGCATCAGCCACACACAGCCAGACCTCCTCATGGGCACCCAGCAAGAGCAGCTGAGCAGCAGCCCGGCCATCCCTGCCCAGCCCCACACCTCCCTTCGTCAATGTTTCCTCAAGCCAGAGGCACAGCAGGACAGCTGTCTTGTTATTTCAAAGGGTGGCTCCCCCGGGAGGCAAAGTGCCCGGAACAGGTTGGGCAGGAAGCAGGCGAGGGTTTGCAGGGGACAGGCAGGTGCCTGCTGGGATGCAGAGCTCCACGGGCAAGATGTAAAGCCTCACAACGGGATGCCCGGCCCCATGGCGGGACTCATGCCCCTGCAGTGGGGTGCACTGTGCCCCTCAGGTGGGCACTCTCCTGAGAGAGCTGCAGCAGAAACTGGGTGCTGGGCAGGAGATAGAAAATCCCTCTCCAGCTGGAAATCTGTATGCGCAAAAAAGCCACAGCTCTTCCAAAGAAGCTGAACAAATCCCAATTGTAAATCCTCTTGGAGTCATGCTCAGGACAACCCAAGCTGCTGGCTCAGGAGCTGCAGAATGGGCATGAGCACCAAGAGGGCCTTCCTGTCCCAGCAGTGCCAGGGGGAGGCAGGACATGCCTCCCTTGGCCAGAACACCTGCACAGCTCTGACGAAGCACAGGCCAGGGACTTGCTCCAACGCCCGTGCCTGATCCCTGACATCCCCTGTCCCAGGCAGCTCGATGTTCATCGCTTCAATGCCAGCAGATACATCCCAGCCTCTACCTGTCCCAAGCCAATGGCACCAATATCAAAGTGGCAGTGGGGCCACTGGGAACCTCCAAACAAGGAAACGCACAAACAAACCCAGAGGCTCACAGGCAAATTCCAGCCTGGAAGATGTATGGATTTAGTTTCGTTTGGCACCTCTGGAGTTACCCATGCCTGGCACAGCTTGGCAGTGGCCAAGTCGTCCCTGGCAGGAGGGAGCAGTGGGTCAGCCCCTGCATCAGTGCCCACCTGCCAGGGACACAGTGTCTGCCTCATGCTGACACAGAGCACCCGCCACGGTGCTTGGGGAGGGTTACTGGAAGGAAAGCAGCACCGGGACTCAGCAGCCTGCTTGGCATCGCCGCCCGTGATTGTGTAACGTGAGTGCCAGCGCGGGACAGGCCGCCGGCACGCAGGCCCCGCCACCGCGGATGGAGAGATGGATGGCGTCGGAACAGGCTGCCGGCTGAGTTCCAGAAACCACCTACTGCTGCTCCCGTGGGAACAGCCCTGATCCGTGCAGCCGCTGCGTTGGAAGTGCCGCTCCCCACCAACCTGGCTTTCCAAACCTGGGGCCTTGGCCCGGCCCGGTGCCCGCACACTCACCTTCATGGTCGGTGGGGCCGTGAGGGGGGGTGACAGGGGCCGCTCCGGGACGGTCACATCCGTGCTGTTCAGCAACTCCTGCTTCCTGGAAAACCAAGCACAGCCATGTCAGCTCCCCCTGCCCGAGCCAGCGCACGAGGCAGGAGACGAGGGTTATCTCCCTTGGCAAAGCCGTGGTGTGCAGCTGCCTGTACAGTAATATCTGGAATCTGAGAAAAAACCCAACAGACAGTGTGAGAAGGTGATAAAAGTCATCAGAAGAGCCCGTGCCCAGCGTGGGCTGTGAGTCCTCATGCGTGGTGTTGGTGCTGCAGGGACAGCAGGGCTGGGATCCTATGGCAGCCCATCCCCATGACTCCCTCTGGCACCCTCCCCACCAGGGCAGGACCTGCGGCTGAGCAGCCTTCTGGCAGCAAAGGAGGCTCGGGGACACCCAGGGACACCCCAGCACAGGTTTGGAGTGACCCAGCCGAGGGCCCCTTTGCCAACACAGCACCTGGCACAGGCACTGGATTTGGAAGTACCAAGAGCCATCATGAAGATGCAAGACCCCAGGAAAGCAGAAAGCAGCCCCTGTGCCAAGACAGCCCCCAGCAAAAGTCCCCTAAGCTTTGGAAAAGTCTGACCTCGGCTCTCCACTGAACAAAATTCCCATCCCTCTCGCCCGGCAGTTCCCAGGCAGGCAGCCACACCGTCACACAGCGGCACTGCCAGATGCTCCTCCGGGAGTCAGAAAATCTGAGATTTAATTTAGTTTCCTCTTGTCCCTGCCAGGTTAGTCCTGCAGAAACCGGGCCAAAATGTCCAACTGTTTATCTCGCCGTAACGAGGTTTGGTTCCCATGGCAGCGCGCCCCGGGATGGCTCGCACAGCGCAGCGTGCAGGCAACGGGCACCGATGCTGCTGGGGCCCTCTCCAGAGCACAGCTCCTGCTGGAGAGGCCACACCTGACCTCTGCAAACACCTGCCCTCACCACCAGCCCCACCACCCCGGGCCCTGCCCTCCTACCCACGCTGCCCCCTCCTCCCAAGCCCCAGTATTTGTGACAGCAGGTGACAATCACCTGCTGGTAACGGGCAAGCTCGGTGCCTGCAGCCCCTCCTCAGCTGAGGAGATGAAGTGGGGAGGCAGCAAGGAGGCAGCGAGGGGGGCAGCAGGGAGGCTGGGAAGGCAAAGTGGGACCAGCAGCATCATCCCACTCACAGCCAGGGGAGGCATGGCACCACCTGGGCTGTGCCAGCAACATGGACGTAGCCAGAGGCACTGGGGGAAATACCCATTGCATTGTGTCCAAACGTGAATCCAGACCAAGAACTGACATTTCACATTACATTAAACCAAAATAAATCTTCTCTCTTTTTCATATCAGAGCAGGTTAAATTTACATTGTTACACCTCATTTGAGCTCCTGGCATCTTCCAGTTTTTCAATGCAAGAAATGAGTTGGAGCAATGTGGGGCAGTAGCAGAATTCCTGTGCTGCTCACCCATACTGTTTATCCAGCTCCTTCCCTCTCTGCTCTCCACAACCTCACCATGCTGAAAAATGCCGAGGATGACGGATTTTCCTTGTTTGCTCTTTGACTTTCTAGGACACTAAAGCACAGCCTGATTTGGAGCAAACTACTCATCCTCTGCTCTCCTTGCTTTGAACCCTGAGCTCTGCCTGATTGCACTCAGCTGCACAGTGGCCTCAAAGGCATAAAACAGATACGACTTTGAAAAGATTAAAGTTACAGGGATGCGCACAAATAATTTGATTTGATCTGGGATTTGTAGTGGGTTGCCATAGCATCATATTCTAAGTATTATAAAATCACCCAACTTAACAACATGTTCCTCTGTCACATGCTGGCTGCTTCTTTGGGGCCAAACTGCTGGAACTGCTCCTGCAGTTCCGGGAGAGCAAAACAAGCCCATCCCCAACGACTGCTTGGAACGGGTCTCTGTGCTGGGAATCTGTTATGTTAAAGCCCAACCACAGACGCTGATGATTCAGTCTGCCATCGGTGCTAGGGTCAAGGGCCGGCAGCCCATTTCCCAAACTGATGACCCTCGGGGGATGACAAATGAACCATGAGGCAGATTAGCACATCTTTGTCTGTGCACTGGGGTGCAGCCCTCAGGGATCCCCCTGAAGCGACCCCAGAGCCCACGGGGGCTGACAGCAGCCGCGCACCGTGACCCAGTCCCCAGCTGACATTGAGGGTGCAAGTCTCTGCAGAGCCTAAAGCACAGCAGAGGTGGCAGTGCCCACGCCAGCGAGGATGGGCGCTGGGGACGCCGGGCAGCTCCCTACGCACTCGCCTCTCCCTGGCACCACAGGAGATGCACGGCTCCAGCACCAACAACGTAACCAAAGGTCACAGTGCTGTGTTCGCTCCCTGAGGGGGCACCTGGCAGGTACCAGGGGGCTCTGTCTGTCCCCAATGCCTGCGTGCCCACCCTGGCCACGGCCACAGCCAGGCACCAGCGGACAGAATGGGCCAGAGCATCCTCCGGAGCCGTGCGGCTGGACACCAGCCTCTCCAGAAGGAAACATGGGCATCGCTTTTGTAATTTTATTTCTTTGTTTTTCTCATTAGGCAAATTAAGAGAGAAGGAAAAGAGAGAATTAGAATCCTGCATGCTTAGTAAATCTAATTAAGGAAATACCTTAATGTGGTTATGGCAGGGCCGACTGCAGGGTTTCCGAGCGGAGACTGAGATCACCCCTGCCATCCCAGCCCCCTCCTGGGACTGTGCTCAGGGGCACCTGTTGCCAGCTCCCAGGGAGGCAGAGCCCACCAGGCAAGGGCTGCTCTCCTGGTTCCTTCCAAAGCGGGAGAAAATGGGGATTTTTTTCCCCCCATTTTGGGTGCATGGGCACTGGTGAGCTCCCAACACAGCAAGGGCAGGCGAGGTCTTTCTCTTTAAAAGCACCCCTGATCACAACCCTAAAGCCCCTTCAAATTCATATCCTGCATTCGGTAAACCCCACCAACATACTAAAATTCTGATTAAAAAGTCCTGTTCAGCACAGAGGCAAGGCTGCCTGAACCCCCCGACTGTTCCCATCCAGACTCTGACTCCGAGTGCACACTTCTCTCATGCTCTCTCAACCCAAAGCCTAATGAAAAACCCCTAATGCATTGCACCTCCTCATTTTCTCCATCTGATTTATTTCCCAGACAGACTCTAAGTCAACACAGTACATTCAGATAAATCACAGCTGGGGAGGGGAGATGTCAACATATTACCTGCTATGGTGAAGTGCTCCACAACACGTGGTTGGCTCTACCTCTGTCACCACGTGCAAATGAGATAGGAGCATCCCAGGTTACCCTTTTGCCTATGCTTAATTCCACAGATCAAACCTGGCCTAAGGAGGTACCAAACTCTTGCAGCAACAAGTTCTGCCTGTCAGATGCTGCATCCCTGAAAAGGTCAGCAATGACTCTCCTGTAAATTAACAGCCTCTATTTTTGGACTCATCATTTTTTATCCTTGATGGGCATCACCTTGCCAGCTGCTTCCTTTTTAGTTTATTTAATATGCCATGCCCAGTCTTGTTAGTTTTCAGAGGGGACTGTGCTTCCATATCACTTTCCAGCCTCCCCCTGCCCGGGCCCAGCCCTGTCCCTGGTGGACCGTGGGAGCAGGGCACAGACTGCTCATCCTCCCACTGGGGGGACTCCTCTCCATCCCCCACACAGCTGGGACTGACCCCTGGCTCCTGGGACACAAGCACCTGCTGACACACCAGGCAGAGCAGCAGTGGCCAGGAGCCCTTGGCAGCTGCTCACAAGTTGCAAAAAAAACTCAACCAAAAGTGTGGTTTTTTTGCAACACAGACAAGGGCACCTTGCTGTGAGTTTACACCTGGAAATCTGCAGTGAGTGCCTGAATGAAGCACCTTGCCCTGACTTTGAGCAGCTCTCCACCCAATCCCAGGATGCCAGGCAAGCAAGATCTCGCTGCATCATCACTCATCCCAGGGAGGACATCAGCAGAGGACACGCACTGCTGCAGGCTCCCACCGATGTCAGACAGCCGTGGGGCTCCAGAATCCCCCCCAGACATGCAGTCAGCACTGCAGAGCTCCCAGACCCCTGGGCNCTTGCAATAAATTACGTATTTGCAAACTGCCAGCCTGCACCTGCACACACACAGCGTCCCAGCGCACTGTCCTCGGAGCGGGACCACAGCCCTGCTCAGAGCAAGGTGACATTTAAGTGCCAGTGGGGTTGGCTCTAATTGCCCCTCTGAACGGGGAATAACCATTGTTGAACAGTTCAGAGCGTCCTGCACTCGAGCAGGCAGGATCCCAGCTGCCTGCGCTGGCCGTGGGGTCCCTGCTGCGCCATCCTGCTTGGGGAGAGGGGGCCAGCGAGGAGCTGACTCCTGCTGTGCCTGCACCTCTACAGACACTGGAATCTTTCCAACTGGCCAAGGGCTTTCCACTGGGCCAGGCCAGGACAGTGAGGCTCGATACGCAAGTAATGGTGAGAAGAAGTTTTTATCTTTTACAAAATGTGCTGCCTGCTCTCCCTTGCAGGAACAGAGAAAGTGGCAATTTCCTGCAGATCTGGGTAAATCAGCCAAGGCACTTGCAGACATTTTCAGACCAGAAGGCTTGTCTGATCCTATTCCTGCCAAACCCGAGCCAGGAGCCTCGGGCAGCCGTTTCTGAGCTGATTCAATAATTTGCAAATTGCAGAGAACAGCTCCCAGAAACCTGCATCTCCAAACGCCACGGGACTGATGCCAAAGGGCAAGGGGAGGCTGTGAGTGGAGAGGTGTCCCACACCAAGGCACCCACCCACCAGCTCTCCCCTGTGAGAGGACAGCCACCACAGCATCACCTCACTTGCATGTGGGACACTCAGGAAAATTCATTTAGATATAAATACAGTTCCAAATGCCAGGCTTCCAGAGCAGAACAGGAGCAAGGAGGAGCCCCCAGCAGCAGCCACCCCCCAGGCCTCCCCGCTCCTCCCCTCCAGCTCAGGTGCGCAGGGGAGGCACAGGTGAGAAGGCTGCAGCTGGAGGGGCAGGTAAGCGTCACCCAGCTCTGCGAGGGAGCCTGCTGTGTTGCACTGCACTTTGCTGGGTTCCTAACAACGAAGGGACATGGGCCACCACAAGACTCTGCAGCTGCCACCGATCTTGCCAGGCTTGCACATGGCTCATGGAAAGCAAAATTCAATTGCAAATGCAGAACAAAGACCGAATGTAGGAGGGAAAAAAGCAAATAGGAGCAGGTGGAGGAACAGAGTCCCTTTCGATGATGCTGCTAGCAGTCCCTTCCTTTTCCTGCAGATTATGTCACTTTGATGGCCCTGGCAGCTTGCATAAGATGAAATAACCACCGTAAAGCACTGCTTGAATTCTTGCAATCACTCCCATGGAGGCTCCTCAGTCCACGGCACGCAGAAAAAAACCTCCTCAGGGTCTTGTTCTCCCCTTGAGATGTCTGTGTGACTCTTGTTGTACTCAGTAAACCCCGCAGCAAGAGGCGCACTGAGACGTTTTGTGCACAACGTGATGCTGGGGAAAAAAATAAAAAGGAAAACCAGACTCACACATCACGGGGCAGATTCCTGCGCAAGTTCAGAGCCAGTTTTTTTCTAAGCACTCCAGTGTCATGCTGAGCTCATTCATAGAAACCTGGTACCTGGGGAAAAGACAACTCTTTGGCAAAGTCTTGCTTGGTGTGACTAGTAAAGCACTCCCTGCCCTTGAGGCAAATGCAGGATTGGCCAATGAGTTTCAGTGGGTACAACATCCAGAGGATCATCTGGGCCCCCACCAGCATCACTCTGCCCTCGGACAGTTCTCAGACATGGGGGGTCCTCTACCACATGTGAAAGCAGGAGAAGAGACTTCAGGTCACCCCCCCAGCCAGCCAGCCCCTCCAACACTCGCTAGACGGTATCTGGAGCTCATGGTCCAAGGGCAGAGCTACGGCTGGAACCGGCCTGGGCTAAACGAGACAAAACCCAAGGAGCAGCAGCAGGGGCAGAAACAGCCAAGCCCACCTGGGAGCCCCAGTGCAGACCCCACACCCTGCATTCCAGCAAGGGAGTGTGGTACAGGGCACCCAGCCACGGCGCAGCTCAGGTGAGCATCCATTACTGCTGCTCATTCGGGACCTGCAGGTTGGTTTTTCCAACTGTTCCGCTTTGATGATCTACCTAGTACCCAGCAAGGGAGAAGAAAATATCCCAAAACAACAACAGTGACACATGAACTCCCCAGGAATGCCAGTGTTCAGTCTTTAGCGCATCACTGAAATCCTGCTCTCAATGGCACCAGCTGTCCAAGGCAAAGTCCCTATGCCAGCAGCACTGAAAAATGGGGTACAAACCCGCAATCCACAACTGGTGGACAAAAAGCTTCATCCTCAGTCACCTCACTCTGATTTATCATGCTTACGGATTAGGGAGTGGGAGAATAATTTACAATAAAGATTCTAAATAACCAATTCTTCATTCATTTGAGTTTGGTACAAAATCACAAACTGAACCAAGAAAAAAGAAAGAAACAAAAAAACCCTCAGTCTGCAGCAGTGCCCATATTCCTTCCACCCTGAACCAGAGGTACACACACTGTGAGGTTCGGGTGCATATTTCTGACTATTTTTAACACCGAAGTTGCCAGAGCAGCAGAGTCCTGCAGGAGAAAATTCCCTGCCCGGGGCAGCTCGCATAGATCAGCGCGGGGTCAACCTCTGAAGCCAAGAGCAACTCCCGTGCGGAGCGGGGGGAGCGGCGCCCGCGGAGCAGATGCCAGCTCGCACAGCACTGCAAACAGGCCATTTCCTACGGCACAAAGTTGAACACGAAGTACAGCCCATGGTTTCGGCAATGAAAGATGAAACCATTTGTCAGCTGTTCCCGGCGCAGACAAAGCTGCGGAGCCAAGTTACAGCGGTTCTGCCTGCACGGGAGCCCGAGGGGGCCCTGAGGATCGCGCTGGTCCCGCCGTCTGCAGCAGCCGCGGTGTCGGGGCTCACCTGGCCCGGGGAGCGCGGCCCCTGCGCACACGGGCACCGACACGCGCCCTGAGCGGTCACGGTTATTCCGGTGCCCGGCTCCCGGCACCGCTGCCAGCGCTCAGCGCGAGCGGGTCACGGTTACGCCGGCGCCTGCTGCCCGGTCCCCGGTACCGCTGCCGGCACACAGCGCGCACCGCGAGCGGGTCACCATTATCCCGGTGCCTATTTTCCAGCTCCCGGTACCGCCGCCGGCACCCCCCGCCNCGGGAGCGGCCGCGGAATGGCGGCGGCTCTGCCCCCCTTCCCCTCCGGCCGGGGGGGCGTGGGTGTGTCCGCAGACCCCCGAACACCCCCGGGCCGGCTCTGCGGGCGGGCGGGGCTCTGAGCACGTCACGGGCCTGGGGACCCGACTGTCCGCGGCAGAGCCCCCGGGTCACCCCGGTACGGAGGCTTTCCCGGCAGCCACGGCCCGGGCTACTTGAGGGGCGAAATGCCAGCACAGACCCCATCAACCCCCCAGAGGGAGGACTCGCTCCTGCCCCACAGACCGGTTCCTTACCGCAGCAAACCCCCGCGGGACCTCCCAGCTGGCACCAGCCTGGCCCTGCCATCCCTCTGCCAGGGCTGAGCATCCCTCCCCTCTGAGCCCGGGCTGCAGCAGCGGGACAGCATGGGGCCTCGAGCCTGTCCCTCACACCGGGAGCTGACACACAGTACCCTCCAGGAAATAAGAGTTCTTCTTTCTATTAAGTAAACTGTAAATTATCTACTTCTCACCTCAGCACCTTTCCCTGGAAATCCTTGTTGCCGTGGTGATAAAACACCCAGGTCCCTGCGCCTCCCTTATCTCACCTTTCTCCTCTGCCAGTTTAATTTTCACAGGAATTAGACACAGGACAAGCTACAGCACTTTGAGCAACTTCCTAGTCCGAGGGATGAAAGCACCATCCATGCTGCCAGCAGGTGTGGGAATATATATGAGAGCATCCACCCAGCACAGGACAGGATACCGGCACCTGCCCACAGCCTACTGGTTCTCTGTATCGCCGCAGCCATTAGGAACAGTCGAAACAATCCTCCTGCATCTGGTCAAGCCCACTGCCCTGGGTGGGTTTAACCAGCCTGGCCTTAGAGCACGGAGGGCAGAACCCCTCTGGCAGTGGGGTGCAGGGCCCCTGGAGCAGCTGCTCCACAAAGTGTCACAGCCAGGTCAGGGTTTTGGGGGGACCCTGCCACAAACAGGAATCTGCTGGGGGGCACACACAGGCTGCAGGCAACCACATCCACCGTGCACTCAAGAGGGACCTGAGCAACTCCCGGGGAAAGATGGCGAGAAAGGCCCCCTGCTCCCCAGCCACAGAGCAAGAGCCCAGCATGGAACAGGAGCTGCCTGGAAACCCCCAGCTGGGGCAGTCAATCATTAACAATGCATGGGGCTCCCCTGGCAAAGTCTGTAATAAATGTGTTTGCTCAGGGGAAACAGCTTGCAGAGGCCACAGACCACATCTGGCAGGGAACAGCCGCTCCTGCTGCCTCGTCCTGCCTGTCACCCTCCTGCTTCACCCACCTCCCCTGCCTGTCTCCCTCTTGTCTACCATCCGTAAGGAGATCAACATAACCTCAGTTCTGATGATGCCAAACTATGAATGGTGGTGAGTGAACCTAAGTGGGTAAGAGGAATGAATTCTGCAAAACCTGTGTGCTACCTGCACTGCCAAGCCTTTCAATAAAGTTTTTGGTGGATCAACAGATCTGTCCCTGCAGAAAATACCTGTCTGCTTTCCTTCAAGCTGAAGCTATGAGTCTGGCAAATTTCTCAGGCATAGGGAAAAAAAGAAAAAGAGAAAGAAATTAGATCCTGTTTCTGTGCCAAATTACACTAATTCCCCAGCACCTCATTAGTTTCCAGTTAATGGAGGGGGAGGGGGGTTAATTTTAAATCTTTTACCTCTCACATTAATCAGGCAGATTCGAATTTCAGAATTTCATTGAGTCTCCCTCTCTGGAGACATTTTCCACATCTCCCCTCCCCTTTTCCAGACAAGTTAAGTTATTAATCTCCTCTTGGTTTATGCTGAAGTGGCTTTGTATTGATTTTTAAAGATGTTCAATTCTCTCCTATTTGGAAATAGACAAACACTTTGAGCAGAAACTCAGTCAGATTCCCTCTCCACCCAAACACGGCCCAGCCCACAATGGAAGTAACTGCTTCTGGAGTCATTGCAGCTGATTTGTAATTTATAGGCTGAGGGCAAAATAATAGGTGGTGAGGGGCTGGAGGGCTATGGGTTCTCCTAGGAGGGCTGGATGCTCACACAGCTAAAAGGAACCAGGACCTCCTGCTCCACAGAACATCACCTCTGGCTGTGATGGGCCCTACAGAACCTGCCCTGTATTTCTTAGGTTCTGCTGTCTGGTACCTGCTCCAGGATGGACCGGGGCAGGATGACAGGGATGCCTAGGGAGGCAAACAAGGTGGCAGGGCTGGTGCATATGAAAGCTCCTGCCCCTGCCTGTTTTCCCCATGCCATGCCCCCTCCAGCTCCATCCAACCTCCTGTTCCTGCAGTGATGCCACCAAAGCACCCATCACCTTCCCCAATGTTTGCAATAGGGATGCGCTGTCAGGGCCAGCAACCCCAGAAGCTCTCCAGATGTCCCAAAGGACATCTCCTAAGACAACGCTGCAGTTCAAGAGACTCCAAGTCTCCATCCTTCCTTTCAAACCTCAGTATAACCCCTTCAGTGACTAAATTACCTCCAGGGTAACCAGTTGCCCCTGTTTTATGAAGAAATAAATATCTTTTGAAAAATGCCCTGACATTTTTGCTTCAGAGAAAGCAGCTGGCAAGGAACTAGGAAGCCCGAGGGGCTGGAGGGAGCGCACGACAGGTCAGGACAATTACACGCCGTGATTAATACATCACCTGGAGGCCGTCTGGACACTCTGCTAAGAAAGAAGGATCTGAAAACACCAGACTGGGACAAGACTAAGCCTTTATCCCTAGAAGTGCTGAATCTGCCATGAATAAATGACACTATTAATATTATTATGAAGCCATTAATTTCTGTAATAACTTTGGCTTTTGTATTGATGCTGCAACAAGACGAAACCCCCCATGGGTGAGCAGCCCATCAGTCTTCCTCAGCCACCTGCAGGGGCCTTTCCACCTGCAGAGGACCCAGCTCCATGCTCACACCTGAGCTGCAGGCACAGCTGAGCCCAGCTCTAGTGACTCAGGGCTTCTCCGGCCAGAGCCGTGGTGCTGCCTCATCAAACAGTGCAGGACATGTCCCTGTCACCCTCTGTGCCTCCCTGGGCAGGAGATATTTCTGGTTCCCTTGCTCACGAGGGACAGCGCCAGAAATACACGAGCTATGCCAGGCATTTGCCACAGCCAGGCTGGAGGCACGGCCAGCCCATCCCCGCGGCACCGTGCCGGGGCTGCAGCAGCTGACGGGGAGCCCAGAGATCCACCCGGGGCCCGTCCCCGCCACCTTGGGACCCTTCACCACTGCCCCAGGCACTCACCCAGAGCCCCTCTGGGCACTGCCTCCCACCTGAGCGCGGGCACCCGCACTGCCCAGGTGGGAGAGCTGGGTTGGGGCAGCTGCGCCAGCCCCGGGGACTGGGAGCCAGAGAGGAACAAAAGGAGACAATGCAACACGGCCCGAAACCCAAAAATAGTAACTGTTTCCCTGCAAAGGAGCAGTCACATCCCAATTTCCCTGGCATGGCAGAAACGGATTTGGGAGCTTGCAAACGAGGGAGAAAGCGATTACAGTATTTCAATCGGTGCTGCAGGAAGAGGATAAGAGGGCATCCACTTTTAGAGAAGTATCACAAGAAATAGGGCTTTAGATTACATTACATCCAGCCCCGAGTAATCTGATTAGAAATTTATTTTATGGCTTCAGTTAGAAAGACATGAAGGAAATCCCAGGAAAGCACAGAGCCAGCTCTTCCATGCAGACAATGGGAGACAGAGCACAGTGAACTTATCTCCCCCGAAATGGTGCGAGACAGGTGTGACACACCACCAGCCACCCCGACACCACGTCAGTGCTGTGAGATTGGATCGATGTGTGCCAAGGCATGGGGCAGCCCCAGCTCCCCAGCTCCCACCCCACACGTTGGCAAGGCTCCTCCAGCACAGCAGTGCCCCAGAGGGCTCCCGGTACCCCGGCACTGTGGCTCTGGTATAGAAGAACAGGGTCGAAGTGCAAGAAAAGAGAAATGTACCTGCTGAGCTCAAGCAGTAGCACACAGGCTGCAGGCTTGCCCTGTCCGGAGCCCATCCCTGTGATAAGTTCAGCCAAGCATCAACCTTCTGCCTGTGGCCAAGCAGGGCCTGTGATAGTCCATCTCCCCAGCACAGTTTCCAGCCCTCCCCAGCAATAACGCAGGGACAGTGGTCAAAGCCACAATGAAAGAACAAAAACAAAAGAACTCTCGCTGCAGAAAGAAGCTGAGGTCAGGTGGGTCTTGTCACCCTCCCCTGGGCAGAGCAGATGCTGAGGAGCACAGCTAAGGAAGGTGCTGGAAGCAGCTCCTCCCTGCGCAGCCCAGGCTGCCCCTGCTCGAGGGCGCACAGCCTCCGGAGCATCCCAGTGAAATGCCCGTGGCTGCAGCGTGTGCAGGTGATGCCAAGCACCACACGTGACAGACACACTCAACCAGGCCAGCTCCAACGGGAGTAAGGCCTGAGCCATAGCCAGGCCAAGAACTTCAAGAAAGCCACCAAGGAGCGGTGACCCAAGAGCATCAGTGACAGGAGCCTGGAACGCTGACCATGCAATCAACACATGAGTAGTGAGTGGTTTTCCAAGACTCATTTACCAAGGAACAAAGCAAGCTGTGGGTACAAGGAGTCTCTTGCACATCTCTCCCATCCATTGTGTGCCATTTGGCTGTGAGCCAAACACTACTCTGTAATTGGCAGCCCAAGTGAGTCACCTTTGGGCTCTCCCTGCCCAGCAGCGGGGCTGCGTGGTGGCATTGGGGGCAGCATCAGCCGCAGCACGGCTGACACAGAACAAGGTAGTTGTGGCCGTGACAGCAGCACAATTACATGGAAATTGTATTCCTGATAATTTGGGGTATTTCTCCCTGTGAACACAAGCCTCCTGAAGAGATGAGCTCCAAAATTTCAGCATCCAATTAAATTAGATCAAATCAACAGAGGAAATTAGTCTTTACAGCATGAGCAGATCCTCCGAATTTTACTAGCAAATCAGTGAGCTAAATGTCACCACTCATCAGTAACATCACTAATAAAGCCAGATTTGGGATGCACAGCCACTAACATGTGCCACTCGCCCAACGCTTCCAGCACCACGAGCACCCTGCTCAGCCCCTGGTCCTTCCTCCACTGCCCATATAGAGCAAAGGCCATCCCTGAAGCCATTATGCCAATCAATCACCACTGGAATCCAGCTGGGAAGCTCAGGATTAGGCCCAAACTTTAACCTCGAGGGAGCAATGCCCTTCCTGAGGATGCTGCAAGGGATGTGGGAGGAGGGGGTGACCCTAGGCAGAGGTGGGGAGGAGCAGGGTGGGCCTGGGCAGGAGGCTCAGAAGGCACTGCTTGCTGAGCCCAAGTGTCCCAGGGAGAGCTGCCCTTCACCCTGCACAGGTTCTTATTGGCCATGGGCAGGGGAATGCCAGGAGAGGTGCATAGCCAGCAGCTGCAGGAGATGCTGAACCGTGTCTCCAAGCCCCACTGCTGTGGAAAGCCATCACCGCAGCCCCACCTCTGCAAGAGCCAGTCTCGGAATAAACATCCCAAGGCACTCAGTGACAGCAGTGGATGCAGCACAGTGGCACCAGTCCCACACTGCACAGGCAAAACCCAAGCTCGGGTTTTGCTAGCCCGGCCCCAGGGGCCATGGCACTGAGGGGCAGGCAGGCGCTGCGCAGGGCTCCAGCACCGGTGGGCTCCCCCGGGCTGGGAGCAGGAGAGCTGGTGGCTGCAAAGGCAGGTCCTGGTGGCAATGCTGAACACACAGCTGGGTCCAGAGGGCTGCTCCTGCTCCGGAGAAGCGCTAATCCCCTGTGAAGAGGAACCCAGCCCAGTGGAGAGCGCGCCTGGGCCTCTCTAAACCCCCCTCCCCGGTGGCTCCGCTGTCGCTCCCTGCCCTGAGCCCCCGCTGCTGCAGTGGCACAGCCGGCCCACCGCAGATGGAGCACCCTCTACAGCCAGAAACCCCCGAGGGACCCCTGCCCCAGGGCTGCGCTCATCGGCAGTGGGCAGCGAGCAGCCCGTGGAACAGGTCCCGGTGCCACAGCGGGTGGCAGCAGAGCAGCAGCGCCTGGGCCCCAGTGACTCTCCCGGAGATGACACTGTCTCAATTACCCACCTCCCTCACACATCTTGTTTGATGTGAAAGCATTAAAAGACATATAATTTGTGGAGCTAAAACACAGGTATTATCTCTGACACATCCATACTACAGGGAACGTGCTGAAGTCAATCACATCCAGGGATTTCTGTTGCTCTACAGCTTTTTCCTTGCCTCTTGCTCCAAATAACAAACGATGGAAAATGAAGCAGTTTTTAGCTGCAGGTCCACCATCTTCCTCTTCAAATCACCTCACACTGTGCAACCTCATCAATGACCGGGAACAAGAGACCCAGATCAGCTTGTCAGGGCTTTAGAAAGTGGACTCTGCATTCTGAACTGGAAAGGATTAACACTATACTGCTCATAGGAGAAAGGAGCTGTCACGGTCCCTGGTGTGACACCGGTAACATTTGAGAGGAACAAGGCAGGACAGTGCCTGAAAGGACTGACCTTTGAGACTTCACAGAGACTCAGAATATAGCTCTGACCTATTCAAGTACCTGTCAAGCCTCTACATGTCTCTTCCGGGTGGGAGCCTGAGATGAGCCATGTTTTCACAACAGGCTTTGGAAGATGTGAGTTCCTTGGATATTGTATGGGTCACTGAGTGCAAACCCAGCATCACAAGCCCCAATGGAAATAAAACAGCAGAGATGGAGAGGGCCATTTCCAGTCCAGGACCATGGCCCTGCGAGCACCAAGCCTTCCCATGGCACGGGAATGCCACTGGGTGCCAGTGGCCGCCCATCCCTGCCAGACCCTGGGGCTCGCCGGCGCCGGCCGGCGGCAGGAGGCCAGGACCCTGCCAGCTCGCAGGAAAGGCGACAGCCGGCAGGAGCGGTACAGTAATTAACAAAATTATCATCAGGAACAAACCACAGGCTTTGGCAGAATGCCCGCACTGCCACGCCGGCACTGCCTGCCCTGCTCCGGGCTCCTTGGCTTGGCAGAGATGGGGCTGCTCACGGGCCCCAAATCACACCCACCCTGGTGGCGAGTGGGCGCATGTCCACGGCCGAGGGGAGCCCAGTGGGCACATGGCCAGGGCCGAGGGGAGGCCAGCAGCCACGCCGAGTGGGGCAAGAGTCCCTCCAGACCCTGCCTGGGTGATCCCTGTGACTCCTGCAGACAGGGAGTGAACCTGCAGGCAGATGGTGCCTCAATCACCGCAGCCACCATGGCTCCCTCCACCCATCACGACAATATTTGCTTCTAGAAGGTGGCTGTTCTCCGAGCAACCGCCCTCCGACTGCAAACAGCTCCCAGCCTGACAGGCTATAGTTATGGCAGGAGGAAAAACCAGCACAGTTTATTAGTTCTGAGACAGAGCTAAAAATAGACCCACGTGGGGCTGCTCAGTCCTCTGGGCAGATGTAATTGTGGATAATCTAGCTTTAAATACGGGAAGGCTGTCTGACAGCAACAACAACATTTTAACATATGGACGGGGCGGCACTCACGAGGACGCGCCGCTGCGCCACCTCCAACGTCACCGCCAGGCCCCAGCCCACCTCTTCCGCTCCACGGCAGGGCTTTCTGCAGGAATAAACCCTCACATAAACCCAAATACCTACAGCAGGCCACTAAGAAGAAAGCATAGAGTCAACTACCGAGGGGGAGCATGAGTGGAGCTGTGCCAGTACCCATTCCCCCACCCTGAAATTTTATATAGCTAAGGCTTACCAGATTAAATGGCTGAAACGCTCCAAGTCCTCGGAGCTGACAGCACCTTCCTCCTCCTGTGAAAGCTTCCTCTGTCCCAGGCAGGCTGTGAGACGTGCTGGGAGGATGCTGTGTGGGTGCAGGGCTGGGTGTGGGCAGGCGGCCAGGGCGATAACTGCCCTTCCACGAAGAGGGAAGCACTCCTGCCTGCTTGCCAGAGATAGCAGGGAGACGTTGGGACAGGCTGGATTTTGTAAATCTCCCACCAGTCCTCGGGCTGGCCAGGGAAGGACAGACCATGGCCCTGCCACCATCCCGGCAGGCAACTCAAGCAGCTGATGGCGAGCAGGGACGGCAGCAGCCACCACCCGTGGCAGCAGCAGGGACCTGTCACCATCCCTGGGCACACCCCTGCAGTTCCCTGGCTCTGCAAGGGGCTTCGTCGCAGCAGGAACCCAGCACAAGACCCGCTGCCAGCACAAGGACTCATTTTGCCTGGCATGCCATGCCCAGCCATGACTCTCTGACCTGCCAAGGCCCTGCACTGCTGGGTGCACAGCTAACACCCATCCAGCACTGACCCACTGAGAGACTCAGCCCAGCCTCACTCTGCCCCTCCAGCCCAGCACTGGTTTTAACTGAGTTTAAAGTTTTCTGCAAGCCCAGGGCATTCCTTGCACCCCAGCCCTCCACGCTCAGTCTTTCCCAGGCATTTCTGCACCAGAGCCAGGATAACCATCCCCAGGCACACTGGTGGAAAGGGGTCACTGCCAGGGGTTCCGCCAGGCTCCAGAACTGGGATAACTATCCCAGGCATGTTGGCTGGTGGGGGTCATTGCTGAGGTTACACTGGGCAGGCTCCAGGCTTGGCAGCCGTGGAGAGGAGCAGTTCCAAGGCACGGGAGATGGGAAGCCTCCCTGTGCGCTGCAGCTGGCTCCTTTGCAGTAGTTTTGACAGCATTTCCTTTGCATGTGCTTCTCCAGCTAAATATAATTGCAAAACATACATTTGCATGCAATTATTCATTTATGAAGTGCTAATAAGTCAAAGGAATTTACTTAGATGCAATCTGCTTGCCAGACCTTGTCCTCACAGGACCCAAGCACAAACCTCCAAGATTAGTGCAATAGTCAGTGCAGCCATCTCCAAGACGCTAAATCATTCCCACATCTTCCCATTAACTCAGCTCCAGCCCATCAAATATTAAAGAGCCTCAAGCCTGGACACAGCTCTTTTTACGAAGGTCGAGTAAATCTTTCATCTCTTCCCACCTTCCTCCCTGCTGCCATCGGCAGAGGAGCATCACATGCTCTTTCATGTGAGTTCTGACTGCACACACACTGACTCCCAGTAATTGCTGTACATGGCTCCTCCATTCCACAGAGACATGATAATTTTGGTGCTATTTCTGCTTTATAAGGCTAAAAGAAGAGGTGACTCTGCCTGAAGGAGGGGCTTTTTTTACTGATTTTTTTTTTTGTTTAATATTCTGTGGTTTCTCAGTACACCCCATCAATACCAATGAGCAACTAACCAGAGCGCAAAGGCTGAGGAGCTGTCAGCAGGTAAAGGGCTGGTGAACCCACTGTGGGACACCACTCTACCAGTTTGTTCCAGAGAGGAGGAGGAAGGGTCCCACGAGTTCATCCTCATGAGAGGAAAGTACCCATCCCACTTTTCCTCCTCCAGCATCCCCAGTACAAGGACTTCACAAGGCCAAAGGGGCTCAAGGGTCTCTGCCTGCTTTCTTTGGGGACCCCTGCACTTGCTGGGCTGCTGTGAGAGGCAAATAAACCCAGCTGGCTGGCTCACCTGGGCAGAACCGCTGTTTGACATGCAAAGACCCTTTGCAGGCTGATGTTTTCCTCCAGGCTGACCTTCCCACTTGGGAAGCGGCTTAGCTGCCATCTGGCTCAGGTCTTCCCAAACTCACCAGAGCTTCCTGGGCCCTCACAGGGGCTGAGCAGCAAGTGTGGCTGTTTGGCAGCAGCTGCCCGGGAGTGCTCGAGTCCTGTGCAACACCCTCCCTGCCCACCTGCAGCCCTGGCACCTTTGCCAGCACCTGTCAGCAGAGGGGTCAGCTGAGCCTCGCCAGGGCTCCCCACCCATCACCCCTCCCAACACTCCCACTCTGCAGTGCCTCCTCGTGCTCTCCAGTCCCTCAGACACATTCATGGTTACCATAGGAACTAATGAAACCCGAACTGAAGAAGAAAAAGGAGAGACAGGCAGAAGGAAAACTGCTTTGATGCCCCAGTGCCACCTGCGTGGGTGAGTTTATCCTGACCCTGTGTGGGCGAGTTCATCCCTAGGGAGGACAGGCAGGGATTGCCCTGCATCACTCGGCCCTCCCACTGCCATGCTCCGTCCCTCCAAACGCCAGCTCCGAGGGGCTGCATCCACCACCGTGCGCTGCTGCCCCCCTGCCAGGGTTCTGCAAGTCAGAGTCGGTGTCTGCAGCAGCACGAGGCTCCCTGAGCTGCTCCAGGGCATGCGGAGAGCAGCTCGGATTTTCGGCAATAATTCAGACAGGGAAAGAAAGCTTCCAGTGCCTAGTGCCTCTGTGCCATGGGTTAAACCAGGACGCTCAGAGGCTGCAGCAATAACAAGAGGGCGCTAAAAACCCAAAAGTTTGGGTTTATCGTATTTTTATCATTTTAAAAGCTTTTACAAACACGAAACGTGGCTCTGGCTGAGCCCCAATTACAGAACCACTTAATGAAGCAGCCTACCACAGACCAGAAGCACCACAGGCTTGTGGGAAGCACTAGCTGCAAACAGCAGTGGATGCTCATCAAAAGCTCCAAGGAAACTCCCTCCTCTGGCCAGGGCAGGAGGAGGAGAGAGAGAAGGAAACGTGGCCCCAGACCCTCACCCTGCGCAGGCAGGAGCACGGCAGAGTGGCCACAGCACCGGCACGGCACTCCAAGCACGGCGTTAGTTGCCTGGCACGGTGGAGAGAGGAGGGCACAGGGGGCTTCTGCTGCAGAACCACACCAGCCTCAGAAAAACATCAGGGCACAGTGTAGGCAGAGTACAAGGAGCAGCTCAGTCCTTCTCGACTTCACGGGAAAAGGAAAGTCTGCAGAGAATTCCCTCCACTCCCCAAAGCGGTAAACATTGATTTAAACTTCTCATTAGTTCAGCACAACCTGAGCAATGAGCGCAGCACCGGCGATTCTGCTGGGCCATTTACAGCGGGCATTTGCCGGCTCGTTCAGGCAGCAGCTCCCCCAGGCTTTCCGGGTACTTTTCCATTAATGAATAATTTGCACAACGATTATAGAGGGAAACCGCATGAGCCATCACCCTATGCATTGCCTGGAGCCCAGGGGAGGCCTGGCCAGAGTATTTCTGTATCAGCACAGGGGGTAGCTGGTAGTGCTGGAGCTGTGTGCTCACAATGGGGAACCCCCGACCCAGGGAGCTTATCCGGGATGCAGGAGAGGGGAGAATGCAGTGGAAGGGAAGGGATCAGTACCCAGGATGTGCAGCCAGGAGGACAAAGCTGGTGGGAACAGGAGGCAGGTCCCAGACAGCCACGAGTGCTGGGGGAGCAAGAGAGCATCAGAGCCACCACTCAAAGACCTTCACCATCTTCTCTTCCCCATCAGCCGAGGACATATCACACAACTCGCTCCATCACAGCACAGGACCTGGCCCAGCAACCACCTTGCCTGAGCCACACAACCCACACCACCCAGCACTGTCCAGCAAGTTTGTGGCAACAGTGCCAGTCCACAGACCCTCCTGGGCCCCAGTAGCATCTCCACCCCTTCCAGAGCAGTGCCCAGAGCCCCTCAGCAGCACAGGAGAGGAGCTGGGTCACAGGCACCCACTGTCCCACTGACGCTCACCACCTCTCCAGACCACAAGGTTGACAAACAAAATACAAAACCTCCAGACTTCACTGGATTTACACCCAGAAGCTCAGTGCCAGCCTGACCTGCTGATTCCCACCCCTGGTACCCCCAAGGCAGAGCTGGTGCCTAGTGAGTTCCCCCATGCACACCTCAGCCCACTGATCTCACAGCGAGCGCGTCACCGTGTTTGTTGTAATCTCCCAGTGCCTGATTCACTCCAGGCTTTCAGGAGAACAGACCGCGGGACACGCACAAACGCGTGTCCTGCAGTGGGCGGACATGGCTGGACTCCACTGCACCAGCTGGAGCCCAGCTCCCAGGAAAGCATCCTCCCCACACAGAGCCAGCCCCCAGCACCACGCAGCCCACGGGAAATCACTACGTGAGAGAAGAGCCAGGTACTCACTTGATCTTCAGGCTGGCCAGCATTGTCTTGTCGATCCTGGGGAGAGAGTAGAGGAGGGTGTTACTGCAGGCGCAGGGGCTCCAGATGTAGCTGGGAGGGGGTTGGGTACTGGGGGCTGCTGCCAAACACGACCTCAGCATATCCTCTGGAGGTGCCAGCGCTCCGGCTGACACGATGATCACCACAGAAAGACTTCATCGGAAAACAAAATCAACCAAGATTTAACTCAAAATGAAGCCTGGCAGCAAGCAAGAAAAAAATCCCCCTAGTTCTTTCCTGGTGGAGACCAGAGCAGAACTGCTGCCTCCCAATCTGGAATGCCAGAGGTGAGCTGGGCAGGAGAGGAGGGCATTGCCTGTGTCCCAGCTCTCTCCAAAGCACAGCTTCCACAAAACATGTATTTACAGATAATGGAGCTGTGACAGCCCTGACATGCTGGGAAGATCCCACCAAACCCCACGAATGCAATCCGGCCCCAGGCAGACAAAACACAGAGCAGTCCCATCGCTCCCAGCCCCAGCTGGCTCATGCGGGACCGGCAGCCCCAGTTGCTTCACTCATTTCCCTGGCACTAATAATGAATGCTCATCTCCTCAGAATCATTGTGGTTACAGTCATATTAATATTAATTAATGCAAATCATAGTAATGTCTCAAAATGCGAAACAATGTCTTTTGGCAGTCACTGAAAATGCTCTGTTATCTGCCACATGGAATCAATTCCACATCTCAAAAAAAGACCAAACAGCAAAATAACACCCCCAACGCCCCCTTGTTTTGCGCTGTGATCGCAGAGGACACGGCATGGCCACAGAAGTGCAGCTTCCCCCCCACTAGCAGCTTTACCGTCTCCACTCCCCGGCTGGGCTCTGCTGTCACGGGGTGGCCGCACCCACGGGTGGCACAGCAGGGCCGGGCCCCTGCCACTCCGTGCCACGGGCTGAGCCTGACAGGCACTGAGGCAGAGGCACCATTACCTTTCCCAGGGTCCCTCTCTTGCAGCAACATCACACTCATAGAACCCCACGGCCACGGGAGCTCTGTTCCAGGCATTTCCCCAAACATCAGCTTCCATCCTCTGCTCTGGAGAGTCAGCCCGCTGCTGCTCCTAAAAATAAACCTAGGGCACCTGCTATTGTGACTTAATACCTTACAAGCCTGCCCAGACCTTGTTGATCATTAAATCATGTTGAACATCAGAGCATGCTGGGGAGCAGAGCTGTTTCCAAACTCAGTGACAGAGGCAAAGCAGCTCAGGGACAGTGGGTGGCTGGGGCAGCTCCCAAGGGACCTGTCCCTGAGTGGAGGCTGCACGAGTGGCTCCATCGAGAACCACGGGAAGAAAAAACAGTTGTTGTTATTTGGCCTTTTAGAGTGAGAAGGGGAAAAAAAGCAACAAACGAAAAAAACCACACAGGAAAGAAACTCCCATGTTCGGGAAACCGCAGTTGCAGTGTGACTATGAGAGCCGTTTGTCTGCCCTGCCCTGCTCTGCTCCGGAGAAGGCAAAACTAAACACC
The DNA here is from genome assembly GCA_013399195.1 of Dicrurus megarhynchus. Classification (NCBI taxonomy): domain Eukaryota; kingdom Metazoa; phylum Chordata; class Aves; order Passeriformes; family Dicruridae; genus Dicrurus; species Dicrurus megarhynchus. Next base: position 371,217 of record VXAD01009452.1, read on the forward strand.
CCACAGCCCTGGGGCTCCCCGGCCCTGGGCAGCACCAGCTCCGGGGGCAGCACTCACAATGGCTTTGCACACCATGTGCATCCCTACAGCCAAACTGGGGGCACCACATCTGCCCCCCACGGTGAACACACTGCTCCGGGACCTCGCTGGCAGCAGATGCAGCTGGTGGAGAGGGAAATAATAGCAATTTTCAGCCCAGCAGAGGCTGGAAATAGCGAGTGCAGCCACAGCAGGAGGCGGCTGGGTGTGCCCAGGCACCTCACACGCAGCCCCACAGGAAGGGTGGGTCGGCCGGGACCGTGAGAAGATGCAGGTGCAGGTACGGGGCTGTGGCAGGTCCCTTCTTTTGCAGTAAACGCCCAGGGAAGGTTCTCCCGGCAGCGCACAGGGCTTTCCAGGCAGCATCTTCCCCAGGGACCCGGGGAGAAGTGCACCGATCCCTTGGGAGCAACCCCCGCAGCTCACCGAGAACGGGGCTCCCCTCGCAGCTCTCACCGTGCAGATACTGACACGGTGTCTAAAGCCCATGTCCTGTTCCCCAGCCCCAGCTGCAACGGTGGCACAGCCCCCCAAAAGCCAGCAGAGCCACCAGCAGCCGACACAGCCCCCCCAAGCCAGTGCAGCCCCCATTTTCCTGAGTGACTCTCGTGGTTTTCTTTCCCCTGAAACTGCCAAAGCACAGCAGGAAAAAAAACGAAGCAAAGCCCAGCTGGCCCTGAGGGTCACGGCTCTGCTCCATCGCAGCGGGAAGCTCCTGGGATGCCCCCGGGCAGTCAGGGCCCCAGAGCCACTGCTCACAACAGCGACTGTGGGGCAGAGCTGTCCAAGAGCTACGATTTGGCCACCACAAAATGAGCCTACATATCACAAAACTTATTTGTACAGAAGTCTATCCACGTGCTCGCTTCCCCTTTCTATGTAAAGAGAACACAATCCAGCCAAGGCAACTCTCTTGGCTTCAGCGAGGCGTGCACTCCATCCCAGGGGACCCTGCCGAAAGCCTCGGCACGCCAGCTGCCCTCCCACAGCCCTCACAGTTACTCAGCATTTCCCCCAGCCGGTCTCAAGCCGCTCCAAGTCCACAGCACCACATTCCCCCCAAAGCCCCGGGGCTGCCATTGTCCGGTCCCAGCCCCTACAGCCACTGCAGAACGGGGAGGGAGCAGAGCAACCTTTTGCCCTAAACACCCAACACCATCACAACCCTACAGCATAGACTTGGAACAGGCATAAAACACCTCGGGGAGGAGACCTGAGGGGAGGGCAGAAGGAGAACGGTGTCGTTTTCTTAAGCTGTTTCCCTATAGATCAACGCCTGTCAGAGGGAAGGGACAGGAGCAGACAGTCCCGCTGAACTCGGGCTGCAGGCAGCAGCCGCGCTGCTCTGCTGAGGACAGACAAAGCAGGGGTGACTCATGGAGGTGCCAGTGGTGCTGGGAACCTGCCCTGGACCGGGAGGGAGCTTGCTGCACGCCCCAAGGTGCCAAAGGTGGTTGTAAGCATCGCTGTCTGAGTGCAGGAGGAGCGGGCAGCAGGGCCTCAGCAGCGAGAGAAAGGTGCAGGGGCAGACACTCTCGCAGGTAATGTGCCCACAGGAGCCCACCACGAGCCCCCGGCGAGGTCCCCTCACTGCCCAGCACCTGCGGGGCTCACGAGGTTTCGCTGGGCTGAAGTTGTGCCAAGCTTCCTGCGGGCACAGGGGCCAGAAGGTCGCTCCCGGCGCGCACATGCTGCTGCTGGCACGGTGGGAAGGGCTCTGCCAGCAGCACGCGGTGATTCCTGCTCCGAGCCGCGGGGGGAAGGAAAGCTCCTCGCACGGCAGCGAGGGAGGGAGGGCAGGGGAAGGGGAAGGCACCCACCAGCCGTAGCCGCCGAAGGAGACGCTGCGCTTCCTCTGGAACATGCTGGTGGCTCGGTGCTGCCAGGGGCAGCGGCGATGGGACAGTGGCAGCCGTGTGGGGAGGCCACGGCGGCGCTTCCTGCCGGCGTCGGGCGCTGTGCCGGGGCGGGGGGACCCCAGCGGCTCCCGGTCAGCCGCCCCCGGCGCAGCAGCGCATGCACACGCGGGCACACAAACACCACAGAAAAAGTCATTTCCTTTTCTTTTCGTGGCCACAGGCTTTTCGCAACCTCACGCTGCAAATATCGTATTTCTCCTAGTGGCAGGACCACCAGCAGTGCCGCATGGGCAGCAGGACTGAGCCATGGACACGGCGTCGCCCACAAACATCGTGCCCTGCGGCTGCCCCAGCCACTAAGGCCCGATCCCGAGGGTCACTGGTGGCAGCGTGGTGCTCTGCTTCTTCCTCTCTGTCCCTGAAATGGTAGCGCTGCAGCCACAGCACCAGGCTGGCTCCCTGGCAGGGGAACCTCCACCCACCCCTCCAGTGCCCCTCAGGGGACATCCCACTAAAGGCATCAAACCTCAGTAATCAAAAACCCCATCACTTCATCTCTCATGGCAAACAGATCCCACCATCCCAGAGCCCAGCAAGGCATCTCCTACTAGCTCCCATGCAGCTGCCTGTGGCACACGGGTTTTCCATCCTCTGGTTCCCCAGCAGCTCTGTAATGCTGAAGTGGCATCTGCAGCCTGACCACCACCCAAATGCCCCCGACCTTTAACAGCCAGACTTCAGAAATCCCATGGAAATGGAAATGCTGACCCCTACCTGAGTATGAGTTCCCATCCATCACAAATGCCAAGAAAGCAGATGCTGTTCCCTGCACCACGCTTTGGGCATTGTAAGGCACAGCAGAGCCGTGGGGAGGTGAGGCCAGTTGCAGGGGTGGGCACGGTGCCCAGAGGCTGAGTGTGGTGCTCAGGGGCTGCACCTGGTGCCCAGCTGCCCTCACGCCTTTCACCTCCCCAAACCAACCACCAGCACCCACCTGCACCCTCTCAGAGCTGGGCTGCACCAGGGGATCACCTCTGCCGGTCCAAGTGAGGAGGAAGGGTGGGAACGCCAAGCACCCCTCGGCAGTGGGGAGGCAGCGGGAGCTGTGCCGTGCTGGGGCCACCAGAGCGGAGCCGAGCCCACAGCCAGGACGGGAGGAGCTGCCCAGCCACGCGTCCTCTGCTGTGCCCACAGGGTCCAGGAGCCTCTGTCCCAGAGCCACTGCAGCTCAAAGGCAGAAAAAGCCTCTGACTGCCAATGTCCGACCAGGCTGGCTACAGAACACTCACCTCCTACCCAGGGATCCAAGCCAACGCTGGTGCAGACACACAGCATCTCCTTGTCCTGGCACTCCAGGCAGTGCTGGCTTCTGGGTCAGAGACAGCTCTAGCCCAGCATTCTCATCCAAGCACCCAAAAGCTTTAAATTGAGAGACATTTGAATTCCATCTGATGCGTGAAAGAAAGAGGTGGGGGAAGAGAGGGTATAGGGAGCTGGAGACAGAAATCACTCAACTCCAGGGAAAAAACTTGGACTGAAATCCAGCTATTTCAACTCCTACTTTTCTGCCCACAGCCTTAAAGGGATGAAACGATGGAAATTCTTTGAATTTTAGAGCTCTTAAGGACATTATTAAAAAAAATCCCCCACATGCTTCAGGCTTTGAAGCCATAATTCAGGTGCTACAAAATATCTGGAGCAGACATTTGCTTGGAGCACGTTTGTTCCTGGCCTGCATGATCCATGTCAAAGCTCTGCATCAACAGCAGTGTGACATTATCTTCTCGCTTCATCTTCCCCCAGGCCATGTCTTCCTTACACTCCTCCCAGCTGATTTCTGCCCAGCTCTGCTGAGCTGCTCACAATTAACATGTCTGAAAATAAAAGCTTCAGGTACAGCCAGGCTCTGCCGCACTTTTGGAATGAGACCCAGTGCGGCTGCTCCAGCACGGTCCTGCCTGCAGAGCTGTAGGACACGGAGGGATAGCGGCTGTGGGAAGCACAGTACCACGCTGGTACCATGTCAGGAACAACTTGGGGAGCTCAGAGAAATGGCCAGCTTTGGACCTTTCCCCTCGCAGCACCATCTACCGCGTCTCATTCTGCTGCTTCGGCCCTGAACTCGCGGCTGCCGGAGGTGACACGGAAGCAGGAAGGGAGACGGGGACACGCTCAGCACGGCAGGACCCGGCTGCCCTTGGCCGGGCGGTCGCCCCAGTCAGTAGGTCATAACCACTCCCGCAGCTCTTTCTCACATCATGTCTGTGCTAAAGCACGGGGTAACCCCACACGTGCCCCAGGATTTCAGAGCACAGGAGGGCAGGACCCCAGGACTGCCATAGGGAAACCTCTCCATTTCCTGCTGCCCAGGAGGGTGTGGGGCAGCCCCCACACAAGCGCAGCTCACCCTGCACCAGCACCTGGGGATACCCGTGGCTGGCAGTGGTGGAAGTGGAGCTCTTCCTACTCCCTCTCCCCACACATCTGGCACCCCCCCAGGGCCGCATCAGCCACCACAGATACAGGTGACAAACTGCATTTGAGCCAGACAAAGGTTAAAAATACACCAAGGACCAACCCCAGCTCCCTCGAAGCCACCAGCCTCCCTCGCTCCCGGGTACCACACCACCGCCTGCCCAGCACCGTCTCACCCGCAGGGGAGTGCCTCCAGAAATAGTCTCTGCAATGACATTTTCTCACTTCCCCTCTTCCCCCCGAGGTATTTCACACAGGCTCAAAAACAAAAGGGAGAAAAACCCTCCTCTTTCCAGAGCAGGCGCAGGCAAATCATAACTGAGCAGCCAAAATTAGGGAACAACACCCTGGGGGAGGACGACTCCTCAGTACCATCTGCACCAGTCTAAATTAACATCTCCCAGGGGCCTCGGCCAGAACCAGGATCCCATTGCTCCGACCCAACCTGGTGAGCAGCCCCTGCTACAGGGAACAGAGCAGCCGCACTGCTGATGACACCTCGGAGCAGGATTGTGCCCAGCAAGGCCAGCATAATTCTTCCCTTTCTTACTGGGGTAAGAGACTGATTGCATCATTAGTGCTTTAATATTGCCTGCAGCACTCTGAGGGCATTCAGCTTCCTATTATGATTCTAAAGAAGGTTGTGGGCACAGAAATATTAGATTTTGTCCTGGCAGGAAGAACATGCCGTGCACATCATCAGCTTGACCTACAGAGCAAAGGAAAACAGTGTCCAAATTACCTCTGACTCAGTTCATGGAATATTTTAAACACTGTTTTCTCCCCTTTATGGTACTGCTGAAGTGAAGAGAGAAACTCAATGTCTTAAATGCAGCTTCCCACAAACCCCAGCTTGCTCTCAGGGGTGGCTCTTTACTGCTCAACAGCCTCAGGCCAGAAGGACTGAGAGGGCTCCCTCGGCCAGCACGCTGGGGAGGGGAGGTTGTGTCACCCAAGAGGAGAGCTTCAGACAAAGGACAGCAATGACAGAGACCTTCCCGAGACCAAGGCCATGCACAGCTCAAGCTGCAAACCACGCTCCAGCTCCTCTTCCACATTGTTGAGGAACTACTGATGGCTCATGGACTCATCCTTATGTCCAAAGTGCTCTGATCACTCCGGCTCATTTCTGTGGAAATGGCTGAAAAACAGATCCTGGAGGAAGCCACCACGCGACCTGCAAAACATCACCTCTCAGGCAGTGGTACAGAGGGATACTTACACCCAGATATGGCAGCACCAGCTTTCCCAGCAGCCCAGGAAGCACCCAGCACAGAGCAGGTCCCCACGCCCTGGGGACCACAGCACAGAGGAGAGAAACCCAGGAAACCAACAGGTGCTGGCTGACAACCTGGCCCCCGTGCTGGCCAGGTGCCAGGTACCCCCAAAGCCCCGCTGGTCTCTGCCACCATCACACGAACCAGCTCTTTGCTGCAGGGGGACACAGATCATGTCTCATCACAGCCCTGTATGCAGAAACTCATCACATGGGCTCCCAGGCTCACTGAATTCTTCTCAGCCCTCTGTGAACTTAAGGTACAGAGTTGCTTGTCTTCTCAAGTCCACCCATTTTAGAGACCTACCTTGCTAGCAAGGGCATGAAATTCCCTGAAGAGGCTCTCTCTAGGAAAAGCCTGTTCAAGCACACAGATTTTCTGTGCCTGTTTTCTCCACCTTTTCCAACCACCCCCTTCCCATGCAAGTGGAGCCTGAGGGAGGATGCTTCAGGGAAGCAGCAGAGGCTCGCATCCACATGCACTCTGCCTCCCCGGGATCCAGCAGGAAGGCTGATCTGTGCACCCATACAATGCCCACGTGGGTGCCTTGCACAGGATGCTCCAGAGACAGGGCAGGCATCTCTGCCCGCACCATGCTCCCCTCTGTGCCTGCTGACATCCCTGCTGGGTGGGCGAGCAGCTGCCATGCCAGCACCAGGTCCCTGGGCACTGTCACCATGGCTACCTGCACATGCACGGCACATCCCACACCGCGGCTCCCATCCCCGCTGCACGGACGAGCAGGAGCTCATCGCCCATTTGCCCAGGCAGTGCAGGGGCTGGTGGAGGGAGGATGCACTGGGGCAAACCTCCCACAGAAACCTGTTCCCAGTGGCAGGCTGGCACTGGCAGCTGCGCCAGGAACCGGAGAGCGCTTGGCCCAATTCACACGACAAAAATGGAGAGGGGGGTCGACTGCAGCCAATGAAGAAATTGTGGAGAGACAGAAAAAGAACAGCTTAAACTGAAAACCAGGGCTGGGAAAACGTGGGGGCGGGATGAAAGCATGGGAATGAGAGAGACCTGAACATGCTTTGCCTGGAAATTAGGAGGCTTCTAATCTTCAATACAATCAATCTCTGGAACAGTTTCCTAATAACTGAAATAAAGGAACCAAAAAAACCCCAAACCCCTAACTGAGGCTCAGAACATTTGTGAAGATGTTACACAAGGTGGTAAAGTCTAGTGGGAGGTGTCCCTGTCCATAGGAGGGGGTTTGGAACTGGATGACCTTTACAGTCCCTCCAACCCAAACCATTCTGTGGTTCTGCGGTTCTGTGATGCCCGCAGCAGCAGGGCACCGGGCTCGCTGACCCAGCCAGTGTCCTTGTCCCTTCCCCTGACAAGGGCTGTTCCTCCCAGATCCCCTGCCCTGCACCCCGGCCCCAGCAGCAGACAGGGAATCAGTGGCTGCCCGAGGCTGAGCTGCGCTGGCACAAGGTCAGACCTCAGGGCTCACCTGTGCATGGACCTTCTGAACGTTGCAAACAAGGCACACAGGGCTTGGACTTGAGCTTTTCCAAATCCTGCTACCTCTTGCCAACATCACCTGTATTTTTCGACCATTTTGGGCAGGTTTTGCAAGAGCCGGGCTAAAATCAAATCAGAGTCAAGAAACAGTCTTTTTGGCATCCAACTTGGAGGCAGATGTTAACTCCAAGCAGGGATTCATCTACCCCCACAAAACTGCAAAACTGTCTGTGGAGAATGAGCTGTTTTTAGCTCCTGGAAAAAACGTCTCTCCTCCTGTTGCTGCTGAAGTCCTGTTCCTGTTTCCACAGCAGCAGCTAACAACCACCAGAGCATCTGACCAGGTACACAACAGGCAGCAGCAGCAGAGGGCCTCTTTGAGCAGCCCTCAGCACCCTGCTACCGTACAGATATGCTTAGGGATGAAGGGAAGGAAGGATGATAAAACAAACAAGCAAAGAAAAAGGCATTTTTGCTGCTATGGTTATCGTCCCTAGTGGGAGGAACCAGCAGCAGAGAGAGAACACAGTATCTGTGAAATGTGCTGTGTGCGAGCGTGAGCCCGCTGCCTGCAATCACACTGCGTGTTGGGTCTGAATTTAAACTCTTTGGCATGATTCCAACCCTCAATAAATCATGCCTTGTGGACAGGTATTATGCCTCTTCTGCTACTAAAACAACAAGCAGTCTTAAACAAAACAGCAGAGCCTAGAGCGTGCAGAAAACGGCAGAACCTGGCAGGATCCATCTCACACCCTGCATTCGCCAGGGATGCAGGCGACATCTCACACAGCCCTCACAGGCTCCGTGGAGCTCCACACCAGGCACACCGGTGCTCTGCCTGTGGGAACGAGCAGGATGAAGGGAAATGCTCAGCCTGGTGAGCAGACATTGCGCTGCTTCCCTGTCAGGGATGAGCTGCAGCCTCGCACAGGGACAGTGGTGGGAAGGATCACCCCAGCCGACAGGCGTGGGGCAGGCTCAGACGTCCGTTTTCTGTGCAAACACCTGGGGCTCCCCAGCCAAGGAGGTGCCCGGGAGAAGCAGGACAAAGCCC